>JACEFZ010010347.1:0-207500 GCA_014155875.1 Cepaea nemoralis | reverse complement strand
AGTTTGTGATTCACTAGCCAGAAAACGGCAAACCGCTTCTTATGATTGTTTTCATCAGACGCAGCTTTACAATGTATTTGTTTCACAAGAAGATAGCAATAAACGGCGAATTCTGATGTAGGGTGTGAATCATGGACAATCAGTCGTGTCTTGGAGGCAGTAGGACAGGTAAAACATCTTGGACAGAAACAAGAGCATCCAAAACGTCATTAGAAAGTTGGGGAGGGGAAATGCTTCTAGTGTAGTAGAGTAGTAGGGTTTCCTACAACTGCCAGTAGAAACAGTAGGAACATGCAAAGAATGCCATTGAAGGCCAGGCAAACAAACGAAGCTGCCCACCCAGAAACAGATAACAACTGATCAATTAGATTCAGACAGCAAAGACTTGTTCGCCATGCTATTGGGAGAAACAAACGTGAAAACGTAGGGGCAACTTGCAACACTTGATGGCTGAAGAGGGAAAGAGGAAGACGAAGAGATAACTACCTTAATGGCTTGCTCAGATAACATAAACGAGACACGATCACAGACCTATTCCTAGACTTTGATAAATGGTATAAGAAGACGAACCAGGATTGCAAACGCTTACCAGCATGGCACATGACGATGTTGACCAGAAGTAGACAGTCCGTTTCCTTTGTACATGTCGAGAGATGAGCACAGCTGGAAAAAGTCTTTGCCACACGACAGTTAGAAGGGGATACAGACAAGGGAAGACTTAGCTGGTACTAGACAACTTGACTGCTACACTTAGTGTATTAATTGAATTGTAGTACTCCATGTGTTCTGGATAAGTATCATTGTGTGGCCTTTTTTGTTGTTGTTTGTTTTGTTGATAAAGACGTCGCAATGTTCGCTGGCATCTGTGTCGAGCTTCCTAGTTACTTCATTTGAATTATAGTGCCTGCTCGACAGTGCTCATAGTCCTTTTTCGATACGCGCTAGCTATAGAATATGGGAATATGGTATTGATATTCTAACCTCTGACGTCGACACACTAGTGTGATTGATGAATAGAAACCCCCGAACACCAGACGACTCTCGGGTAGCTTAAAATAAAACTGTAATCAACTATTGCACGTCAGACGACGACACCTGTTGCAGGAGAAACACGCGCAGCTGCAACACCGTGTCACATGATCCTTGAAGGCAGCGCTAAATGTTGATACTGCCTAGGGTGATAATTAGACTGATTACAGACTTGACTCTCAACGTGTTACTTAGGTGAATTCTGTATTGGTTTACTGGAGGCAAGAAATCAAAGAGAATGTGAATTTGAAGTTTGTGGTTAGGAAATCATGACTGCGCCATGATTAATCAATATGGAATGGCTGAGAATGAACAGACACAATTTTACCGGTATTTTTCGACGACTACTTTAATTATTTAATACTTCATTTATTCAACTGTTTAAAATTTCATTTCTTTAACTGTTAAACTTCACTTCTGACACTGTTTCAACTTTATTTGAGCAACAGAAGAAGACGTTAATTTACTTTCCATTTAGCATATACAATTTGCAACATCTTAAACGTATATTTATACAAATATTCCATGCATTTTTGTTTTAGCAGTCCAATAGTATTTTTTTTTTTTTTTAAAAGTCGCTTAAAAGTCGACAGGGTCGACTTCATCGCACCGCGTTTTATTCCATATGGCTCGGTATCTTTCCGCAGCGCGGAAAGCGTCGCACAAAGCACGAACTCCGTAGCTTTTAGCGACGACCCACAGGAGTCTCCGAAACATTTAACTCGTAAACCGAAGGGTGCGGCCCGGTAATCGAACCCACAACCTTCGGATCACAAGTCAAACGGCTTGACCACTTCGCCACAGTTGTTTTTATCTAGTATTCCTGTACAATGTCAAACACTAAGCTCTTGTTTATGAAACTGTATATCTTCAACAAATTAAAACGGACAAGTAAACTATCACAAATCATACACTTTGCCTCATTCTTGTTGCGTCCTTCAACGAAGCATGGAAACTTATTTTTCATAGTGTTCGAGAATTTGCATTTTCTCTTTCCAGAAGCCATTTTCATAAACATATACGGCAAAATTACAAATTAAAAAGAAAAAAACAATTTTAAGTGACGTCTCTGCTACCGGAACCGGAAATAACATTAACATTTTGACCATAGAGACTACAACATTGTTAGTGTTGCCGAATAGAGCAACAGTTAGATTCAAAGTATACAGATAATTGGTGTTTCACATTTGGTATAAATAGGAAAGTTAAATAAATATTATTAAGCAATTGGTGTTAACAACGAAGTAAAATGTTCATTTTAGTAATGTACGGTAGAGTGTAGATACATTGTAAGTTGTAACAACAATACATAAAAAATTATAACATAAAATATAAGAACAACCGGACATTTTAAAGGTTTTTAGCTTTACCTGCCGGACGGAGGACATTAGGCTAAAAAGGAGGACATGTCCTCTCATTGCCGGACGTCTGGCAACCCTAATGTGGTGCATATTCACCTTCGAGACGTTCGTAGACGGGCACTTATTCCACATTGACATCGCTAAGTGTGTCTGTCCAGAAGGCACACAGTCTTCGGAAGGGCGAACACTGGGCACCCGCTGCATCCGACAGCGATCTTACTGCACTGTAACTAACAGCGGGAACTGGGGAATTTGAAACAAGACCGCTGGCGCCTACCTCTATGGTATATCCTCCCTGTCTCAGACATGAGACCATATCGCTGTACTTTTCCATCGTGCAGGTGTGCTATTCCACGACTCTTGATTCATACGGGGCAGTTAGCTCAATTAGTACCAACTGTTGAGCCGACGTCTAGTAGACTACACTATTTGGGCGCAACTGAAACCTCCTCCGAATTACCTCAGGTTATCTGCCGACAGCCTCTTAGGCCTACAGTCAGTTCCCAGTACTCCGCGCCTTCGATTCTACAGTTCAGCTTTTCTGCAATTTTTAGCATTCGTATCCTTTCCACAAGATCAACACATGCCAGATGAGATGCCTGAGAAGAGCTGCCAACTTACTATCGAGAGCAAGTAAGAAATAATGTTATCAGACAGACTGTTATCGGACTTCCGAAAAGAAAACGGAATGACGGCATCAAAAACATTGTATAATCACAGGAGCTCAGCTATTTCTCCCTACAGCGCTTAATGGCAAACGTGGAAGATGATAATGATGGTGATAATGATGGTCCACCTCACATTGGCAGTGGTCCCCCGTTGATCCGGCGTCTCGCTACATCCACTATGGCTGCCAGCTCCATAAGTACCTTGCTATGGCGGGATGCTGATCGTCCTTGCCACCGTGTACATATGCCGGTAATTGTTCGTCAAGATCACCAGATTCTTGGCTCAGCTGTGTTTATTTGTCTTCATGCCATTTGGCCAAGCCACCCAGCCATCTCTCTGCCTTCCCATTGTTATCGTGTCATCAATTTTCATAGTTTTCATTCAGTTTTCAAGTGTATTTGTCCTAAATAATGTGACCAAAAAATCTTGACTTCCTGCGTCTTAATTCTCAAATTAATGTAAGGTTTTCAATGTATATAATATACAATAAGAGCCTAGACCTGAATATACGAGTACGCAGATATAGATACGCCAGACAGCAACAGTGTTGACCCGCACATATTGCTCATTACGAACACCCCTGATTCTGTATTGAATAATTGTGGTCAATTATTTCGCAATAAAGGAAAACAATTGTTAAAGCGGCTCCGAAGAAGTGTCTATACCCTGCATCTGTTCTCTCTCTCTCTCTCTCTCTCTCTCTCTCTCTCTCTCTCTCTCTCTCACACACACACACACACACACACACCAATCACTCACCCACACACTTACACACATTCATGTCAATTAAGAAATATTTATCACGTTATTACAGGCGCGCAATCTCTGTTTCCACTGGGTAACTTCCGGAGACACGTGACGTCATGAGAAGAAAGCAAGTTTCCCGTTGCAAGAGAGATTGCATGTCATTAGATGAACAAATACATTCGTAGGTAATGATTTAGCTTTCTAGAGGTAAAGAAATGTGTCCCAGTGTATATCAGTGTCCGTGATTGATTTCTCATGCTATTTCAGCCTCATTTGTTCTGTATCAACTGATTGTAGTTTGGCCAACCGTGAAAATATATGTGAGTGTGTGTGGGTCTGTTCGCGATTGTGTGTCTCAATGTACATGTTTTGTAGGTTGTTTCTTTGTGTGTGTGTGTGTGTGTGTGTGTGTGTGTTTCTGTGTGTGGTATTCTGTGTGTGTGTGCATATCTCTTCCTGTATATATATATATTTATTTTTCGGGAGCAGTGATATCAGAATTAAGATAGAGCGTTAAAAATGTTTCGCGTATAGAGGGTTAAGAACAGGGTAGAATTCAAGAGAAACAGACTATAGCCTTCCGAATTAAAATACGATCTTAGGGAAGCGTCAAGATGGGAAACAGTAACATTCAAGTAAACACAGAGAGTTCAATATAGCATCAGTACAATGAACGTGAGAGGTGAGAAAGGATAGTGTCCACCACTTGTGGGGTCATTACGTCATGATGGGAAATGGACGCACGACCTCTATCTCGTGTGCAGTCCGTTTGTTTTCTCCTCCATTTCATTGTTCAACAGCTGCTCCTATCAACCTTCACTGCTCGACGACTGATTTCATCAACCTCTGTGGCAAGCATCCATTCTTGTACCCATGGGCATTGTCTGTAACGAGGAAATGTTAGCTGATTTGGGAGAGCGCGAGAGCTGCAGCTTGCACGTCGATCTACCGCCATGAAGATATTGCCATAAACATGTCCAGGTGTGTGACTGTTTATAACTTTAGATCAACGGGACTGTATGTATCCTGTTCAAAATATCTAAACCACCCTAGCCAGCTCAAACGACGTGGTAGGTGTGAAAGTTGTCGATTCGACAATCTGTGTGTGCTACATAACAATAGACCATCAGATTCAGCGACACACATGAGAGAAGCTGATTCTAGCAAGGCGGAGTGTAGAGGTAAGTGAGCTGGTAGCAAGGCGAAGTGTAGAGGTAAGTGTGCTGGTGGCTAGGCGGAGTGTAGAGGTAAGTGTGCTGGTAGCAAGGTAGCGTGTAGAGGTAAGTGTGCTGGTAGCAAGGCGGAGTGTAGAGGTAAGTGTGCTGGTAGCAAGGCGGAGTGTAGAGGTAAGTGTGCTGGTAGCAATGCAGCATGTAGAGGTAAGTGTGCTGGTAACAAGGGAGAGTGTAGAGGTGAGTGTGCTGGTAGTAAGGCGGAGTGAAGAGGTGAGTGTGCTGGTAGCAAGGCAGCGTGTAGAGGTAAGTGTGCTGGTAGCAAGGCAGCGTGTAGAGGTGAGTGTGCTGGTAACAAGGCAGCGTATAGAGATGAGTGTGCTGGTAGCAAGGCAGCGTGTAGAGGTAAGTGTGCTGGTAGCAAGGCGGAGTCTAGAGGTAAGTGTGCTGGTAGCAAGGTAGCGTGTAGAGGTAAGTGTGCTGGTAGCAAGGCGGAGTGTAGAGGTAAGTGTGCTGGTAGCAAGGCGGAGTGTAGAGGTAAGTGTGCTGATAGCAAGGTAGCGTGTAGAGGTAAGTGTGCTGGTAGCAAGGTAGCGTGTAGAGGTAAGTGTGGTGTTAGCAAGGTAGAATGTAGAGGTATTTGTGCTGGTAGCAAGGTAGAGTGTAGAGGTATTTGTGCTGGTAGCAAGGCAGAGTGTAGAGGTAAGTGTGCTGGTAGCAAGGCGGAGTCTAGAGGTAAGTGTGCTGGTAGCAAGGTAGCGTGTAGAGGTAAGTGTGCTGGTAGCAAGGCGGAGTGTAGAGGTAAGTGTGTTGGTAGCAAGGCAGCGTGTAGAGATATGTGTGCTAGTGGCAACGTAGCGTGTAGAGGTAAGTGTGCTGGTGGCTAGGCAGCGTGCAGAGGTAAATGTGCTGGTAGCAAGATAGCGTTTAGAGGTAAGGGTGCTGATAGCAAGATAGCGTGTAGAGGTAAGGGTGCTGGTAGCAAGATAGCGTGTAGAGGTAAGGGTGCTGGTAACAAGATAGCGTGTAGAGGTAAGTGTGCTGGTAGCAAGGTAGAGTGTAGGTAAGTGTGATGGTAGCAAGGCAGCGTGTAGAGATATGTCTGCTAGTGGCAAGGTAGCGTGTATAGGTGAGTCTGCTGGTAGCAAGATGGTGTGTAGAGGTAAGTGTGTTGGTAGCAAGGCGGAGTGTAGAGGTAAGTGTGCTGGTAGCAATGCGGAGTGTAGAGGTGAGTGTGCTGGGAGCAAGGCAGAATATAGAGATAAGTGTGCTGGTAGCAAGATAGCGTGTAAAGGTAAGGGTGCTGGTAACAAGGCAGTGTGTAGAGGTAAGTGTGCTGATAGCAAGGTAGCGTGTAGAGGTAAGTGTGCTGGTAGCAAGGTAGCGTGTAGAGGTAAGTGTGGTGTTAGCAAGGTAGAGTGTAGAGGTATTTGTGCTGGTAGCAAGGTAAAGTGTAGAGGTAAGTGTGCTGGTAGCAAGATAGCGTGTAGAGGTAAGTGTGCTGGTAGCAAGGCGGAGTGTAGAGGTAAGTGTGCTGGTAGCAAGGCGGAGTGTAGAGGTAAGTGTACTGGTAGCAAGGCAGAGTGTAGAGGTAAGTGTGCTGGTAGCAAGATAGTGTGTAAAGGTAAGGGTGCTGGTAACAAGGCAGTGTGTAGAGGTAAGTTTGCTGATAGCAAGGTAGCGTGTAGAGGTAAGTGTGCTGGTAGCAAGGTAGCGTGTAGAGGTAAGTGTGGTATTAGCAAGGTAGAGTGTGGAGGTATTTGTGCTGGAAGCAAGGTAGAGTGTAGAGGTATTTGTGCTGGTAGCAAGGCAGAGTGTAGGTAAGTGTGTTGGTAGCAAGGCAGCGTGTAGAGATGTGTGTGCTAGTGGCAAGGTAGCGTGTAGAGGTAAGTGTGCTGGTGGCAAGACAGCGTGTAGAGGTAAGTGTGCTGGTAGCTAGGCAGTGTGCAGAGGTAAATGTGCTGGTAGCAAGATAGCGTGTAGAGTTAAGAGTGCTGTTAGCAAGGCAGCGTGTAGAGGTAAGTGTGCTGGTAGCAAGGCAGTGTGAAGAGGTAAGGGTGCTGGTAACAAGATAGCGGTTAGAGGTAAGGGTGCTGGTAGCAAGATAGCGTGTAGAGGTAAGTGTGCTGGTAACAAGATAGCGTGTAGAGGTAAGTGTGCTGGTAGCAAGGTAGAGTGTAGGTAAGGGTGATGGTACCAAGATAGCGTGTAAAGGTAAGGGTGCTGGTGACAAGGCAGTGTGTAGAGGTAAGTGTGCTGATAGCAAGGTAGCGTGTAGAGGTAAGTGTGCTGGTGGCAAGGTAGCGTGTAGAGGTATGTGAAGTGTTAGCAAGGTAGAGTGTAGAGGTATTTGTGCTGGTAGCAAGGAAGAGTGTAGAGGTAAGTGTGCTGGTAGCAAGGTAGCGTGTAGAGGTAAGTGTGCTGGTAGCAATGCGGAGTGTAGAGGTACGTGTGCTGGTAGGAAGGCGGGGGTGTAGAGGTAAGTGTAGCTGGTAGCAAGGTAGCGTGTAGAGGGAAGTGTGCTGGTAGCAAGGTAGCGTGTAGAGGTAAGTGTGGTGATAGCAAGTAGAGTGTAGAGGTATTTGTGCTGGTAGCAAGGTAGCGTGTAGAGGTATTTGTGCTGGTAGCAAAGGCAGAGTGTAGGTAAGTGTGTTGGTAGCAAGGCAGCGTGTAAAGATGTGTGTGCTAGTGGCAAGGTAGCGTGTAGAGGTAATTGTGCTGGTGGCAAGGCAGCGTGTAGAGGTAAGTGTGCTGGCAGCAAGGCAGCGTGAAGAGGTAAGGGTGCTTGTAGCAAGATAGCGGTTAGAGGTAAGGGTGCTGATACCAAGATAGCGTGTAGAGGTAAGGGTGACTGGTAGCAAGATAGCGTGTAGAGGTAAGGGTACTGGTAACAAGATAGCGTGTAGAGGTAAGTGTGCTGGTAGCAAGGTAGAGTGTAGGTAAGTGTGATGGTAGCAAGGGCAGCGTGTGTGTAGAGTATGTGTGCTAGTGCAAGGTAGCGTGTAGAGGTGAGTCTGCTGGTAGCAAGATGGTGTGTAGAGGTAAGTGTGTTGGTAGCAAGGCGGAGTGTAGAGGTAAGTGTGCTGGTAGCAAGGCGGAGTGTAGAGGTGAGTGTGCTGGTAGCAAGGCGGAGTGTAGAGGTAAGTGTGCTGGTAGCAAGGCGGAGTGTAGAGGTAAGTGTGCTTGTAGCAAGACGGTGTGTAGAGGTAAGTGTGCTGGTAGCAAGGTAGCGTGTAGAGGTGAGTGTGCTGGTAGCAAGACGGTGTGTAGAGGTAAGTGTGCTGGTAGCAAGGCAGCGTGTAGAGGTGAGTGTGCTGGTAGCAAGACGGTGTGTAGAGGTAAGTGTGCTGGTAGCAAGGTAGCGTGTAGAGGTAAGTGTGATGGTAGCTAGGTAGCTTGTAGAGGTAAGTGTGCTGGTAACAAGATAGCGTGTAGAGGTAAGTGTGCTGGTAGCAAGGTAGCGTGTAGAGGTAAGTCTGATGGTAGCAAGGTAGCGTATTGAGGTAGTTGTCAGTACTCTTACTTTCAGTGGGAGGAAGCGGGAACAGCGAAAACAACAGCCGGTAATTAACCTAATGGTGCTGTCAGCCGACATGTTGACGTGCTTACCCTTGACATCGCTCAGATAAACACATTCGAACCTAATTCATGTTGTTGATTTCCTGCCACTAATTGTACAACATAACACCGTGTCTGTGTCATTGCCCACACTCCGCTTTAAGAGTCTATATGCCTCTTTGCCCCTAGCAAACACACTTTCAGTCTATTATGGTATACTCTCTGTGATTGCAGAGTTCGTGTGCATTGACCTACTCTTTACAACCCTAATGTACCTCGTAAAGGACAAAAGAGGCCAAATTATAGATCTTGTTGTTATGGTAGACGCAGTTGTTGTACACAGTGAGCAGCTGGGGCTGGAATTAAATTGTAAGAAGACACAGGTTATGGTCGTCACTAGGAAGAACGTAGTACCACAATGTCATATACAAGTAAATGGGAATATTTTTCAACAAGTGAATCGGTACAATTATCTCGGAACAGTCATAACATCTGATGGGAGATGCCTTGAAGAGATTAGAACAAGAATCGTCATGGCGAAAGTAGCCTTTAGCAAGATGAAAAACATTCAGACCAATAAAAAGATGTCAATTGAAACGAGAAAAAGAGTGTTGAGAGCCTGTTCGTTTGTATGGATGTGAAACTTGGACAATGTGCAGTCAAGCTGAAAAACATCTAATGGCTGCAGAAATGTGGTTTCTGAGGAAAATGCAAAGAATATGTCATAGTCTCCCCATCAGATCTGCCGTGTCATCATCATCGACGCCTGGTAATCACGGCCAGGTATGCCTGTGAGCGGCGTTAACTACGCCGGGACAAGAACGGTCAGTTGTGATACGCGGGGCACACGGAGTCCACGCAGGGAGACAACCCGACCAAGGAGAACTCACAGCGGTTTGAAGGCAGACTGGCTCGGACTGTAGTACTGGACAGACGTGGATGGCATGTGTGCTCGTATTGCTTGTGTGAGTGGACGCTACTAGAAAGAATCGCCTGTTTGGGTATAGTAGACTGTGTGCCTGAGACTTAAGGTTGTGAGTTGTGTATTAATGCTTATTTCATGTATATATTTATTGTATAATGGCATCGCTAATTATGATTGCGCGATGCATGTAATGTTTGCGGCGAATGGGAAGTGCGAATAAAGTGTGTATCATTGTATTCGCCATGTGTCACGTATAGTCATTCTGTGACAGAGTTTGTTATCACATCTGTTAGTCATTACGAGCCTGTGTGATTAAGAACAAGATCCTGACAGGTGTGAACGTGGGTTCAACGTCCGGCTTTGAACCATTTAGAGAAATGTGTGAAATAGAGGTGAATGTGGATGCATCATTGTGGGATTTGAATTTTAATTTATGAGAATATTATGTTAAGTTGTCTAGGGGATTTAATTTGATTCTCTATTATTTTGCCACTTGAGGTGATCATGGAATTCTACCAGAAACCCAAGAAGGAAAATACTTCACTCCTGTTCATAGCTGTATTTCTGAGTACTTCTCCATTCCCACTTATCACCCTCTAAAATTTACTATAGTGCTAGAAGACATTGATTGTTCACAACATATAAACAACCACGGTTGAACAAATATCAACACTGGACTTTACGTAAACATTAACGCTGTTGGAGAAACAGTTCAGGCATTACATCAAGATCTGGAGTTACATACATGAAGGTGTAATGATCACATTGAAGTTCATATACAGGCATGGGAATGATTTGCATTATCAAAACACATTTATCCCATTTCACCATAGAAAAATACAATGTTATTACAAACAACACAACAACCACAAATTGGTTCTACTTTCATTTACCCTCATAATGAAGGCAAATAATGATCAAAGTATAGATAACCCCAACATATAAACCTTTGGTTCTGACAACTTTTACCATTCTCTCATTTTAAAAATAATGAGTTGGTGTCAAAATACTTCACCATAACCTTCATTGGAAAAAGACTACTGAGTTGTTACCTTCAGAAAAAACTACATATAAACAGCAGTTTGTACTACTAATTAAACTAATTAATAGAGTCATTTATCTCCTGGTGTGCGGTTAAGGGTTCATCTCTTCTGTAGATTAGATCCTTTCCCCATTATCTGGGTACCGAATTAATGCACTCAGTTGTGTTCCTAATATTTATCCACTGGTAATGGGCTGGTGACTATTTTATAATCCATAATCCAGGAATTGAAAAATCACACACCACATAACCCCTCCGTTGGGGCTAGAATCACGAATATTCTTTTGCCTTAGGCTCGGTGCCTTTTTGTGAAATTTGGGGCCTCAGGTTGGTCTAACCAGTCCAGAATTTCCACTTAAGCTCTGCAGAAGCTCTCCCATCTCACCATACATGGTGCCAAGTAGACGCCAGTCAGCTGCTCTGCTTGCGATATCAGAATCCCAATTATTTCCACAAAGATGTTACACCCACCAAGTCGCGAGTCTATAACCCATGGCATTTAGGCTGACATTGGACCGGCAAGGCATTAGTCGTTGTTATCTAGTCCAGTGTAGAACTTTATATGACTGAGGCATCTCATGGTAGTATCTGTGACTAGGGCCATAATTGATCTATACCTACATATATCCACAGATGAATAAATCCAGCACAATAACAGCGTTGCAAACAATTAGATGATTCCTATTGTTGCTGCTGTAGAGGCATTTAGTTGCTTTCATATGGTCTTTTATCTGATGGTGTTCAGGGTTTGGAACCTTGAGGTAATCTGGTTGCGTAGTTATGTTTCAGAGGATATTAAGTTTGTACCTTGGTTGTATTGGCTTATGTGGTTCAGTGTCTTCTCCCATTTGTTTGAGTTCATATCAAGAACTTGGTGTGAGTGGCTGAAACCATATGCTGACTTTTGCGGCTGTGTGACTTTTCTTTCGAAGGAGGATACTTGGGTGCATCCTTTGAACTTGAGAGTCCAACAGACAGATGGAGGGTTCTTACTGCTGTTAGTTTTATTACATGTAGTATAACTCCCATAGTTTAGTTGACCTCGACGATTGATGGTTCATCAGGCGGTACCTCCCAGAAGTAAAACAGGTTATCCTTTTTGTATCTGTGTACTAGACATCTTGTCGACATTCTGATAAGGAAGTCCATCCTGGGTAATCTGACAGGAGTCAGAATATCAAACGCTGAATGTCTATCATCTTCGATTCGAATGTTAGTTAGTTAGTTAGTCGACAGATCATCCTCATTGCACACCGAACCATTCAGTCCATAAGTGCTCGGATCCCCTCCTCAGCAAATCCCGCAGCGTGTAGCGGCTAACGACGCCAGTTCTGTGTTGGTTTATCAATCTTCTTTGGCTTCCTGCGTAGTGTTCTTGTTTGGCCACCCCTCTTTTAATTTGTTGCTCTCGCAGTCTGGCCATTGTTGTAGATTCACAGTCATCACTTGGTTCTCGCAAAAGTCTTACTTCTCGTAGAGCATTCAGAATGTCAGCCTGGTCCATGGCGCGTCCGCCCTCCACAGTAGCCTCACCTGCGAGCTTGTCAGCCCGCTCATTTCCTTGTACTCCCGCATGCCCTGGCACGAAGATGAAACTAATCTTTGCCAGCCGAGACCGCTCCAGAGGCAGCAACCGTTCTCTTCGGATCGACCCCTCCTCTATCCTCTTGATCATGTTCATTGAGTCGCTAAGGAAACAAGCCCTAGTGAATGTCTGTGTCTCGAGCCATGTTATTGCTTTACTTACTTACCATGACTTCCATGGTCAGGCTACTTGTGGTTTCAGTGAAAGCACCAGAGTCCTCCTTCACAATTCTCCCTCCGGCCCGAGCTGTAAAGGCCCATGAGCTTCTCGCATGTCGGACGACCGACCCATCTGTGTAGATGACCGCGTCACCGTCTAGCGAATTCTCGAAAATCAACGCTTGTACTTCAGCCTCAACAGCAGCCGGATTTTCTTGTCTGCATTTTCTATCTAGTTGGATGCAAACTGAAAAGGATGTACAGAAGTCTGTTGGCACTTGCACCCACTCCTCGCCAGGTTCTAAGTCCTCAAGTGAACACACCTGTTGAAGAATGTCTTCGGCTTGACCCATCCACGACCGTCCTCTTTTTAACCTGCTGCCCTTCACCTTCCTAATTTCACTATGCAGTGGATGTTGTGTGTTTGCGTTAATTCTGAGGTAGGCGCGTGCCCTGCAAACTTGTATTCTCTCTTCAATGGTTGGAAAATCAAGAAGGTAGCGCATCGCCCTGCATGCTGTATCTCTTGTACATCCAAGAATAATGCGCATAGCTTCATTCTGTATCCTTTCCATCCTTTCTATCTGCTTATGGCTGAGAGTCAGGATTGCCATTGCATACTCCAAAACAGACTATGACCAGCCCTCGTACAGAAGACATAGATGGCGCTGCTCACAGTTTGCTGCCGCCATCACCCGCATCGCTGCCAATCCCCGCTTGGCCTTTGTTATCACCTGGTCTATGTGCACATTATAAGCAAGGCTTCGATCAAACCGTATCCCCAGGTAATTCATTGCCTGCGTTCTTTCCACCGTCTCTGAACACAGCATTACAGTTTGTGTTGGAGTGTCGACAATATGATTATTCAACGAGAACCAAGTCACTGTTGCCTTTGTTGGGATGACCATTGCCCCAGCTTCATCACACCAAGTACTTATGCGACTGAGTTCGATTTGTAGTTCCACAGCAACCTCCTCTCTATCCTTACCCTGATGATACACTAAAACATCATCGGCATATGACAATGTCCTGCCAGGTCCAGTGATCTGCTCACTGGTGATTCTCACTGTGTAGGCGTTGAACAGTACCGGAGATAATGGTGATCCCTGTGGTAGGCCAGGATATATTGTTGTTGGTTCCGAAGTCCAACTGCCACATCTAAAAACTACTTTCCGTTGGAAGAGGGCTGCAGCGATCCAACTAAGGAGGAATGGACTTACGTTTAGTTCAAGAAGCTGAAACATTAAAAAATCCAGTGGTACTCTGTTGTATGCGTCCTCAAGATCAATCGCTGCAGCAACGGTTTCAGTGCCTGAGTGGAAACCTTCATAGACATCATGGGCAAAGACTGCTGCATTGGTCCAAGTTTCTCTTTTTGGACGGTACCCACCCAGGGTAGGTGGGAAAACACCTTGCCTCTCTAGTTGGCTTGATATTTTCCTGGCAATTACCTTCTCCAGCAGCTGATCTATTGTATTCTGCATGGTTATAATTCGATATCCCTGAATTTTTTGTGTGGTCTTTGTCAGGCTTCGGCAAGGGAATCAGATAGCTGTGTAACCATTCCTCCTTGATGCTAGCACTCCCTATACTGTTGTTGTACATGTCTGCTACTTTCTCTAGCTCATTGTCGGTACACCTATTTATGTCGTCGTATCTTATGCCATCAGGACCTGGAGCACTGTTTTTTGATCGTCGAAGCACAGCCTTGATTTCTTTCACTGTCACTGTGTCTTCATCCGAAGTGTTCTGGGCCTTGCATCTGTCTGAGGTGACCTCCTTGTCCAGATTCCGGCCTCCCATGTCTGTCTGGTTGCTCTGCTCAAGGTAGCGTTCAAAGAGGGCTTTGCCCTTGTCCTCGTCAGTTCTCTGCCAGATGAGGTCAGCACCTTGGAAGTCAGAAATGCTCTTATTCTTGACTACACCACTCATGCTTTTATGTAGTCGCCAGAACGATTTCAGTGACTTGTCTGTGCTTACTCTTTGACACACCTCTGCCCATTTTTCGCTTTTAACCACCTTGACCAGTTTTTTGAAATAGCTTACTTTTGTGTGCATCTCTCTTTCTAAGTGCAAGCAGGGACTAGGATGACCAGCTCTGTTCTTCTTGGCATTTTGCCATCTCCTTATAGCACTACGCTTATCCACCCAAGCCTTCTCCACCTCGAAACTCCAACACGGTGGCTGCTCCCAGCTTTTTTTCCTGCCCTGATACGTTCTGCGCTTGTCACGTCTTATTTTAATCACCACATTTTGCCCTGTCTGTCATACTGGAACGTCTTTACTTTTAGCTTGTGCAGCCTGGTTCTGCCTTTCTCCACCAATATGCTGCAAGGGTGGTGGTCGCTGCCATGGTGTCCTAGGACACCCCATCTACACACTGTAGTGAGTGAAGGTGAAACTAGCGCCAGATCAATTGCACTGTCCTCATCGCCTGGACGGCTTGCTGTCCTGGTGACACCGCCACTGTTGATACAAACCAGGTCGATGGTTTCCAGTGCAGTCTCGAGCTCCTCCCCCTGTGTATTGGAGGAAATGTTTCCCCATGATCTGCGTTTAGCGTTGAAGTCACCACAGAAAATAACATTTCTCTCGTGGCCTAATATGCCACTTAAGCATTGTCACTTCTGGGCGTCCACACTCGCATTGCGAGCATAAACATTGACCAACACGAATGGTATACTGGAATGAACTCTCAACGCCTGTATTTGTATATCGTCACTGTCCCAACTGGACATGTCTAGCTCTGACGCCACCATGCTTTCGCGAACGAGAATCGCCATCCCCAGATGTCGTCTGTTGTAGAAACATTTGAAGCCGGCAATTTGGAGTAGCTGATCGCCCAGTCTCGTCTCCTGGAGTGCTACAATGTCGTTCCTGTAAACTAGTGTTTCTAAAATAGAGCCCCGTTGTTTTACACTTCGGCTTTCCGGTTTCAAGATGGCGACGGACGGTCGTGTTGTTTTGTGTTCGTTAACTTTTTCGCGTAGGGGATGGATTTATTCATCTCTTGCGTGTAATTGGTGTGCCAGGATGTAAAACCAGGAGTTTCTACTCAAGATCTGCGCGGGTGCTACGGAGTTCGTGCATCGAGCGAAGCCATCCTTGAGTGAATTTTTAGCAGCGTGTGTGGTTTCTTAGTCTGTGTTTACGTTTGTTCAACATGGCGGAACAACGTGTGTTCTCCGAGCGGTCAGCAGTCTACATAACGAAACGGCGTGGTAGCCGCGCAGGGAGAAAGAAGCAAGGTAAGCGTGGTGGTTTGAGACGTTTTAGACTCAAGTGTCACCGTCTAGGACTCAGGAATATCCGTATTCGATTCGAATGTGTCTTTTGCTGGCTTTTGCAGCTTATGATTGCAGCAGTCAACATTGATGTATTTCTAGATCCAGAACATGGTTAAGCCATTTGTCCTGACTCACCTTCACCAGGCTGTTAACCCAGGATCCTGATGATAGTTATGAAATGCAGTCCCACCAAATTCAACCACCACTTGCTTCTCTTCTATAGAAAAGGGATGACAAGAATACAACACGAGCATTAACCTACTGTGTTATGGTAAAAGGTGTACAACACAATTAAAAAAAAATACAAACAACAAGAGGAGAAGGGGAAAGGAGTGGGTGTCCACGTTCCACTGTCCCTCATTGCTTCGTGTAGAGGTATTTTCTCACTTTATATTATGTTCTGTTGTTACTGGGACTATTAGATGAGTGAAGTCTTTCTGTACATCCAACATGTTGATATTGTATCTCTCATTCTTGAAGAGAATAGCCTATACAGAATCTCTGTGGTTTTTAATACCGCGTCTTCCTTTCGGCACTATAATCCTCCTTAGGCCAAGGCTATTCAACATTGGCTTCTTAAGTACTGACATACACATGGATTCTTCCATCAACATCCTCATGTCCCCAAGGGTAACATTAAAATGCATATTCCCACAGTAAGGAGTAACAATCAGAACAGAGAAAAATTCTCATAACAGAAAAAAAAACATACATGTACATTTCTCTTATATCAAGTACATGATAATCATACATAATAATTAATCATAATGATGATGCAGGGAGCCTAGGTTCTTGGATTTCTTATATATTCTTGAATTTATATTCTCAAACATGGCATTTCCCTAGCAATATTTTATGATTACATGTCCCTCCTCATATGGAATGGTTACTAATCTGTTAACAAAAGGATTGCACAAAAATTTAGCACTATAGTTCCAAGTTACAGATTATGATGTGGCAAAGCATTTTATCCCCTGACTAAGAGTCAGGAATGTGCGTAATCATTTGTATGTCCTCGCATGGATAAAAATTCCTTTTAAAATGGTCTTTAGAGTTCAATCTCTACCGAACATAGATTATTTGCAGATTTCTAAGCATAGATAGTGAGATATAGTTCACATTGCATAGAAGTTATTTTTCATAGGACTATGAAATTGGCAGAACGAGTTTTCTTCTTTGAAGTATGAATCAGGAGTCTAAATTGAGAAGAGTTTCTGACATGAGAGATGATACTCTACAGTACACATAATATTTATAGGTTATAAGCGCTATTAGTTAGATATGAGTTCATAATGCCTATAAAAGATTTTAACATAGGGATTTGAAATGGTAAAACATAGGAAAAATTACAGCATGGCACCCACATGTGCTTCAGTGGTAAAATCTATCAGACCCCAGTTTACAAGAATGGTGGAATTATCCTTCTAACTTATTCTTAATTAACCACACTGGTATATGCACTTTATAAAAATACATGAATACATCTTAATAATGTAGATATAACATAACCAATGGCTTGCAGAGACTGATGTATTTTAAGGCAAAATTGCCTTTTCCCCACACGGGGAACTTTCACATGTCTGCTCTTTGTGTTGTACTGACCAAAAATGGCTACACCCAGCCTTTGTTTAAAAACTAGCCGGTCTTGGCCAGGTGCCTGAACCAAAATAAAGCCAAATAAATTAAGCTGTGCCATGGTCAGTCTATCGCTGTTTTAATTCCTACTCCTACATTAAGCAAGATACTTAAACAGTAATTGTAAGGGGTTGTTTATTTTTAAGGGAGTCAATGCTAGGAAAGGGTAAGGACGTTTTATTATATCACAATCATCCAGCTTTGAACCAGTTGTAGAATAGGTGTTAACGTGAGTGTGAGCGGAAAGTTTTGGTAAAGATGTGACATGGAAAGTAAGTGTTGAACGGACGACATACGACTAACAAAGATACTCGACAGCATACAAGCCTACAAAACTTAGCTGACAATGCATACACCACACAAACATACACATACTAATATTTCCTCTTCCAAAAGCAACAGGTTTTTGTGTCATCTGAAAGTGTAAGCAACTAAAGACAATTTTTCTGGCGGTAAATATCAAGCAGCTATTCTCTGGCGCGGTGTTCCAACATACTCCAAGAGCTCCAAATTCACTTAAGTATTCTCTCTTTTTTTTAAATACATACTTTTGTGTGAGACCAGGCATTTGCTGTAGTAGTGAATGATTGTATCTACTAACACCAGATAATTATTTTTGTACATTCACTATAACTAAATTAATTCATCATGTCTACATTGGACGATTTCATTGAATCTGGTTTAAAATTAAAGTTAACTGGTGACGAGTTAACAAAATGGAGTGAGGCAAAATATGCAGAGTATGTACGGTTACAGGAGAAAGCCAGAGAACGAGAAGACAGGGCTGCTGAGAGAGAGAGAGAGAGAGAGAGAGAGAGAGAGAGAGAGAGAGAGAGAGAGAGAGAGGCTAAAACTAAACAAGCAGAATTAGAGGCTAGAAAGGCAGAATCAGAATTACAGGCTAGAAAGGCAGAATCAGAAGCTGCTATAAAACAGTCAGATGCTGAGATAAGAAAAGCTGAGATATCTGCTCAGAGCAAAAGAGAAGAGCTTGAAATCAACGCACGAACCAAAAAGGAAGAACTGGAAATGCAGCTGAAAATTAAACAGCTGGAAGCTGAAACATCTGTCTCTAAAGAATCTAAGAAATTAGAAAGGCAAGAAAAAGAATATCAATACAAAAAGTACCAAGGGATCGTCAAAAATTTCACTACGGGCGACTGCATTGCAGCCTTCACTCAGAATTTCGAAACGATAATGGAGCATTATCAGATCCCAGAAACTGAATGGAATATTATTTATATGAGAAGTCTTTCAGGGGAACCTCTCAAAGTTATAGAGACCATTCCCAAAGATCTCAGAAAAGACAATCAGTACATTAAGGCCAAAATTATGGCACACTTCCTGTTAGATGAAGCAGGCTACAGAGAACAGTTTAGCAAACTAGCTCCAAAACCTACACAAACGTTCTCTGACTACATTTCAGTAGTGCAGGATGTGTTCAGTAAATGGCTGTCATCAGCCAAGGTGAATAACAACTTTGATAAGTTAAAGATTTAATTCTGAGAGAGATAATTATTTCATCTCTACCACCACCATTTTATAATTTCTGCAAGAATGTGAGTTCGAGAGTGTGCAACATATTGAAAAACGGGGTTCGGCTTATTTCACGGCCAACAAAAATTGTTTCACCAGTGTATTGACTGACACAGAGTTTGTAGCAGCCGCTACCTATAATAGAACAAAGTCAGGTGCCTACAATAAACAGAAACCCTTCAAGCAATCTGTACATAAAAACTACCAATGCAGATATTGCAATCTTCCACATAATGAAAGTTATATGTGTGATAGACACCCAGGGTACCTCACATACTTGCAAAACTATATAGATAAGCAAGATAAGGAGAGAAAGAGCTACAAACGACTAACCAAATGCTTTCTTTGTAAAGCATATGGCCACTGGCGTCATGCCTGTAAAGGTAAACAAATGACCAGAAAGGCTAATGCAGCCATGTTCGATAGCTCTTCCTCTGATGAGGAACAAGTAGAAGATCATCCAGTTAATTCTGCAGAGGCCATAGATATTTTCCATCTTGAAAGGTGTCCCACCTGCAATCGGTTTCATGAAGATGGCTTATTAACATGCGGCCATTCAATACCTATTGCCAATAAGAAGAAAATTTGGTGATAGACTCGAAAGGTAAACTTAACATCCATCAAGGTTTTGTAAATGGCAAATCAGCCACTGTCTTACGTGATAGCGGGTGTACTCTTATTGGTTTAAAAAGAGACTTTATCTTACCTGCAGACTATACAGGCAAACATATTACATGCAGAACTTTCTCAGGTAACATCGAGAAATACCCACTTGCATGGGCATATATTGACACCCCATTCCTCACAGGAAAGGTTAAATGCGCAGCATTATCTAACCCATGTTGTGACATAATCGTGGGTAACCTTCCTGAAGTAAATGATATGCCACATGACAGGTGTAACATCTTCTGCTGAATGTATTGTTGACAATGTAATATCATCTTCTGCTGAATGTATTGTTGACAATGTATTATCATCTTCGGATGAATGTATGTTTGCTAATGTAGTAACATCATCTAATGATTGTATTGTTTCAAATGTAACAACTTCATGTCAAATTTCTGATTTCAAATGCAGTAACTAGATCTGCTGCAAAAGTGCAAGATCAAATTAACCAAACTGAGGCTTTAGAACTGTTAAGCCCAGTTATACTACCTCTCAATACCATGAGAGAAAATTTCATAAAAGCCCAAAAGGCTGATGTATCTTTGCACAAATATTTTAATGTGATAGGCCAAAAGCCAAGAATAACAAAGAATGCTAGATGGCACTTTGATCTCAAAGGGGGTATCCTCACACGGTATTACACCAAAGATACCAACACCACTGAGCAAACGGTGTTACCAACAGAACACCGCAGAAAAGCAATTCAACTAGCACATGACATACCCTTTGCAGGGCATATGGCTTATTCGAAAACAAAATCTAGATTACTAACCCAGTTCTACTGGCCTAGATTCTGCAGTGACACCAAACAATATTGCAGAACGTGTGACATCTGCCAGAAGCTTGTGAAAAAGGGCAAACACCCGCAAGCATAACTAAAGATAACAGATCTAGCAAGTAGACCTTTCGAAAAGATCTAAGTAGATATCGTAGGTCCTTTAAACCATATTACATCAAGTGGTAATAAGTACATACTAACTATAATTGATCTATGTAGTAGATGGCCTGAGGCATTTCCACTCAAAAATATAACATCTAAGGATGTAATGGAAGTTTTCTTCCACATTTTTTCAAGGATAGGATTCCCTGATACCATTCTCTCAGATAGGGGAAGTCAGTTTATTGCTGCAGCCACTCAAGCCGTTACTAGAATGTTAGGAGTAAAGCAGTGCTTTAATATCCCATACCACCCTCATTCTACGGGGATCGTAGAGAAGATGAACGGCATATGCTGGCTAAAGTTACCCAGGAACATCCAGAAGACTGGGATAATTATTTACCAGCCATACTATTTGCATATCGCGAAGTACCTCATTCCAGTACAGGTTTCTCACCATTTGAACTTGTTTATGGAGCCAAACCACGCGGCCCATTATCTATCTATCATTCTATGTTAACTGAAACTGTAAATGACCATAAACCATTATCATCATATGAACATGTAACATCATTGCGAGATAGAATTATGAAATCTTGTGTACTAGCTAAAGAATCATTGAAACGATCTGGTGCTATTTACAGACAATACGAGAACAGAGGAAATAGAACTATAACACTGACATCTGGACAAGACGTACTATTACTTTTACCAAGCGACAGACAGCTACTGACAGACTCATGGCAAGGATCGTTTAAAGTACTGAGACAAATCTCGACAGTTGACTACGAAATTGCAGTAAACAACAAACACAAAATGTTTCACATCAACATGTTAAAACCGTACTACAACAGAGACGAAGACCAAGACGAGACTGCAGCAAGCACAACGATAGTGGACCACACAGACGATGATCGATACAGACGAGATACCGACCCCATCACTTGACACGACGGACACTCTACAGGACATTAAAATAAATCCTAATCTTACTCAGACAGAAACCGACAATTGCAGACAATTGGTAAAAGACTACAGTAGTATTTTCTCCAACCACCCAGCCCAGACAGACTTATTACATCATCACATCATTCTGACATCCAACACACCAATAAAGTGCAGACCATACTCCATACCCATACACTACAAAGACAAGTTACATCAAGAAATTATAGAACTGGAGAAGAATCAGATCATCAGAAGTTCACAATCACATTTTTGTTCACCGATAGTGATTGTGAAAAAGAAGGACAACTCCATACGTCTCTGTGTTGACTATAGGAAACTTAACAGTATTACACAGTTAGATTTAGAACCGATGAGTAACTGTGAAGACATATTGACGGAACTGACAGACGCAAAATACTTTACGAAACTGGACATGACGAAAGGGTATTTGCAAATACCGATGCATCATGATAGCATACATTAATAGCATTTGCCACACCCTGGGGTCTATACGAATGGTGCAAGCTTCTATTCGGGATAGTCAACGCCCCTGCGACATTTGTACGGATGACCAGACTTTTACTGACAGACATCCCAAATATAATTTCCTACATGGACGACATTTATGTACATACTAAGACTATGAAAGACCACGTAACGACTTTACAACAGACATTTGAACGCATCAGACACCACGGCCTAACAGTGAAACCATCAAAGGTTGACATAGCCTTCCATGAAATTACTTTTTTGGGCTATAAAATTTGTAACGGCTTTGTCACGACTGACGACAACATCGTGTCAAGAATTCTAAAATTGTCGCTTCCTACGACAAAGAAAGAATTCAGAAGTGTCCTAGGTCTTCTAAATTATTATAGACAGTTCATTCCAAATTTTGCTACTTTGACTGAGTGTTTTACCAACTTACTAACCAAAGATAAGACAAACAAAATTGTAAACAGCGAATGCCTGAGACCAGCATTCGCAAAAGTATTATCTTATTTTTCCACTAATCCTATACTCAAATGCCAAATTTGGACACTATTTTCAGATTAAGAACAGACGCGAGCTCCATAGCCATCGGGGCAGTGTTATTGCAGAGCCACGATGAGGCCCCCAATCCTGTATACTATATGAGTCGCAAGCTCAAACAAAGGGAGAAAAATTGGTCGACTCCTGAGGTGGAAGCTCTCGCTTTGATGTATTCTGTAAGAAAATTATCTAGATTTCTTTTAGGTAAACATTTTATAGTGGAGACAGACAACAATCCATTGACGATCATCACTACTGGGACTTCTACGAACCGCAGAAAAGCAAGGTGGTCGCTATTACTCCAAGACTTCAGTTTTGAAGTAAGGCATATTAGCGGTACTCAAAATACGATTGCCGACCTTCTTTCCAGATGTCCGTACGACACATCCGAAAGCCTACTTTTGCCTGAGCGCACACAGAAAAGCAGTGTGTAAGCTACAGGTTATAGCGCTCAGCAGCACAGCTACTATTGAATATATTTCAGAAACGCTGTGAAAGATTTGTGATAGGGACAGTTTCCCCTTATATATATATATATATATATATATATATATATATATATATATATATATATATATATATATATATATATATATAATATCTTATTAAGTTAATTGTGATGAGTAGTTGTGTAGTATGTGAACGAAAGGTTATATTATTTTAAATACTTATCAACATTGAAACGAACAGTGCTACGAGGAATTCAAGACTTACTTTACTTGATCTGTTCGATAATCCGTAGGACCTGCGCTTATGAACACTGTTAATATAAGCTTAGCAGAGTGTTCAGACTTTTTAAACTGTGCGAAAGGGACATTAACATTAGTAACATCTGAATTCTACTTTGAAAGAACTTTGTATCCAACAGCTGCAACTGTGAACTGTTTAATCCGTTCGTCGACATAACAACCCGACGAAAGAACGGTGTGTTAATTACATCGTAACACGCCAGCTGTGTACTTCCAGTGTTTTTGAAATTAATTTAGAAATTAGCAGACTATGTAAGAATTCTCACAAAGAATTGATGCGTTACACAAACTTTGTGAATTTGAAATTTACATATACAAATCGTATGAAAGGATTTTTGATATTTGTAATCTGAGAATCATAATTTGATTAACTTGTTCTCAATAGTACCATTCGGTTCACTATTGATAAGAAGCATCAAACTGTGACGCTTAAAACGTGAATTACCAATGTAATTTATTTTCTTTGAAAGATTGTTAACATTATCGCCCATAGAATTTTCTGTTGTTTCACCAGCACATCCAAGGGAAACAATTTGAATTATTGGTAATGTGTAACAGGTATAGAAAACCTTCTTCATGTTGCCAGAATGGCGACACATCAGGATGACATCAACTATGCGTGGAATATAATTACTTAAGTTGTAGACCGGCATTAGACTATCTGACCAGATTGGGTTGGGGTCAGATGTTGGAGTCATCTTATGAGGAAGATTGACTCGCGGCCTGACATGTATCTTTTCCTAATTTTTTTTTTCATTTGTCGTGAGGTGGTTGCGTGGCTTGAGAGATAGCATAAATAACAGATAGCTACCGGACTGGCTGTGTCTATTTACAACCGATGTAAAAATCCAACTAGTGGATTGTACCTGAATAGTGTGGCTTAATAGCGTCAATCACGAGCGTGTGTATTTATCATACAATTACCCATAATATGCCAATATAAACCAAATTGTCACGTCAGATAACAAACAATGGGTGGATTCTGACAGGTTTAATTAATAAACCCAAATGGATATAGCCAACATGAAAGGATGCTCCTTTCATTAGAGAGGGGGGTAGGAGACTGTCATAATCTCCCCAGCAGATATGCCGCATCTTCATCATCGACGCCTGGCAATTACGGTTGTGTACGCCTGCCTGCAGGTACGCCTGTGAGCGACACTAACCACGCAGCGACGGGAGGGCCAGTTGTGACACGCGTGGCACACGGAGTCCACGCAGGGAGACAACCTGACCAAGGAGAACTCACGGCGGTTTGAAGGCAGACGGCATCGGACGGTAGTACTGGACAGACGTGGATGGAATGTGTGATCGTATTACTTGTGTGAGTGGACGCTAAGAGAGAGAACGCCTGTTTGGGTATAGTAGACTGTGCGCCTGAGTCGTAGATTGTGAGTGAAGTATTAATGCATTGAATGTATATATTGATTGTATTTATTGTATAATGGCATCGATATTGTGATTGCGCGATGCCTGTAACATTGGTGGCGAATGAGAAGTGCGAATAAAGTGTGTATCATTGTATTCGCCATGTGTCACGTATAGTCATTCTGTGACAGTGTTTGTATCACATCCGTTAGTTGTTACGAGCCTGTGTGATTAAGTTGCAAGATCCTGACAAGCCGGAGGGGGGAGTTTAGGTAGGAAATACGAAAGGGGGGAATGACGTTGTGAAAATATGGTGAAGGAGGGCACGGGCCAAATTTTTAGGTAGGAAATACGAAAAAAGGGGGGGGGGGGGGGGGTGGGGAAATGAACGTTCTGAAAATATGGTGAAGGGGGCGCACGGGCCAAAAAAGGTTGAGAACCACTGTGTTAGTGTATACATTCATCCTGCACTGTAACTCTGCCTTCAGTATTTATTAACACACAAGTCACTCTTCTCTTTGAATCATGCCTTGATTCCATGAAACGTGCCGTGCCAATTTGCGTGGGCAATCATGCTTCTTCACATCATTCAATCTTCAACGGTATGCATCAGTTCGTCTGCTGACTATCTTCCGTGCCATGAGACAAGGCTGTCTAGAATTTATCTCGCTGCCTTCCTCTATCTCTCTTTCCACAAATTTGTCCAGTTGTCACATGTTCCAGGTTTGTATTCTCATAATGTGGTCTCTCTTTATCTGTGGTGAAGTTGCTGATTAACGTTTGGAAAAACATCAAGAGTGAAAGATCAGCTTTACAAAAACATAATCATATAAAAAAAAATAATGAATATTGCGGCAACAAGCCTGCATCATCGAAGTCAACACACACACACACACACACACACACACCACACACACCACACACACACACACAGAGACACACACACACACACACATACACACACACACACACACACACACACACAGACAGAGAAATGACACTTACAAGTAATTGCAGTACGGCATAATAATTTAATGCAAATATGTGAAATGAAAATACAGCTACAGAATGTGCTCTCTCTCCTCCTTTCACCTTACCACCTGACAGCATTCCTTTAGCCCTAGACTATAGTTTTCTCCATATCTTTACCTTACCAGGCTGTCAGGTATGATCCATAATGCACATGTTTCTAGTGAAGAGTAATACTTTAGCGGTGCATTTCCTGTGCATTTATATGGGTATCAGTATTCCGTGTGGAATCTTCAACATTTGATACTCATGACCGTGTAATTCTTATGGACATGCACAGCATATCATTTGCTCTTACTGTTTCAAATGCTATTTGAGCAGCAGCGAGAGAAGTTGTGGTTATGAATGATGGCACATACTCACTCCCACAGTATACTTACTGTATGTTGATTTATTAACCAGTACATTCACGATAGATCGGTAGTTAATGACGATCATTATAATAATGGTCTCAATCTTAGTTTCCTACCATGGGTATGTGATGTAACATTGCTGTCACATTTTGTAGGCCGAAAGCAACGAGGAACGGGTGGCCAATCTTTCCCTCAGTTGGCAACCGCCGAGAACAGTCGTTGAACCCTCCCCGACCGTGCTCATGACGTTACAACGCAGTTCATTATCAACATCACTAGCCCACACCCATAATAGACAATGCTAGTGGATTAATGATCTCTATGATGTTGATGCGCAATACAAGTATACAGCAAGAGAGAAACCATGTAGTATATTTCAATGTCGAGAAACTCTCCTCGAGCTCATCAACTGAGGTACCTACCAATTGTGAACATTAAACTGATTCTATGTAGTTATTTTTTTTATTTCTTAGAATATATTATTGATGTGTATACACAGTAAGTGAACGACACAGGCAGTGGCTCACATTTGTGACATCCCTTGCCAGAGGTAACACTGTCTATGTTGTCTGGCATGTCCAGTCACAGCACATCATTTACATCAGTTAATATTGGTGTGAATATGCTATTTATTATCCGCAAAACGACAGATAATAAACAGCATATTCACACCAACCCTATGCTACAAATCTCAAACTTGGACTTTATCCAAATTACACCTTCGCAAAATCAACACCTGCGAAATTAGATGCCTGAGGAGAGCTGCCAACTTAACAATCCGAGATCGAGTAAGAAATGCTATTATCAGACATACAGTGGGATCAACACCTTGTGCCATATTTATTGAAAGACAGAAGATCAAGTGGTTTGGCCATGTCGTTAGAATGCAACACCAGCAACTACCATCAAAGATCATCTGCGCCGAGACCACGAGGACGTCCAGGAAGAAAATGAATTGATGACATCAAAGACATTGTACAGCTACACGGAATGACACTATCCAGTGCCGCCCACCTGACGCTGGAACGCAAATTATTCCTCCCCACGCCGCTTGACGGTAAAAGTGGAAGAAGAAGAAGATGATGATGATGATGATGATGATGATGATGATGATGATGATGATGATGATGATGATGATGATGATGATGCAACGGCGTCAGTTTAAGTGGCTAGTTCTAGTCCCTAGTTGGCTTATAATATTAATATTATTATTTCGTGTGTCTCATCATCATCATCATCATCATCATCTTCCACTTCTGCCGTCAAGCGTCGTGGGGAGGAATAATTTGCGTTCCAGCGCCCGGTGGACGGCACTGGATAGTGTCATTCCGTGTGGTTGTACAATGTCTCTGATGTCGTCAATCCATTTTCTTCTTGGACGTCCTCGTGGTCTCGTCGCAGATGATCTTTGATGTAAGGCCAGTGATGGTAGTTGCTGATGTTGCATTCTAACAACATGGCCAAACCACTTGATCTTCTGTCTTTCAATAAATGTGGCACAAGGTGTTGATCCCACAGTCTGTCTGATAGTAGCATTTCTTACTCGGTCTCGGATTGTTAAGTTGGCAGCTCTCCTCAGGCATCTCATTTCGCAGGTGTTGATCTTGCGAAGGTGTAATTTGGATAAAGTCCAGGTTTGAGATTGATAGCATAGGGTTGGTGTGAATATGCTGTTTATTATCTGTCGTTTTGCGGACATGGGTATGTTTGGATGCTTCAGTAAGGGTGATAGTTGATATGTAAGTGCACTAGCTTTTTGACATCTGATTTCAATTTCTCTGTCCAATCTGCCGTCTTCTGTGATCATACTTCCAAGGTATTTGAATTCTTTAACTTGTTTCAGAGGTGTATTATTTATCTGTATACTTAGTGGGCCTGGCGATCTGCTAACTTGCATTACTTCGGTTTTGGCTGTGTTTATACTCATATTGTATCTGCTGCAGGTTGAACTCAGATTAGTAATATGATTTTGTAATCTGCCCTCATCGCTGTAAAACAGGCACTGATCGTCTGCAAATAGAAGTTCATTTATTCCTTGTGGGATCAGTTGTTTCATCTGGAGTAAAGAGTTCTAAATTTTCTGAATCTGTTCTGTCGAGACTTGCTTCTTTGGAAATTCTGTCCATGTAGATATTGAATAGCAGGGGAGAGAGCACACATCCCTGCCTCACTCCTGTATTGACTGTGAACATATTTGATATACCTTCTTGTGTTCTTACTGCACTTTGGCTCGAGTGGTACATGGCTATGATGTTTTCTAGCAGTTGCCCTTCTATCCCATAGTCTTCAAGAATGGTCCATAATTTGTATCTGTCTACTCTATCGAAAGCCTTTTCCTGATCCACAAACACAATATTCTGCTGGTCACTATATTCGATAGTTTTTTCACAAATTTGTCTAAGTGTAAATAATGCATCAGTGCAACTTTTACCTTTCCGAAAACCGAATAAACCTGTCAGTGAAAGGCCTACCAGGGACAGTAGTATCTATGCTATTCCGTTGCAAGCAAAAAGTGTCTTCTCGTAGACATTTTGTCGATGTTGAAAACTGTTCTTCTGCTTGCCTTACACATCTATAGCCTGTTCTCGTTCAGCTTTGAGACATGTTTCAGAGAAGTACAGGGAAAGTGAACGCCTGACATAAACAGAAAGACAGACAGACAGAAAGCGTGTGTATGTGTGAATAAAGTTTTAAGTCAGTTCTGAGTTACAAGGGATCACCCGTTAGTAGCAATCACTTCAACAATACTCTATATATAATCGACCATTAGTGGCTTCCGCTGTGCCAACTTATAGCAAGACTAATTTATCAGAGCTCACTTTCACTCAAATAAGGCCTCCGATCTCTATTCAATACCACCATCATTATCTCTGACTGGTAACTGCTGCGTTGTCGCCCACCGTGATTCTGATTAGAAACTGCCATATATATTGAGTGGTCTATTGAAATATCGATCTGACTGTGCCGTTGCCCGGTACCGGCAAACATGTATGACCGAATACCTAGATCGTTGGTATAAGGGCTGATTTAAACTCTCTCTGGCTTGGATGTGTAAACATTAAAGGTGGAGCGACGTGGAGCTATTTCTCTGGCTTCGTGTTGGACATTTTTGCGTCCCGGTAATGTATTTTCTGACCCGTCCATTTTTAGTTGGGAATACGTTTTAGTGTTTGTTATTTATGTTATCTGTATATTACTTTGACTATGTTTGAAGTGAAGTCAATCTGTAACTTAAAGAAAATATCGTAAGACACGGGATACCAGCGGCTTAAAACAAATGAATTATAAAGTCAGTCACGAATAAGTGGCAAGACAATATAAGGAAGAAACGGGCAAATCATTTTCATGACCTTCTAACATGCTGCAGTGTTCTGATTATTATGTGGTGCTTGCGAATAGCTGTCCATTCATTCATTCAGCAGCATGTCCTTTGCAGAACCTCGCTCCCATAACAACCTACCGGAAAACCTCTCGATCATAAGCAAGATACACCCATCTGGAGATCATTAGCCACATCCTGCACCCATCTTCTCTTTGGCCTTCTTCTTTCTCTCTTCCCAGGCATATACCCCTCCATTATTGTTCTCTCCAAACTTTTGTGACGTTTCAAGTGACCAAAATAGTTCAACTTTCTTTGTTTTATTGCCTTTACTAGCCAATCTTCTTCAATATTCAACTCTTGAAGTATGGATGCATTTGTTCTTTTCTTTACCCAAGATATTCATATAACTCGTCTATGACAGTTATATTCAAAGGCATTTATGAGCTGTTCAGCTTGTTTAGTAAGTGTCCAGGTCTCACAGGCGTATGTTGCAATGGGAAATATGGATGCTCTTAAAAATCTAATTTTTGTAGTTCTGTCTGTCCCACTCCATAATTTATTCAGTTGTTTTAGTCTTTGAAGAGCAATTGATAGTCGTCGAATAGCTTTCCAGAAGGTGAAAATGTATCTAAACGTGAGAGCTTACTGAAGCAGTTGCAAGGTGCTTATAAAAACGTCGTGTCAAATTGAGGTGTGTTAAAGCTTGTCTGTCTGTATATTCTGATAGTATGAGATCCTTTCCATTGTTCATGTCTATCTATCTTCCTATCGATCTTCCTATTTTCCTGTCTGTCTGTCTGTCTGTCTGTCCGTCCGTCCGTCCGTCCGTCCGTCCGTCCGTCCGTCCGTCTGTCTGTCTGTCTGTCTGTCTGTCTGTCTGTCTGTCTGTCTGTCTGTCTGTCTGTCTGTCTGGAGAGAATGCACAATAAATTTGCATTTATTATCCTCACTGCCAGCCAGACGCTAGCTAAAACATTGGAGAGAACCCACAATAAAGTTGTGTTTATCATTCTTACTGCCAGCCAGACGCTGGCTACAACACCAGAGAGAATCCACAATAAAGTTATATTTATCATTCTCACTGCCAGTCAGACGCTGTCTCTACCAATCACATTACCGTTTTCCAGCATATGCCTAGCTCAATGCCCTATCTCCCAGTAGGGATGAAGTGTTAATAAGAACGCTGCTTGCCGCACTACAAAAGTTCTCCCGTCTCCACTATGTATGGACTTTAGGTAGGTGTTAGGCCTGAATTCAATTCCTGTCTTAAAACGACGCGGGTTTTTTCCCTAAGTGACTCCACAATGTCTAGACGTTACGTTTGATCACGACATCAAAGTGAAGATTCTTCCGATGTAGAATTATTTAAATTATGGCGCGATGCGCGGTGAACATGTATTTTTCTCTTGTTTTCAATCCAATTTAGTTTGCCCTTATTCCTTTGTTGGGGACTCAGATTATTTTCTGATGGAATTAAAGATTTAATTTTGATGTGCCCGCTCGTCTTGTCAGACTAGCGGACATCTTCATGGCACGTTTAGAAGAAAAGAGATCCTCAGACATTAACAACTTGGTCTTCTGCCGTCGTTATGCGGACAATATTTGAGGGGAAGTCACAAATGGCTGTAGAAAAATAACTGAATATGATAACAACTAGAAACCAGTTTATTTTTATACATACATTGTCTCTTTATTTCTCAACATAATTTCCACCAACATTGATGCACTTATCCCATCGTTTTATCAGTCCTCCCAAACCGGCTGCATAGAACTGCGTGCTCTGTTTTCTAAACCACATTTTCACTTCACATTCAACTTTGGCGTCATTCGCGAAATGTCTCCCGCCAAGGTGGGTTTTCAGTGGACCAAAAAGGTGGAAATCGCTAGGGGCTAAGTCGGGGCTGTGAGGTGGATGTTCCAGAACTTCCCACCTTAGTTGGTTAATTTTCTTCTGAGTTAATCGAGCCGTATGTGGTCTGACATTGTCATGAAGAAGCAACACTCCTCTAGTCAGCAGTCGTGGACGTTTTCTTCGTATTGCATCATAAAGCATCGATAGAACTTCACAGTAAGATTCAGAATTCACATTGTCACCTTTCTTCTTGAAATTCGTAAAAAGCACTCCTCCGCCCGCTGCACGGATGCTTCTGTTGCAATCTCAACAGGACGACCAGATCGGATTTCATCAACAATTTTAGAGCGTCCTTGAGAAAAAATTTTCTACCCAGCTATCCACTGCTTTACGGGAACACATTTATCAGCATAAACAGGAAGCATTTCCTTATGAATGTCATTTGCAGGCAGTCCTTTTGCCCACAAAATAAGAAAAACAAAACGCACAACAGTACGTTGCTCTTTGGTTGTACACGCCGTAAGTACAGTTGCAATTTTGTTTATGGCTGCACATGCGCATGAGACACCTAGCGCCACCTGTCGAACGGGAATATAAATTTCGATGTTGCTGTCAGCTAATGACACCCGTAGAAACACCAACTACATTTACCTGTCATCCTACAGAACTGTGTGACTTACTTATTGACTCACCCTCGTACTAATTATCACCACAGACTAGCTACAAGCAACATCGTTCCAGATCATAATGAACATGACACATAAAAACATCTCTCTATCTATGGAACACGAACACAACGAAGCGTTGCCGTTCCTAGATATTCTAATGAGACGTAGAGCAGACGGCACAATTCAAACATCGGTGTATCGCAAAGAAACATGGACTGGCCAATACTTAAATTTTCAGAGCTTCACACCTGTCCAGTACAAACGGGGCTTAGTGCGGACCCTGTTTGACCGTGCTAGGAAGATATGCACCCATGACACACTGACAGTAGAATTTGAAACTCTTAAGAATGTCATAAACCTGAATGGGCACTCCACAGGATCTATAAAGCGCCACTGCCAACAGCCCAAACCAAAACCAGACGAAACTACAGTCCCTAAATTCAAGGTATTCATCCAGCTAACCTTTCGAGGGGATGACGTAATACAACGTCTACAAGACCGGCTCATTACAGCAGTAGGCCGAACATTCTGTGCTGCAGCTCCAGTTATTAGGTACAGAACCACACCTATTCCCACCCCGGCAGTAGAAGAACCTGTTCCTCTGTACGCCAAAAACACTTGTATTTACCATTCACATGTAGGTGCCAGTCTACTTACATAGTCAGAACAGAGTGGCAGTAGAACAAAAGAGTTGCTGAACCTCAATGGATCGACAAGATACTACACACAGGCGATGGGAGCCTAGTGGGGCAGACACACCGGAAGCTTCCCGCTTCATCAATTGCTAGGCATATGCTGGAAAGCGGCCATGTGATTATAGAGACAGGGCCTTTCGCGTGTTGTTTAACACACAAAATACTCGCTTGTTAAAGTTTGCAGAAGCAATAAGTGATTAATCTACACAAGTCCAGTTTTGTGCAAACAGAAAGACATGTTAGTCAGTTTAATAATTACCGTGGTAGACAATTGACATTACTTGTGCGAACATGTGTATATTTCAGCTTGAAGGATTTATCTAGTTATTTTACTTTATGTTGTGTGAATTCTGCAGTATGTACCTGACGAGATGCAGCAAAATATGCCAGGCAATAAATCGTGCAATCTATTGTTGTGTCTTCGTTATTCAAATTCACTACGGGAAAACATTGTTTTGAAATGGTAATATCCCAGATAATTAAGACAATAATGAAGCTACTTGCAGTTGTACATTGCAATGGGAAGAGAAGAATAGATCCTACCAAGGCATAGAGGGACACTAAAGTGATGCCTATCCAGAACAAAGGACATGTCAGAATGAAATTACTATCCAGCTCTCAGTAGACTTAATTTTGTAAGCAAATATACATGCAATGCACGATAAATATCAGGCTAATATGACACATAGACGAAATATCGCTCTTAATTCAACAACAGAATTCAGAAGTAGAGATCTGCTGAAGACCACGTAACATATATAGCTCTGGAGAAATAGGGTAGCTTCCAAGAGAAAAACACACACTATGTAGATGAGGGGGAAATGTGTTTCAAAAAGATTGGAGCGAGGGACCGAAGTAAAATCCGAAAACATGCAGACGTGTAGGAAAATATACAGATGGTTCTGTCATTACTTTGCGATGAGAACTGCAAGGAGAAACCAGGAAGATGGTAGTGGAGCAAGATATCCACCTAGAGCGTTTGTGTCAAAAGCGTTGCTTCTGGTATATATCGCCTGGCATTCCAGTCAGAGCACACACCTCCAGTGACCATGGTGTAGATAAACATCCGCTAAAATGTAACATTAAGTTTTATCTCACAAGAATCGTGCCATCTTATCAACATGGATATAATACAAAGTAGAACATCTCCTCACCTCCCTGGCCAAGGGGTTAACGACATTGTTCGTAATCCCGTATATCCACGTGGGGAAAAACAGCAGCTGCGAGAATCAACAACGGTTCGCGCTGTGCTGGATAACTTACGGGTATATGTGAGCCGGTCGTTCAGAAAGCAATGGCAAACTACTGAACATAAAACATCCTTAGTACATCACCAGCACCTTAAAAAATGCTGATTTTGACTGCAACGTCCTGTAAGGGATATACAACATTAAAAAAAAGAATATCTAACAAGTCAAGAAGCTAAGGAACACTGAATGGTCAGTCTCTAGTGAATACCAGAACTTGCAGTGGTTAATAGACGAGCACCGAAGACTGCTGGCAGCAGGTTAAAAGCATTTGGAACGAATCATGTTTAGAAGTTCTTGGGATAAGCGAAAGGAAATATAAAGCATGGGTGAAGCCGGAAACCCTCACGAAGACAGAAAGATGGTGGTGCGTGAGGGAGGGGCTGGGGAGATTTTAAAAAAAGGATTCATATACAGTTAAACCTCGGTTTTCGTTGCCTTCGGTTTTGCCGATTTTTTCCACGGGAAAATGTGTCTCGGTTTTCGTGGGTTGCCTTGGATTATCTTCGGCGTCCCCACGGGACCCTCGCTGCTAATTTTGCGAAAACAAAGGGATACACGCGTTCTTCTGCTGTTTGTCGTTGCTTCTCGTTGTGTGAGCATCACGTGCTAATAAGTTAACCCTTTCCCGTTAGCTCCATCATGGGACCAAAAGAACGTTTTCAGAGCCAGCTGCCCTTCGAAGAAGAAGGACAGGAACGCAATCAAGTTGAAGAAGGAAATCAGTTGAAAAATACCAGAGTGGCATTAAGATTGCTAAAATCGGCCCATATACTGGAAGTCGCCATCCACGATAACTTCCATTATGGCGAAAAGGGAAGCAATAACGGAAACTAATGTAGGCTAAAAGGCGTGAATGTACTAATGAAACAGAGATCGCAAACAATTGAAGACGTGGAACAGTTATTATTAATTTGGATAAATCAAAAACAGTTAAATGGCGATTCTGTTTCGGAGGCAATCGTATATGAAGAGGCCAGACTGTTGTATGCCGATCTTATTATAGGAAAATGCCTGGCACGAGTGCTAGTGTATTTAGTGATTTAAAGGCCAGCAGAGGATGGGTTGAATAATTCAAGAGGCTCACAGGCATACAAAGTTTTCTAGGCACTGCGAAGGTGCAAGTTCGGACAAGTCTGGGGCCGAAAAATAGTATTGAACACTATTTATTCTCTATAAAATGTGTTTTTTGGTATGTATTTTGGAAGTATCTAGAACGAATTCATTGGATTTACATGATTCATATGGAAATAATTGTCCTCGGTTTTCGTCGGTTCGGATTTCACCGATTGATTTCGGACATATTATCGACGAAAACCGAGGTTTTGGAACTTCTGAATAAGTCATACCCTAAATGTCCCTCCAGATATCTAGCCTGCAAAAATTTAGCTGGATATCAGTTGTGAGAAATTATGTAAAGAAGGCATTAGAAGAACCATAAATCTTCCGAAGAATGGGAAAGCTGCTGGTAAAGGACAGTGTCCCAGCAGATGTTATTAAAGCCAATATAAATACCCCCACTACTTCACAAAATAATTTAACAAAGTCAGTGACCTCGAGAAGAGCGGTTGGCCGAGGGGCTAAAACGCCGGACTCTCTTTCGGGAGACCCGGGTTCGATCCCTCGGTAAGGTGTGGATATTTTTTCTGTCTGGGGCAAAAAGAAAATTCTAACCTGCACAGTTCGCGACGACTGAACTAGCCAGGCGGACCTTAATTCCTCAGGCTCAAAGACCCGTCTGCCATACACCGCAAGGTACTATGTTGGCAGTAAATGACAGTGACAGTGACCTCGAAGAACTAGCAGTAGACCGAAGAGTAGAATATGTAGTGTAGCTGCCCCAGAAAAGGCGACCTGCGGGAATGCGAAAATCATAGAGAACTATATTTTTATCTATTCAGGGAAAATATTAAGCAAGATATTTCTCGAAAAGATTAAGAAATATTATTGACAAACAACTAAAGGATGAAAAGGCAGGCTTGAGACCAAATATATGCTACAATGACCGAAAGCCACTTTAGACAGATTTATGTCATGGGATTGAACTCGCCACTTCATGTTGGGTTTGTAGACTTGGAAAGGTCTTCCATAGTATTGATAGGTGAATCCCTTAGTAATTTGCTGAGGCACAATGGGATCCCACTGAGGAAATCATGGATGGCTCAGGCGGAGGATACGATCAGACGGGTGTGCCCCTTGGAGAACATTAGGCGAGGAGAGGAGTGGGTCAGAGTGCCAGCGGAGCAGTCAGACTTGTGCAGAGTTATAATCACACTGAGCCTGGAGTGTAGGGAGTGGCCAGCAGGGGCCACAGAAGTGGAAATCCAGCAATTCAGGATAATGCTCGCCTGGGTGATGTGATTATCTACACAGATGGTTCGGTGTTGAGAGGTAGTAGAAGTGCATGGGGTTTCTTGGCAAAGGCTAATGGTCGACGTTTGGTGCAGGAGAGCTTGGCATATGATACCACAACATCTAGCTTAAGAATGGAGGTGGAGGCAGTCAGTGCAGCTTTCCGCTGGATGGAGAATACGATACACACACACATCGTGATTGTAACTGACTCAGAAAGCATGCTGAGTAGGGTGAGGACAGGCAAGCTTCGTGCCGAGTGGCTTGCTTCGCTTCGGAAGTCACGGGTGGCAAGCATCGTCTGGATCTTTTCTCCGGGGCATGCTGGTGTGCTGGGGAATGAACAGGCAGACAGATTGGCTGGCTCTGCAAAACTTGGTGGAGTATTGATGCATGATAAGGCAGACGTGGTTGCGGCCTTGTGGGAGCACGTGTACACCACGGGGGAGCAAATGGATTATCATGGTCTGGCAAGAATGCGACAGCGTGGAGTGACGAGGGGATCTGGCCGATGCTCGACGCTTAGAGGAAAGGTGAGACGCACATATAATCAGATTGCTACTGGTACTATTGGGGTTGGAACTCTTCGCTGGCTTCTGAAGATGGGGACGGAGCGCTTATGGGAATGCCCCGAATGCTGTAATGTCGGTTATTAAATGAATCAATCAATCAATCAAACCCTTAGTAATTTGTTGAGGCACTATGGGATCCCACTGAAAATCATTAACGTAATAATGGCAAATTATAAGACCTGAAATACAGAGTTCTTCATGGGATAAAATTAAAAGATACATTTGAAATAAGAACAGGATTGTGACGGGATGCCTTTCGCTTCTTTTATTATCTTTACTGACTATCAAATGGATTATCAAGAACATTAACTACCACTACAAATGGAATGCAATGGATTATAAATGTGCAGCTCGAGATCTGAATTTCATGGATGACAGTGCTCTCCTGCCACAGACAATAAATCAAATGCAAGATAAATTAAACACACTTGCTGGGAGTTCACAACAGCTAGGTAAAATAATAATAATAATAAATAATAATAATAATAATAATAATAATAATAATAATAATTCATAGGGAACGACAAATATAACGAGAATAAACCAAGCAGATGATAACCTGATCGCCCAGGGTGAAACCTCACTTCACAGGGTGAACTTATAACCCTGTTTAGGTAGCAGTGTAGACAAAGTCCAGGAGCAGATATAGATATCACTATCAGGAAACAAACTGCAAGAGGCGCTTTCATGGCGCCAGGAAATGTGTGGAAGTCACGGGAAATTGAGTTAGCACTGATCTTACAATATGTAATTCTAACGTTAAATGGGTCCTACTGAAATATAGAGAACGATTATAATAATTAATAATCAATTACAAACATTCATTCACTGGTTTATCCATTAAGAGGAGATTAGTGGGTCAGATTGCCAGATGAGAGGTCAGACCTTTGCAGGATCTTAAACATATCGGACCGGGAGTCTAGGGATTGGCCGGCAGTGAATGCGAGTGAGAATTGTCTACACAGATAGCTCTGTGCTGAGGAAAAAATAGTGCTGGGGATTCATAGCAAAGGTTAATGGACTGTGTTTAGTGTAGAAGAACTTGGCATATGATATCACGACAATAAGTCTGAGAATGGAGGCGGGGGCAGCCACAGCGGCATTCCGCTGGCTGGGGGACAGACAGCACATATATGTCGGATCCACAGAGCATGCTGAGAACGGTGAAGACAGACATGATTCATGCAGAGTGGCAGGCTTCAATTTAAAAAATCAAACATAGGGAGCGTCTGTTGGATATTTTCCCCAGTTCACGCTGGTGTGTGGGAAACAACAGAAGGATAGACTCGCTGGGTCTGCACCATTCTGTGCGGTATTTGTGCACGATCAGACAGGCGTGGTCAGGCCCGTTGGGGTCATGTGTGTAGTGTGGCAGAACAGATAAATCTCATGGCCTAGAGAAAACGGTGTTGCAGCGAGTGACCAAAAGTTATGACTGCCAATCAGTACTCAGACGAAAAGCAAGACGGACACATAATAGAACAGCAGCTGGTATAATTAGTATTGGGACTCTTCTCTGGCTTTTGAAGATAAGCAGGTACTTGAATGTCCCTAGTGTAGCGATGTGGGTTGTTGACTTCGGCTCAACTCATTTCATCCATATTGGGTGAGGTACAGTGACAGTTCTGTTTCCAACTGGGATATAATAACATAACATGGATGGTGTTGTGCCAGTACTACAGAGCTCAATGTTTGGAGTGCAGTGACAGTTCTGTTTCCAACAGTGACACAACAAAAATGTAAAATTGACGGTGTTGTGTCATTACTACAGAGCTCAAGATGTGAAGTACAGTGACAGATCTGTTTCCAACAATGACACAACAACAGTGTAAAAGGATGGTATTGTGTCAGTACTACAGTGCTCAATGTGTGAAGTACAGTGATAGTTCTGGTTCCAACAGAGGCACAATAACATTGTCAAATGGATGGTGATGTGTCTGCCACCACTCCACCACTCTACAACACAACAGGATCTGCCATGTAATTTACCCAAATATTGTCATGTTGTTGTCTCAATACTGCAGGGCTCAACGTACGAAGTTAACCAGATTACTGATGTAGTCACTGCTCTGTTTGGTGCTTAACTATCTACATGCGAGAGTTATGTTTCCGTTGTGTGGTGACTTGAATTATGTACTATTTAATGAATATTGTATAACACTGGTTTTGTTCCCCGTATACATGTATCTACTTTGTTCGCCATAAATGAGGCGCTGGAACCTCTTGCCCCGGGTAGATTGGGCCCGTTAGCTATTACAGCAGCCAATCTAGGAGATGGAAAACTCGATTATAAACCCCCAAGTTTAAGGTGGACCGACGTGCCGAGGACTGAATGGCCACGGGTGAGTTGGTCGTGAACGTGGAACGTCTGGTATGCGGGCGGGGCGGCGCCAGGCGTATGGACTCCTGAGGGACATCCCCTGCCCCTTCCCTAGTAAGCAGGCAATGCTAGGGTGACCGTTTATTTCCTGCAATATCCAAACTTTGCCTATGGATTTATTTAAACACGGGAATCGTCGCCGGAGCTACGGAGCACGTGCTCTGCGCTTGACACATCTTTCAGCGGCTAGCGAAGAGAGAGTGAGGAGGAGAAGACGAGGAAATGGTGTGAGAAAAAGGCATAGAAATAGGAGGGCAGGCGCCAGGAGAACAAGACGAAAAGTGGAGAGACTAGGTTTCAACCATGTAAGAGTGGGATACTGGAACTGTCGTAGTGCCAGGCAGAGAGGTCCTGTATTGGAGAGGCTAATATATGATTTTGATGTCCTCATGCTCCAGGAGTTAAATACAGATAAATACCATTGCCCTGGGTACGTCAGTTATATAAACCCCACTGGGCAGAAGAGACATGGGCAAGGTCTGCTGGTGAAGAAAGGAGTAAAGCATGTGGCACTTGACTTGAGCCAGTGGAATCACAGTGCAAGAGAGGTCCAGGGTATACAAATGGAGATTGGTGGCTTAAGTTGGAACATCATAAATGTATATGCCACAGTGGACTGTTTTGTCAGAAAGGAACAATGGGACTGGCTTAAGGAATTAGAGGACTTACCAGGTGATAGGCTACTCATATGTGGAGACTTCAATGCGAGAAACAGAGATTGGGACAGTAGTGGAGAAAATCGACAAGGAATTGCACTTGCGGATGCCATGGTGGACTCCGATGTGGTCTGCATAAATGATGGTAGGCCGACTAGAATGGCAATGAGGCCTGGCGATGCAGATACTGCTATTGATTTGGCACTTGTCTCCCAGTCATCAGTCCTTGATGTAAAGTGGACTGTTTTGAATGACCATGGGAGTGATCACATGTCATGCTCAGTCCTGATCTCTAAGTCCAAGAAAGTCAAGGCTGGGAAAGCGCGCAAGACCTTCCGGTATGAGTGGAGCGACAGCCTTCTTGGACGCCTCAGACATGGGGCATGCAACAGGACTGTTAAAACTCCCTTTTTGCAGCCCCCATGGTGGACCCCAGAAGTGGACAATGCGTGGAAAGCAAAGAGAGCTGCAGTGAAGCAGCTAAGGAAATTGCGACAGACACCCCTAAGTTCACGAGAGGAAGTGGACATAGCGGAAAATGACAAGAAAGACAAGGTGGAGGCTTTCAAGCGATGTGCTGCAGAGGCCAAGAAAGTAAAATGGGAATGTTTTATGAAGGAGGTTGGAGGTGATAAAACACTGCATAAATTCTGGAAACTGTACAGACAAATGCAAAGAAAAGATCGGCCTATGACAGTAGGAACAATTTATAAAGAGGATGGGGTACGCGTGACAACAGACAAGAAGAAAGGGGAGGCGTTTCTCCAGAGATTTTTAGAGCAGACCAATCACAGTGATGCGGATACCAGGGATGCAGTTAGAGTGGAATTATCTGGCACAATAGAGAATATGCCTTACGAAGATATCATATTGTTTAAAGATGTTAAACATATTTTGCAAAAGGCAAAAGACACGGCACCAGGGCCTGATGGTGTCAGGTATGGCCACATGAAGGCTTTGAGCGATGTGGACCTGAAGGAGATGGCCGGCTGCTTTAATCAGAGCATTAGGACAGCGTCAGTACCGCAGGATTGGCTGCATGGCTATCTCATCCCTCTCCCAAAACCATACAAGGATCATTCAAAGCTTGGCGGCTTTAGAATCATCACCCTTCAAAATACATTGGGAAGGTTTTAGAGTAGATAGTCGCTGTTAAGCTGCAGGATTTTTTGGAAAGGGGGAAGCTTCTTCCAAGAGGCCTGGGGAGCTACAGGCCAGGAAAAGATACCTGGTCGAATGCGGCCACCTTTGCCTTTGACGTTTATGAGGGGTTCCAGAGTAGACAGGAAACGATGGCGGCAGCGCTTGATCTCGAGGATGCGTACAATAGAGTTCGCTATGATATTTTGATGACCGCACTTATGGAGAAGGGGGTCAATCCCTGGTTAGTGAACTGGATAGCGGCCGTCCTGCATTCTCGTCAGGTTGCTCTCCGTCTGGGCGCATGGACCTCAGAGCCACATATTTTAACCCCGGGACTGCCACAGGGATCTGCAATCTCACCGGTGCTCTTTAATGTGTATACGAGCAAGATTGCATACCTAGAAGCACCAGGGGTTGGAAGGATTCTAACATTTGCAGATGATATTCTTGCATACAGGCAGGGGAGAAATAGGGATCAAACAGCTCAGGAGCTACAGGTGACAGTAGACAAAGTGATTGACTGGTGTACTGAAATGAGTGCTGTCATCAACCCGGAAAAGGCGGCTGTGTTGTGGTGCTCTCTGGACAACAGGATTGTGAGAGATGATGCCCCAAGCCTCACGATAGATGGTAGAAGCGTCAACAGAGAGAACAAACTGAAGTATCTGGGAATCACATTTGACAGGAGTCTGTCCTTCAAGGACCATGTGGAGACGGTTGTGACAAGATCTCAAAAGGGACTCAATGCACTTAAAATTATGGCTGCAATGGACACAGAGCAGAGAATGCTCTTCACACTATACCAGCACTTGATCCTCTCAGTGATTGATTATGGACTAGGACTGCTCACTGTCTCAAAGAGTCAGCTGGTGAAATTAGAGCGCATACAGAATGAAGCTATGCGGGTCATTCTGGGATGCACCAGAGACACTCCAGTAGTGTGTATGCGTTACATCCTTGGTCTGCCTACTGTTGCTGGTAGGCACAAGGTGATGCAAGCGAAGGCATACCTCAGAGTAGCTGCAGACACAGATCACCCGTTGCATGAGGCGCTGGACGTAGTTAAGGGTCAGAGACTGATAAGAGGGAAATCATGGATGGCTCAGGCGGAGGATACGATCAGACAGGTGTGCCCCTTGGAGAACATTAGGCGAGGAGAGGAGTGGGTCAGAGTGCCAGCCGTGCAGTCAGACTTGTGCAGAGTTATAATCACATTGAGCCGGGAGTGCAGGGAGTGGCCAGCAGGGGCCACGGAAGTGGAAATTCAGCAATTAATTCAGGAAAATTCTCGCCCGGGTGATGTGATTATCTACACGGATGGGTCGGTGTTGAGAGGTAGGAGAAGTGCTTGGGGGTTCTTGGCAAAAACTAATGGTCGGCGTTTGGTGCAGGAGAGCCTGGCGTATGATGACACTACATCTAGCTTAAGAATGGAGGTGGAGGCGGTCAGTGCAGCTTTCCGCTGGATAGAAAACACGATACATACACATATTGTGATTGTAACTGACTCAGAAAGCATGCTGAGAAGGGTGAGAACAGGCAAGCTTCGTGCAGAGTGGCTTGCTTCGCTTCGGAGGTCACGGGTAGCAAGCATCACCTGGATCTTTTCTCCTGGGCATGCCGGTGTGCTGGGGAATGAACAGGCGGACAGATTGGCTGGCTCGGCAGAACTTGGTGGAGTATTGATGCATGACAAGGCAGATGTGGTTGCGGCCTTGTGGGAGCACGTGTACGCCTCGGAGGAGCAAATGGATCACCATAGGCCATAGTCTGGTTAGAATGAGGCAGCGAGGAGTGACGAGAGGATCTGGCCGACGCTCGACGCTCAGAGGAAAGGCGAGACGGACATATAATCAGATTGCTACTGGAACTATTAGTGATGGAACTCTTCGCTGGTTGCTGAGGATGGAGACGGAGCGCTTATGGGAATGTCCCGAACGCTGTGATGTCGGTTCCTAGATCAATCAATCAATCAATCCCATATTTAACATTTCATTTTCCAAACCTATATACAAGCAGGTCCAGCTTAAAGTCATCAGAGCCCAGATCCACCTACCCCCCCCCCCCTCCCTCTTTCCCCAAGGGGATGTACCAGGGTGGTTAGTTTAGCCAATTCGGTTAATCTAACTAGATCTATTTTTCAACTGAACGATTAGTCTCCGAGTTCGGTCCTTCTAACCAAAGCTGTTTACCTCATCACGGCGGTTAGTCTAATCAGTTCGGTTCATCTGAACAGAACTATTTATCTAACAGAACAGTTAGTCTAACTAATTCTGTTAATATAAGCAGATCTATTTATCTAACCAGACTGGTTTTTCTATCAATTCGGTTGGTGAAAACAAAGCTGCTTGTCTAACCAAACAGTAGTTTCTAAAATACTATCCACTTAATCAAAACTGTTCATTTACTATACCCGGGATGTCTAAATAAAGCGCCACATTAAATATGTGCACTGATACATAAGCATTCCATGTTAAATTTAACACAAACTAGGCCTGGAATACAGCCGTTAGGTTAGCAGGGGTAACGTTTTCTCCTACACCTGTAGAAGCGACCTTTGATAGTGTGCATGCCCAGTCTTGCCGAGCACAGGCGCTGCCTACTGGAGCACCGTAGGCCAAGTTTAGCACATGTTGCGTTGACTGTTGGTCCTGTTGAACGGATACATACATTGTTGGCAGTTAAAATTAATTCCCCCACCTAACTTCCCCACCCAACACGGACGTTAGTGTTTACCTAATCTTCTTTAAGCAATCATTGTGATCAGGCGGTGAATCGTGAAGTCATTCAATTCTTAGGATCGTATTTCAAGCTGGTTTGAAAACAGTATAGGATTTCATTTGTTCACTTCTATTCTAAATGTTTGAACTTGGCTTGCACGCAAAATGTTCCATGTACTTTTTCAGTCTGGTATTTCCAGAGTTTTTCCTGGCTTATGTATTCTCTCAACCAGTGTGATCTTGCTTGATAGGCTAGCGTCCGGGTAGAGCTATATCTGGGACATTTAAATTGCCGTGACTGTGTGAAACTTAGAAAATACTTCGGCATACCGAGTGACGACGAAATACTTGGAGGTGGAATATGCACGACACAAATCCTACAGCCGTTAGACATCGTCACTAGTAGGCATTGACAATCGCTTCTGATACCGAAGTTCATTCTTGTAATGATGTCAAATTGTCCAGCATCTTCTCGCTTTGTCTCCTCCTGCCTCTCTTCACCTCCAGCCTTTCCTTTGTTTCGATATACTCCAGCTTTCTTCTTCTCGTGACATGCCCAACCAATGTGGACGGTCTTCTTCTGATGCGAGTTAACTGCTGTCAGTTCATTTCTTTCAAGATGTCTTCACTGGTTTTTCTATCTGTCCACGGTCTTCTCGTCATTCTTCGGTTAAAAAAAAAAAAAAAAAGTCGAACTGCAATGTTACGATCATTCATTCATTCATTCCTTCATCAATCATTCATTCAGTAGCATGTCCTTTGCAGAACCTCGCTCCCATAAAACCTTCCGGAATACTTCTCGATCATAAGCAAGATGAGAACATCAGGCGAGGAGAGGAGTGGGTCAGAGTGCCAGCCGTGCAGTCAGACTTGTGCAGAGTTAGAATCACATTGAGCCGGGAGTGCAGGGAGTGGCCAGCAGGGGCCACGGAAGTGGAAATTCAGCAACTAATTCAGGAAAATTCGCGCCCGGGTGATGTGATTATCTACACCAGTGGTTCTCAACCTTTTTTGGCCCGTTCCCCCCTTCACCATATTTTTAGGACGTCATTCCCCCCTTTCGTATTTCCTCCCTAAAAATTTCTCCCTGCCCCTACACAGTATACATAATAATTGAAGCTAAATTTAATAGCACATACTAAAACAAGTCTAGACATCTACATAAAACGTGATTTGCGGATCTACTTACTTTATAAAATGAATTTAAGAAGGATGATACGTACAGAACCGTAAAGTATGAAGAGAAAAACAATGTCAAGTAATCGGTTCTTGTATCAACGCAATCTAGAAATAATCTTAATTCCTCCCCCCCCCCCCCCCCCCCCCCTGGAAACCCCATATGAAGAGATGAGACATTGGTGGCTGTTACCGGTAGGAGTTGTTCTTATTTTTGTCGGAGTTCTTTTTTTCTGAACATGGTATTTCATTTTTTTTTATCCCCTCTGTGTGCATGGAATTATGGCAACCGCTCAAGAAAACGTGTTCAATGGGAAGACACCATAAACAGATGGGGCTGGACAGACTACCATTTTGCGAGAAACAGATATCGATGGAGATTCATAGCGTCCTACCTTTTATGTGAAGACGACAGTTGATGTGATCTTTAAGCCAGATAATCTCTAACCCCCCCAACCCCACCCCCCCATGCATATTGACGTGCAATATTCTATCAATATCGGCTGTCGGGTATTCTACTTTGTAAATGTTATTTAGATTGTGCTAATCTTTCAAATAGTATTTCTCAATGCCTCTGTATCTTGTATTTTGCAGAGCATACACAAGAACACACGGAACAAAGAAAGCGAACACACAACAACCCAGGTTTACATTGGAAAGTTAGACCCGGTGTATGAATCATTCGATACTATGGTCCAAATAGAAGGAGTGAAACAGACAGATGCCACAACGGAGAGCAACGACGGTATGTATGTGAGCGCCGTGTGGCTGTGGTCACATCTATAGAAGTTCCTGTGTAGTTTCATTCCATGGCAGAAAAACCTTCACGTGGATGAGGTCAGCTGTATAAGAACAATGTCACAAAACACAAAGAACTTAGTCGAGACCAGCTTTCATTAGCTAACAAATACAACATTAGAGGAAACACGGAGAGAAATTACACTAAAATAACAACATTAAGACGTAATAATAGTATGCAAATATTCACACAAATGAAGGAGTCAAATCCAATGCAGTGAAATGGTCAGTATGGGCCAGTCCTGTCACGACAGCCAGTGCAAGCATCGAACCCATGTGCTACTGCGCTCATGACGTTGCCAGCATAGCCTGGCGGCGGGAGGGAAGTGATGCACCGCAGGTAGGTGTGGAAGCCACTGTCTCACCTGAGACCTGGGAGACTATATATATATATATATACTGATGAAGGATTGTTGTCGCAGCGTGCATCATTTTTGTGACTGTGTTCCTGTCAGGCATACCACATTGGGTGTCACCCCCCCCCCGGTACTCTTGTAATTCTCACTGCTCGAGCGTGTTAATCTGATTGCATGTATGTATCTATATTATTTCATGATTTAGTCTTGTGCGCTTGCTCCAGGGACAAGTGGTTGTGGACAGACAATAAATGTAAACATAATAAATTGGTAGTTGATAATAATTGAAAGCTATAGTTACCGACCGGGAATCGAACCTGTCACCCCAAAATAACGACAGCACCTCGCTATGGAAACAAGTGTACTTCGACGCATGACCAACTAGACACCCCAATTTGTATGTTGTCTAGTGCGTCCTCTATTCTCTAATTCTGTGCTCTACTTCTATTTGCACCAAACAATACGTGTGTATTTATTTATGAACTGCCTTAGTGGCCTTGCAGACCGCCTTGCGTTGCGTTTTACGAAATGGTATGGATGCCGGTCGTTCAGAAAGCAATGACAAACTACTGAACGTAAACTTGCCAAGAGATTACAACAACAACAAATGCAGGTCGTGACTGAGACGTCACGTAAAGGATATGCAATCTTTTGTTTAGTGGCCTCTCCCCATTTGATAATAGATGTAAAATGTCACTGTGACTGTAGCTGCCACACTACAATAGTGTGACTTGCGAAGCCAAGTAACGGGCTGTATTCATGTTACCTCGTCAGACAACACTGTTGTCTATTTTCTGGCCAGGTGTCGAGACAGAGGGCCTCAGTCAGAAGATGAAAGACTTTGAGAAAGAGGTCAATGAGCTGCTGAAATGGGTAGAACATACCAGAACTCGCATGACCATGCGAGATACCACAACAGATCTACGCGAGCAGCTGGCAGTACAACAGGTCAGTTGTGTATGTCAGATGTTGAGCGTATACCAACATTTTTCTTGTGTCCTTATTTTTTCGCATGCACGGAAAAACATATACGTCTGATGGTTTATTAGACTTCTATAATGAATGATTCTAATGAAATGTTTACACACGAATACACTGAAGCTGCCAGATGTCTGTTTGTAACAATGGACATCCAGCTAACGTAACTACAAGTCGAGTGGCTCGACAGACTGAGCACACCCCAATTACTAATCAGTGCAGCTAACTTTCATAATCGAGGAGAGGAGGGCAATGAGAAGACCAGACATCGTCGACGAAGGACGAACAGATCACTTTAAGGCTTAATGTTTAAGGACACTTTTGGGAATCTGCTTCCTTATTCAGGGTGAGGGAGCTAGGAGTGAGTCGGGATACTGCCAGACATGCACGTTTTGTCAACGGTGTAAGATATTTAACTAATTAAGTGATACGGGCTGATAAATCCTCTTACTCGAATTTCCCGCAACTGCCATAGGTTTATAAATCAAATTATAGTTAAAATACCAATAAAGTAGTTTTCCTTGTGCAACTTTAATTTGATATTTAGTACAAAATGTCTGCTACCATATTAACAACTTTTAAATAATAACAGTGACACACCTCACCCTCCCATATGGCATTTTTCGCCATCCATATTTGAGAACAACTTAAACCGCTTTCATATGCGGTGTCTGCGAAGAATTCTTGGTATTAAGTGGCAAGACAAAATCACAAATACTGAAGTATTGGAAAGATCAGGTTGTGTGACAGTTTATTCCATGCTCAGTCTTCGTAGACTTAGATGGATAGGACATCTTAGGAGGATGGATGATGGTAGAATACCAAAGGAAATCTTTTTTGGTGAATTACAGATGGGTAAGAGATCTCAGTGTCGGCCTCTACTACGATACAAAGATGTGTGTAAGCGGGACATGATTGATACAGGCATTGATAATGCACATTGGGAGCAAGTCGCCGCTGAGCGTGTTGCATGGAGGGCAAATATCAGAAATGGAATAAAGTCAAAGGAGAAAATTATTGCAGAAAAGTCACACACCAAGCGTTTGAGACGTAAGATGGTGCATGATGGTGGAAATGACCACGTGTTCACATGCACCCACTGTGAACGGACATTTACAGCGCAAATTGGCCTTATCAGTCACACTCGCTACCGCCATAGTTAAAAGTTATTATGCCTTTTTAAAGCACAAACTATCGTCTGTCAAGACGGCAAGGTGCCAATGATTTGAGTTTGGTCCAATCCTCCGGTTGTCACATGTTCCACTTTGTGTCTTCTCATATTGTGGCCAAATAATTATGTCTGCTTCTTTCTGATGTTTGTGATAAGTTGTCTTTGCGACTTAGCTTAGCTAAATGTCCAGATTGCTTAATTTGGCTGTCCAGTTAATTTTCAAGATTCATCTATAAAACCACATCTACAAGACTTATGTGGATTTTTCGCCTGCTTACTAATTGTCCAGGATTCCTAGCCGTATGTTAAAATTGGTTCTATGTAACATACAAGAACTCTTTTTCTAACTGTGAAGGAAAAGGACTTATTGCACAAAATGTTCTTCATTTGATAGAATGCAATTTTCGCTTGTCCTATTCTGTTCTTTATCTCTGTGGTGCATCTCCACCTGATGTTATCCATATGTCCAGATGTCTGAATTTCTGCACTTGTCTCAAAGTAATGTCAATTACTTTAATTGCACATGTAGGCACAATCTGTTTCTTTGATCTTACCGTGACTTCTGTCTTTCTATTATTCTAGCTAAGGCCTATGTTTGTACTTTCTACAAATAATGGTTCTATCATTTCCTGTAGTTCCTTCTAACTTGCTATCAAGACGGTGTCATCAGCATAACGCAAGCTATTTATACTATGTCCACCAACCAGGATCCTTGACATATTTTCAACAGATCTCATATTTTCACTGTGCAATGAGAATCAATCAGGAGACAATACTCAACCTTGCCTAACGCCCTTCATTATGCATTGAAATGTTTCTACCAAGTTGTTGATTCTTATAGCTGCGGTTTGCTGTCAATATATGTTATTTATTATTTGCAGATCTTTGTCGTCAATGTTCAGTTGCTTTAGTGGTACATCGGGTTACGAACGCCTCAGGTCACGAACAATTCGGGTTACGAACAACAACTTCGAAAATTTGTTGTCTCGGGTAAGGAACAGTGCCTCGGGTTACAAATGAAGGAGAGAAAGAGAGAGAGAGAGAGAGAGAGAGAGAGAGAGAGAGAGAGAGAGAGAGAGAGAGAGAGAGAGAGAGAGAGAGAGAGAGAGAGAGAGAGAGAGAGAGGTTTAACGTTGGAGACAAACGATCGCGTACAGTACTAACGAATGGCCACGTAGTACTAACATCGCTCAGCGCTAGCCTAGTAGTCTAGTTTTGCACGCGTGCGCAGCCTCGCTTTCATTGGCCTTACTACATAGCAATAAAAGATTTCGTAGCAGTGGCACTGTGTTCAGTTTATCTCTTTCATTATTTTCCTTGTTAACCCCATCAATTATGAGTTCGAAGAACGGTAGTGGTGCTGCTAGGAAGCAGAAACGTATAACAGTGGAGGTAAAGAAGGAAATAATTATGAAACATGAAAATTGTGTTCGTGTGTGTGACATCGCTAATGAGTACAGCATGGCAAAATTAACTATCTCCACCATCATAAAGAACAAAGAGTTACTCAAAACAGTCGATGTGGCTAAAGGCCTAACTAAGCTGCAGAAGCAAAGACCTCAAGTTTTAGAGAAAGCTGAAAATCTTCTCTTGATCTGGATCAATGAAAAGCAACTTGCAGGAGACACTGTTAGAGAGGCAATAATATGTGAAAAGGCGAAGCTGTTGAACAGTGATTTATTGTCGAGATTGGTTGGTACAAGTGCTGAGACTGGAGATTTTAAAGCCAGCAGAGGCTAACTTAAAAAGTTTTAAAAAAGAACAAAAAGAAGTGACATTCACAATGTAAGTAGGCACGGGGAGGCTGTAAGTTCTAACGAGAAAGAAGCAGAAGCGTTCAAGATGGAATTTGATAAGATCTTCAAAGATGAAGACTACCTTCAGTGACAAGTCTTTAATTGCGATGAAATAGGCCTCTTCTGGAAAAAAAAAATGCCAAAGAGGACCTTTATCACCCAAAGCACTGCTGGGGCACAAACCAATGAAGGACAGGCTAACTCTGCTATTATGTGTCAATGTCAGTGATGACTGCAAGATTATGCCAATGTTTGTACCAGAGAGAGAGAGAGAGAGAGAGAGAGAGAGAGAGAGAGAGAGAGAGAGAGAGAGAGAGAGAGAGAGAGAGAGAGAGAGAGAGAGAGAGAGAAGAGTTTAAAGAATTATAGGCAGACGCAGCAGCTGTAGTGGATGAGATTGTGTCTTATGGCAAAAATATGGGCCTGGAAGTCGATGGCAACGACTTGAGGGAGCTGACTGAGGACCACAGTGGAGAGCTCACTGCAGATGAGCTTGTGAATCTTCAGAATGAACAGCTAAAGTCATTAAAGAAGGAGCAGTCGTCCGATGATAAGTTGTCCAAGATTAAAGAAATTTGCAGCAAGTGGGCAGACGTCGAAGACTTCATTGTGAACCATCATCCAAACAAACGTATTGCTAATAGGGCTGTAAATCTTGTGAATGATAACGCGATGGCCCACTTCAGAAAGATTCTCCAGCAAAGGAAGCGACAAATTTCCCTTGATAGTTTCTTGGTGCAGAAAGGTTCCCAGTCGGCTGCCAAGAAACAGCGACAAGAAAATACTGAAACTAATGATTCAGAATAGCAAAGAAAGTGACAAATTTCCCATGATCGTTTTCTTGGTAAGAAAGATAGACTAAATCTTTGTTTTTTTAACTTTTACATTTAAATTATTTGGTTGTTTTCTTTCTCTTTATTTAATACGTGCATATTCTTTGCGTTTTGTCAGGTAAACGACCAGATGTTAATAATAATAAAAAAAAAAAGAAGGATTCTTTCATCTGTTGTTGAATAAACTTCTACATAGGTTTGTTAGATGTGTACTCACTCCATATTGTTTAAGGATTTCCCACAGCTTGTTTCTAGCTACTCTATCGAATGCCTTTTCTTGGTCGACAAGGCTAAGTAGAGTGTTTCATTGAATTCGATTGATTTGTCTATAAGTTGTCTAAGAGCAAAAATGGCATCTGTGCATCCTTTGAACCGCCAGACATGGAGAGCCATGACTTCTGCCCTATGCACCAACTTAGGCTCAAGAGGAAAGACTAACTAATCCTTTGTTTTTCCTAAATCCAAGTTGTATTTCGCTTAGCTGGAGTTCTAAAGTAGTTCGTAATCTTTTTTCAAGAATTTTGCAAAATATTTTCCCAGTATATCTCAACAGTGAAATGCCTCTATATTGTGTGCAGTCTCTTTTGCTGCCTTTGTTTTTCCAAATTGGGATAATTATGGTGTTTCTCCAGTCTCGTGGTATCTGTTGTTCTACCGAAACATGGTTGAATAGTCTATGTAGCCAAGATGTTCCTACTTCTCTTGCTGCTTTAATTAGTCCATTTGGTATTTCATCCTGTCCCGGTGATTTGTTCAATGGGGCTAATCTGATGGCTTCTCTAATTTCTTCTTTTAGTATGTTTGGTTCTAGTTCTTCGGTGACATCTGTATAGGTCTCTTAAATTCCTATGACATCTGATGGGATGTTGAGAAGTTGTTCGAAATACTGCTTCCATCTTATTAGAATTTGTTTTTGTTCACTTATTGGTTCTCCATTTTCGCTGTTAATTACTTATTTCAGTTGGGTCAAAGGGTTCTCCCCTGGTTCACATTGCACCTATCTTTTTGTAGAAGTTACTAGTTGCCTCCTTGTAGTTTTTATTTAGGATTTCTCCATACTCTTCCCAGTCTTTTTGTTTTTCCCTCTTTACATGTCTTCTCGCTATTTTATATTCTATGTAATCACATTCCTGTTTGCTCTTCAACCACTTTTTATATTTTTCCTTTTTGTCTTTTACCGCTATCTTTATTTCTGCGTTCCACCAACTTGTTTTTTCTTTATCCGTGTTTTGCGTTTTTTCGTGGTTCCACATGTTATTTGTGCAGTATTTAAAACGCTTGATTTGAACATCTCCCATTCTTCTTCCGCTGTTTTTCTTTCTGTAGGTAATTTTACAAAGAGTTCAGTTATTTCTTTCTCATAATTTTCCCTTACTGTCTCGTCAGTAGTATACAATGTGGGATTCGGGTATTATTTGCCGGAGCCTCCGGCAATTGACCTTGACCTCGGCTGATTTTCACTCCTCCTCGGTCATGAAGTTGGGTGGGGTAAGGGGTGATATCTAGGGCATATCTAAGGGCGATAATTCTAAGATTTTATGTTTCTAAGGGCAGATAATTATTGAGTGGGAGTATAAAAATTTTAACTAATTATTAAAAAATAAAATAAAATAAATAAAAATAAAAATAAATAACGACGGGGTGCGGGGTGGTGGAGAGGGGGTGGGCGAGTGGGGTGACGCTAGGTGGTTCGGGTTTAAACACTATCATCACAGGGTTACAAATGAAAACCTTAAAAGTAAAAATGGCCGATAATATTGATTGCAGCGGATATAGCTTAGTGAAATTCGTTGGTAAGGGGTGGGTAGCGGCTAGTAGTGCTTTGTAGAGTGTCGTAGTGGCCTATACACTATCATCACAGGGTTACAAATGAAAACCTTAAAAAGTAAAAATGGCCGATAATATTGATTGCAGCGGATATAGCTTACTTAAATTTATTAAGGGGTGGGTAGCGGCTAGTAGTACTATGTAGAGGGTCGTAGTGACTTATTCACTAACATCACACGTGTTACAAATGAAACCTTGAAAGCTAAAGATCGCTGATTGTAATGGATATAGTGTAGTGTCATTCGGTGGTATACACAGCTATACACAAGTACACACCCATAATCAAAGACACAAATACACACACACTCACCCATACACAAGAACACTCAAAGTAGTCAAGTAGTATACAATGAACTCAAGTAGTATACAATGTGGGATTCGGGTATTATTTGCCGGAGCCTCCGGCAATTGACCTTGACCTCGGCTGATTTTCACTCCTCCTCGGTCATGAAGTTGGGTGGGGTAAGGGGTGATATCTAGGGCATATCTAAGGGCGATAATTCTAAGATTTTATGTTTCTAAGGGCAGATAATTATTGAGTGGGAGTATAAAAATTTTAACTAATTATTAAAAAATAAAATAAAATAAATAAAAAATAAAAATAAATAACGACGGGGTGCGGGGTGGTGGAGAGGGGGTGGGCGAGTGGGGTGACGCTAGGTGGTTCGGGTTTAAACACTATCATCACAGGGTTACAAATGAAAACCTTAAAAAGTAAAAATGGCCGATAATATTGATTGCAGCGGATATAGCTTAGTGAAATTCGTTGGTAAGGGGTGGGTAGCGGCTAGTAGTGCTTTGTAGAGTGTCGTAGTGGCCTATACACTATCATCACAGGGTTACAAATGAAAACCTTAAAAAGTAAAAATGGCCGATAATATTGATTGCAGCGGATATAGCTTACTTAAATTTATTAAGGGGTGGGTAGCGGCTAGTAGTACTATGTAGAGGGTCGTAGTGACTTATTCACTAACATCACACGTGTTACAAATGAAACCTTGAAAGCTAAAGATCGCTGATTGTAATGGATATAGTGTAGTGTCATTCGGTGGTAAGGGGTGGGTACCAGGTATTAGTGATTAAGTAGGAGTGGTCAATATAGGGGTGGTCATAAATGTAATGGGTATTGATAAGAGGTGTTATGTTCGCAGTTACACACACTGGTCAACCAGTGATCAAATAGGGGTCAAGTAGTCAACTGAGGAAATTTTAGGGGAAAGTGGTTGTAATGGATATGGTGATGATTAAATCGGTGGTAAATTAGTGGTCAAGCAGTGGTCAAGTGAGAAAATTTTTAGGGGAAAGTGGTTGTAATGATATGGTGATGATTAAAGGGTGGTAAATTAGTGGTCAAGCAATGGTCAAGCAGTGGTCAAGTGAGGAAAATTTTAGGGAAAAGTGGTTATAATGATATGGTGATGATTAAAGGGTGGTAAATTAGTGGTCAAGTAGTGGTCAACCAATCGTCAAGTAGTGGTCAAGTGGTGGTCAAGTAAGGAAAATTTTAGGGAAAAGTGATTGTAATGAGATGGTAATGATTAAAGAGTGGTAAATTAGTGGTCAAGTAGTGGTCAAGCAGTGGTCAAGTAGTGGTCAAGTGGTCGAGTGACCACTTAAATTGTAGAGGACGATGTGTCTAAGATTATGGTAGTGATTAAAGTGATCGATGACGTGGTCAAGCAGTGGTCAAGCAGTGGTCAAGTAGTCAAGTAAGGAAATTGTAGGGAAAGTACGTATAGTGCAATGGTGGTGGATAGAGTGAAGAAGAATCAATAGTAGTGATAATACTACTACGAATATTAGCGACAAGCACAAAGACAACCAAGTACATACTTGATACACACAAATACACACCTACAAACACAAAGACAACCACACTTGATACATTTGTACATACAGACATGCACATAAAGACAGACAAGCACAAAGACACACCCATACCATTACTACTGTCATCACAACTATACACTTGTACATACAGACACACTCACCCATAAACAAATATACAAGAACACTCAAAGACAAATACAAAGACAGCCAAATACAAAGACACACCCATACCATTACTACTGTCAGCACAACTATACACAAGTACACAACCATAATCAAATAAACAACCACACAAAGACAAACACAAAGACAACCAAACACACGTACAGATTCAGAAGTACAGACAAACCATACCATTACTACTCTCACAACAACAGCTATACACAAGTACACACCCATAATCAAAGACACAAATACACACACACTCACCCATACACAAGAACACTCAAAGACAAACACAAAGACAGCCAAGTACACACACACATACAAACACAAAGGCACCATACACAGACAACCCATACCATTACTACTGTCATCACAACTATACACACACGTGTACACACCCATCGTCTAGCATTACTACTGTCACAACAACAGCTATACACAAGTACACACCCATAATCAAAGACACAAAGAGGGTCACACACACATACAAACACATAAGTACACAAAAACAAAGACACACCCAAAACATTACTACTGTCATCACAACTATACACACACGTGTACACACATACAAGCACAAAGTCAACCAAACAAACACACTTGTACATACAGACACACGAAAACAAAGAAGCAAACAAGGACAAACACACTCACACATAATCAATTATACAAATACACACCTACAAACACAAAGACAACCACACACAGACACACTTGTACATACAGACACATAAAGACAGACAAGCACAAAGACAAACCATACCATTACTACTGTCACAACAACCAGTACAGATACACTTACCCATAAGACTAAACTATACAAATCACATACCCCCTTTTGGTAAAGAACGCGGATGTCCGAGACAGCCCCTACGTCATCACCGCCATGTGCAAAAGTCATTAAGTATGAGTCATCGGTTTGTGGGAAGCAGGCGGGCGGCGTGAGAATAGCTTGTCTACAAAATTGCTACGTCAGCTAGGTCGTGTGCAGAACATGCAGTATACAATGTGGGATTCGGGTATTATTTGCCGGAGCCTCCGGCAATTGACCTTGACCTCGGCTGATTTTCACTCCTCCTCGGTCATGAAGTTGGGTGGGGTAAGGGGTGATATCTAGGGCATATCTAAGGGCGATAATTCTAAGATTTTATGTTTCTAAGGGCAGATAATTATTGAGTGGGAGTATAAAAATTTTAACTAATTATTAAAAAATAAAATAAAATAAATAAAAAATCAAAATAAATAACGACGGGGTGCGGGGTGGTGGAGAGGGGGTGGGCGAGTGGGGTGACGCTAGGTGGTTCGGGTTTAAACACTATCATCACAGGGTTACAAATGAAAACCTTAAAAAGTAAAAATGGCCGATAATATTGATTGCAGCGGATATAGCTTAGTGAAATTCGTTGGTAAGGGGTGGGTAGCGGCTAGTAGTGCTTTGTAGAGTGTCGTAGTGGCCTATACACTATCATCACAGGGTTACAAATGAAAACCTTAAAAAGTAAAAATGGCCGATAATATTGATTGCAGCGGATATAGCTTACTTAAATTTATTAAGGGGTGGGTAGCGGCTAGTAGTACTATGTAGAGGGTCGTAGTGACTTATTCACTAACATCACACGTGTTACAAATGAAACCTTGAAAGCTAAAGATCGCTGATTGTAATGGATATAGTGTAGTGTCATTCGGTGGTAAGGGGTGGGTACCAGGTATTAGTGATTAAGTAGGAGTGGTCAATATAGGGGTGGTCATAAATGTAATGGGTATTGATAAGAGGTGTTATGTTCGCAGTTACACACACTGGTCAACCAGTGATCAAATAGGGGTCAAGTAGTCAACTGAGGAAATTTTAGGGGAAAGTGGTTGTAATGGATATGGTGATGATTAAATCGTGGTAAATTAGTGGTCAAGTGGTGGTCAAGTAAGGAAAATTTTAGGGAAAAGTGATTGTAATGAGATGGTAATGATTAAAGGGTGGTAAATTAGTGGTCAAGTAGTGGTCAAGCAGTGGTCAAGTGGTCAAGTGAGGACATTTTAGGGGAAAAGTGGTCGTAATGATATGGTAATGTTTAAATTAGTGGTAAATTAGTGGTCAAGTAGTGGTCAAGTAGTGGTCAAGCAGTGGTCAAGTGGTGGTCAAGTAAGGAAAATTTTAGGGAAAAGTGATTGTAATGAGATGGTAATGATTAAAGAGTGGTAAATTAGTGGTCAAGTAGTGGTCAAGCAGTGGTCAAGTAGTGGTCAAGTGGTCGAGTGACCACTTAAATTGTAGAGGACGATGTGTCTAAGATTATGGTAGTGATTAAAGTGATCGATGACGTGGTCAAGCAGTGGTCAAGCAGTGGTCAAGTAGTCAAGTAAGGAAATTGTAGGGGAAAGTACGTATAGTGCAATGGTGGTGGATAGAGTGAAGAAGAATCAATAGTAGTGATAATACTACTACGAATATTAGCGACAAGCACAAAGACAACCAAGTACATACTTGATACACACAAATACACACCTACAAACACAAAGACAACCACACTTGATACATTTGTACATACAGACATGCACATAAAGACAGACAAGCACAAAGACACACCCATACCATTACTACTGTCATCACAACTATACACTTGTACATACAGACACACTCACCCATAAACAAATATACAAGAACACTCAAAGACAAATACAAAGACAGCCAAATACAAAGACACACCCATACCATTACTACTGTCAGCACAACTATACACAAGTACACAACCATAATCAAATAAACAACCACACAAAGACAAACACAAAGACAACCAAACACACGTACAGATTCAGAAGTACAGACAAACCATACCATTACTACTCTCACAACAACAGCTATACACAAGTACACACCCATAATCAAAGACACAAATACACACACACTCACCCATACACAAGAACACTCAAAGACAAACACAAAGACAGCCAAGTACACACACACATACAAACACAAAGGCAACCATACACAGACAACCCATACCATTACTACTGTCATCACAACTATACACACACGTGTACACACACCCATCGTCTAGCATTACTACTGTCACAACAACAGCTATACACAAGTACACACCCATAATCAAAGACACAAAGAGGGTCACACACACATACAAACACATAAGTACACAAAAAACAAAGACACACCCAAAACATTACTACTGTCATCACAACTATACACACACGTGTACACACATACAAGCACAAAGTCAACCAAACAAACACACTTGTACATACAGACACACGAAAACAAAGAAGCAAACAAGGACAAACACACTCACACATAATCAATTATACAAATACACACCTACAAACACAAAGACAACCACACACAGACACACTTGTACATACAGACACATAAAGACAGACAAGCACAAAGACAAACCATACCATTACTACTGTCACAACAACCAGTACAGATACACTTACCCATAAGACTAAACTATACAAATCACATACCCCCTTTTGGTAAAGAACGCGGATGTCCGAGACAGCCCCTACGTCATCACCGCCATGTGCAAAAGTCATTAAGTATGAGTCATCGGTTTGTGGGAAGCAGGCGGGCGGCGTGAGAATAGCTTGTCTACAAAATTGCTACGTCAGCTAGGTCGTGTGCAGAACCAGTGTATAAAATAGAAGGCGTCTCTTGTGAGCACAGTACCAGTTCACGGGCTGACTTGGGTATCTACAGAGGTGCTTCAGGCTGGTGTGAGCAGTGTAGTAAGCAGATATTGTTCACGGGCTGACTTGGGTAGCTACAGCAGTGAAACAGGTTGGTGTGAGCAGTGTAGTAAGCAGATATTGTTCACGTAGTGACTTGGCTAGCTACAGCGGTGAAACTTGGTGTGAGCATTGTTCGTGTAGTAACCACCTATTTTTCACGTAGTGACTTGGCTAGCTACAGTAGTGAAACTTGATGTGAGCCTTGTTCGTTTCGTTGGCCTCTGATAAAACAGTGAAACATTGTATACATCAGAACATTTTTTCGTGGTTGTAAGAAAGAAGAAACAAACCAGTTTATCAATATGACCACCAGATCTACTTTCACGTGTTCAGTGTGCGACAAAGCCTATTGTTATAAGTATAACCTTAATCGTCACATTCGGACCATTCACGGTACGAAACCACACTTATGTCATATCTGTGGACAACTTTTCAACAGAAAAGGCAATCTACAAAGACACATACGAACACACCATCAACCACGTATGAATACATCAAACACTACAACAGCAGAGACGACAGCACCACGTGTATATTTACACCATCATCGTAGTCTAAGTCAAGTACCAGACTACCACCACTATGACTTCAACGATAACCTTACCCGCTACAATGGGAACATTCACAATGATTATCCCTGTCAGGTACGTGACAATCTATACAATTCGAACCTACAACGTTACTTACATCACCAGACACCACGAGAAACGATGACACCCTTAGACACCCTGGCAACAAGTCCACTCATAGTAGCAGAGGATATCCAATCAAATGATAGAGACAACTTGGCAGCCCTTAAGGCGTACTGCAAGGACCTCTCGATTATGCTACCCAATCAACTGGTAGTATTAGAAAAAAGTGTCGACCACCGCTATCGGGTGGTTTTGGTATGATAAAAAGAAGTATTCAGATATCTTGTATGATATCTCATACATGTCTTTATTCTGGATCCGAAACAAAATAAGGTATGTGTGATGACTTCGACAACAACAGTGTTTTTGATAGTCAACCACCAGACCACAGAAGAATGAAGATCACTAATCCAGAACTTTTTGGTGTTTCACTAATCATCTATGTCATTGATTGTTTCTTATATCTCTAAACTGTTTTTCACTAATCATGTATGTCATTGATTTTTTCTTACGATATATCACTAAACTGTTTTTCACTACTCATGTATGTCATTGATTTTTTCTTATATCACTAAAGTGTTTTGATGAATATGTTGTGAACACACATATTTTGGTGATAAAAATATTGAAACCAAGTTTTTTTGTTGATTTTCTTTATTGGTTTGTTTTCATGCCGTTGTCTTGTCGGCTCAGAGCTTACATTACCAGACATGAACAAAGTCTTAGAAGAAGTTATGGCAAATACAGAAATATATGAAAAATAATCAAGTATGAAAAACATCGTCCAAAGACAGAAATATTTCAACTAAACTTATAAATAAGTCACCAAAAGGGGAAAAGGTCAAGTACAGAAATAGCTATGGAAAAAGTAAGTCCACAAAACTAAGAAAGAAATGTAACTTCTGTAGTCAAATGTGTCTTATCTGAAAAGACGCTGTCAATGTCACCCCTTTCCTTGTTTTACTTTACCAAAGACCTTCACCGTATCTGGTACAGAAACCCTTATACAGCACTCATCTCTCCACAGTCTTGGTTGCTTTCTAATACAAAGTGGTTACATCACCAAGAACTTCAAACCTCCACTGTACACGTGCTCCATTGAAACACCCATGACAGTTAACAACATGTATGGCCATGTAATCTGTGAGTCCATCGGGGATAGTTCATCCGAGTATTCCAAAAGATCCATTTCCCATGGCTGACATCTTCAACTTGCTATAACACAACTTATTCTAATATACACTTTACATGAAATTTCCCAAATTTGGGCTCTATTAAAGATTACGTAATGAGATACACAAAGACACCAAGAACATATCAGACAAAACAATTCACAAACCAGACTTAGAACTAAAACTTAAACCATATCAGATGAACCACCCAACAAGTACTACTAGAACACAAACATATAATAAGGAAACACATGACACACAGAGCTTACAGACAAATCACTTGGACTCAAACAAATTTTGCTTCTTGTACTGTAGAATACATCATTTAACCCTAACCTAACCCCTAACCCTAACGATTCACCAAACACAACAAGCTCTTTCTGTAAGAGACATAGACACAAACCACTGTTAGAAACCGAAAAAGTTAAATTTTAATTATCACTTAAAAATAATAAATCGCAATTTTATTGCACAAAATGTAAGCTCGATATAGTCCTATACATAACCTATACCTATACCTATACTTAGTCTATATCTGTATATTAAGTGAAGCGAAATAAAATTGCGATTTATTATTTTTAAGTGATAATTAAAATTTAACTTTTTCGGTTTCTAACAGTGGTTTGTGTCTATGTCTCTTACAGAAAGAGCTTGTTGTGTTTGGTGAATCGTTAGGGTTAGGGGTTAGGTTAGGGTTAAATGATGTATTCTACAGTACAAGAAGCAAAATTTGTTTGAGTCCAAGTGATTTGTCTGTAAGCTCTGTGTGTCATGTGTTTCCTTATTATATGTTTGTGTTCTAGTAGTACTTGTTGGGTGGTTCATCTGATATGGTTTAAGTTTTAGTTCTAAGTCTGGTTTGTGAATTGTTTTGTCTGATATGTTCTTGGTGTCTTTGTGTATCTCATTACGTAATCTTTAATAGAGCCCAAATTTGGGAAATTTCATGTAAAGTGTATATTAGAATAAGTTGTGTTATAGCAAGTTGAAGATGTCAGCCATGGGAAATGGATCTTTTGGAATACTCGGATGAACTATCCCCGATGGACTCACAGATTACATGGCCATACATGTTGTTAACTGTCATGGGTGTTTCAATGGAGCACGTGTACAGTGGAGGTTTGAAGTTCTTGGTGATGTAACCACTTTGTATTAGAAAGCAACCAAGACTGTGGAGAGATGAGTGCTGTATAAGGGTTTCTGTACCAGATACGGTGAAGGTCTTTGGTAAAGTAAAACAAGGAAAGGGGTGACATTGACAGCGTCTTTTCAGATAAGACACATTTGACTACAGAAGTTACATTTCTTTCTTAGTTTTGTGGACTTACTTTTTCCATAGCTATTTCTGTACTTGACCTTTTCCCCTTTTGGTGACTTATTTATAAGTTTAGTTGAAATATTTCTGTCTTTGGACGATGTTTTTCATACTTGATTATTTTTCATATATTTCTGTATTTGCCATAACTTCTTCTAAGACTTTGTTCATGTCTGGTAATGTAAGCTCTGAGCCGACAAGACAACGGCATGAAAACAAACCAATAAAGAAAATCAACAAAAAAACTTGGTTTCAATATTTTTATCACCAAAATATGTGTGTTCACAACATATTCATCAAAACACTTTAGTGATATAAGAAAAAATCAATGACATACATGAGTAGTGAAAAACAGTTTAGTGATATATCGTAAGAAAAAATCAATGACATACATGATTAGTGAAAAACAGTTTAGAGATATAAGAAACAATCAATGACATAGATGATTAGTGAAACACCAAAAAGTTCTGGATTAGTGATCTTCATTCTTCTGTGGTCTGGTGGTTGACTATCAAAAACACTGTTGTTGTCGAAGTCATCACACATACCTTATTTTGTTTCGGATCCAGAATAAAGACATGTATGAGATATCATACAAGATATCTGAATACTTCTTTTTATCATACCAAAACCACCCGATAGCGGTGGTCGACACTTTTTTCTAATACTACCAGTTGATTGGGTAGCATAATCGAGAGGTCCTTGCAGTACGCCTTAAGGGCTGCCAAGTTGTCTCTATCATTTGATTGGATATCCTCTGCTACTATGAGTGGACTTGTTGCCAGGGTGTCTAAGGGTGTCATCGTTTCTCGTGGTGTCTGGTGATGTAAGTAACGTTGTAGGTTCGAATTGTATAGATTGTCACGTACCTGACAGGGATAATCATTGTGAATGTTCCCATTGTAGCGGGTAAGGTTATCGTTGAAGTCATAGTGGTGGTAGTCTGGTACTTGACTTAGACTACGATGATGGTGTAAATATACACGTGGTGCTGTCGTCTCTGCTGTTGTAGTGTTTGATGTATTCATACGTGGTTGATGGTGTGTTCGTATGTGTCTTTGTAGATTGCCTTTTCTGTTGAAAAGTTGTCCACAGATATGACATAAGTGTGGTTTCGTACCGTGAATGGTCCGAATGTGACGATTAAGGTTATACTTATAACAATAGGCTTTGTCGCACACTGAACACGTGAAAGTAGATCTGGTGGTCATATTGATAAACTGGTTTGTTTCTTCTTTCTTACAACCACGAAAAAATGTTCTGATGTATACAATGTTTCACTGTTTTATCAGAGGCCAACGAAACGAACAAGGCTCACATCAAGTTTCACTACTGTAGCTAGCCAAGTCACTACGTGAAAAATAGGTGGTTACTACACGAACAATGCTCACACCAAGTTTCACCGCTGTAGCTAGCCAAGTCACTACGTGAACAATATCTGCTTACTACACTGCTCACACCAACCTGTTTCACTGCTGTAGCTACCCAAGTCAGCCCGTGAACAATATCTGCTTACTACACTGCTCACACCAGCCTGAAGCACCTCTGTAGATACCCAAGTCAGCCCGTGAACTGGTACTGTGCTCACAAGAGACGCCTTCTATTTTATACACTGGTTCTGCACACGACCTAGCTGACGTAGCAATTTTGTAGACAAGCTATTCTCACGCCGCCCGCCTGCTTCCCACAAACCGATGACTCATACTTAATGACTTTTGCACATGGCGGTGATGACGTAGGGGCTGTCTCGGACATCCGCGTTCTTTACCAAAAGGGGGTATGTGATTTGTATAGTTTAGTCTTATGGGTAAGTGTATCTGTACTGGTTGTTGTGACAGTAGTAATGGTATGGTTTGTCTTTGTGCTTGTCTGTCTTTATGTGTCTGTATGTACAAGTGTGTCTGTGTGTGGTTGTCTTTGTGTTTGTAGGTGTGTATTTGTATAATTGATTATGTGTGAGTGTGTTTGTCCTTGTTTGCTTCTTTGTTTTCGTGTGTCTGTATGTACAAGTGTGTTTGTTTGGTTGACTTTGTGCTTGTATGTGTGTACACGTGTGTGTATAGTTGTGATGACAGTAGTAATGTTTTGGGTGTGTCTTTGTTTTTTGTGTACTTATGTGTTTGTATGTGTGTGTGACCCTCTTTGTGTCTTTGATTATGGGTGTGTACTTGTGTATAGCTGTTGTTGTGACAGTAGTAATGCTAGACGATGGGTGTGTGTACACGTGTGTGTATAGTTGTGATGACAGTAGTAATGGTATGGGTTGTCTGTGTATGGTTGCCTTTGTGTTTGTATGTGTGTGTGTACTTGGCTGTCTTTGTGTTTGTCTTTGAGTGTTCTTGTGTATGGGTGAGTGTGTGTGTATTTGTGTCTTTGATTATGGGTGTGTACTTGTGTATAGCTGTTGTTGTGAGAGTAGTAATGGTATGGTTTGTCTGTACTTCTGAATCTGTACGTGTGTTTGGTTGTCTTTGTGTTTGTCTTTGTGTGGTTGTTTATTTGATTATGGTTGTGTACTTGTGTATAGTTGTGCTGACAGTAGTAATGGTATGGGTGTGTCTTTGTATTTGGCTGTCTTTGTATTTGTCTTTGAGTGTTCTTGTATATTTGTTTATGGGTGAGTGTGTCTGTATGTACAAGTGTATAGTTGTGATGACAGTAGTAATGGTATGGGTGTGTCTTTGTGCTTGTCTGTCTTTATGTGCATGTCTGTATGTACAAATGTATCAAGTGTGGTTGTCTTTGTGTTTGTAGGTGTGTATTTGTGTGTATCAAGTATGTACTTGGTTGTCTTTGTGCTTGTCGCTAATATTCGTAGTAGTATTATCACTACTATTGATTCTTCTTCACTCTATCCACCACCATTGCACTATACGTACTTTCCCCTACAATTTCCTTACTTGACTACTTGACCACTGCTTGACCACTGCTTGACCACGTCATCGATCACTTTAATCACTACCATAATCTTAGACACATCGTCCTCTACAATTTAAGTGGTCACTCGACCACTTGACCACTACTTGACCACTGCTTGACCACTACTTGACCACTAATTTACCACTCTTTAATCATTACCATCTCATTACAATCACTTTTCCCTAAAATTTTCCTTACTTGACCACCACTTGACCACTGCTTGACCACTACTTGACCACTACTTGACCACTAATTTACCACTAATTTAAACATTACCATATCATTACGACCACTTTTCCCCTAAAATGTCTCCTTACACTTGACCACTGCTTGACCACTAGCTTGACCACTAATTTACCACCCTTTAATCATTACCATCTCATTACAATCACTTTCCCTAAAATTTTCCTTACTTGACCACCACTTGACCACTAATTTACCACGATTTAATCATCACCATATCCATTACAACCACTTTCCCCTAAAATTTCCTCAGTTGACTACTTGACCCCTATTTGATCACTGGTTGACCAGTGTGTGTAACTGCGAACATAACACCTCTTATCAATACCCATTACATTTATGACCACCCCTATATTGACCACTCCTACTTAATCACTAATACCTGGTACCCACCCCTTACCACCGAATGACACTACACTATATCCATTACAATCAGCGATCTTTAGCTTTCAAGGTTTCATTTGTAACACGTGTAATGTTAGTGAATAAGTCACTACGACCCTCTACATAGTACTACTAGCCGCTACCCACCCCTTAATAAATTTAAGTAAGCTATATCCGCTGCAATCAATATTATCGGCCATTTTTACTTTTTAAGGTTTTCATTTGTAATCCTGTGATGATAGTGTATAGGCCACTACGACACTCTACAAAGCACTACTAGCCGCTACCCACCCCTTACCAACGAATTTCACTAAGCTATATCCGCTGCAATCAATATTATCGGCCATTTTTACTTTTTAAGGTTTTCATTTGTAACCCTGTGATGATAGTGTTTAAACCCGAACCACCTAGCGTCACCCCACTCGCCCACCCCCTCTCCACCACCCCGCACCCCGTCGTTATTTATTTTGATTTTTTATTTATTTTATTTTATTTTTTAATAATTAGTTAAAATTTTTATACTCCCACTCAATAATTATCTGCCCTTAGAAACATAAAATCTTAGAATTATCGCCCTTAGATATGCCCTAGATATCACCCCTTATCCCACCCAACTTCATGACCGAGGAGGAGTGAAAATCAGCCGAGGTCAAGGTCAATTGCCGGAGGCTCCGGCAAATAATACCCGAATCCCACATTGTATACTACTCTCGTCTTTAAGGTTTTTTAAGTTTACTGATTCGCATGGCATGTATTTTCCTGCTCTTTGTTTTCTTCTTCTGATGGTTCTTATTGTGGCAACGACTGCTTTATGATCTGTGTTTATACTGAAATTTGGCACTGTCCTTGCATCTAATATATTTATCTTTATGTTATTTCTTGTTAATATAAAATCAATTTGGCTTTTATTATCTAGATCGTTCCATTTATACCAGGTGTATATTTGTGAATCTTTATGTTTATAGAATGTGTTTGTTATATAGAGGTCTTGTTGGCTGCAAAGCTCTATCAGTCTACTTCCGTTATCATTCCTTCCATTTTGCTGATCTCCAAATGCTCCCAGATGTTTTTCTATGCCCACTCTATTATGTCCTAGTCTTGCATTGAAGTCTCCCATAACTATGATGTTGTCCTGCTTATCTATTTTATTTAGCACGTCATGGATGTCTTCGTAGAAGTCCTCGCATTCTTACTCATTATCGTTTGCATTACATGGTGCGGATGTTTGTACATATGTTGTAATTGTTTGTTCTTTTATTCTCACTGTTATGATTCTTTCTTATATATTTTATTTCTAGTATTCCTCTTGCTAGCCGTGATTCGATGACTATTCCCTCAACGTGTCTTGCCCTTTCTTGCTGTTCTACTCCAGAATAGACAAACGTGTAACTGCGGTGGAGCTCCTTGCATCCTTTCTCCTTTGTTCTGGTGTCCGCTATTCCCATCAGTCCAATTTTCCTCTCTTCCATTGTTTCTATAAGCTCTTCTTCTTTACTATTGAAACCACAGACGTTCATTGTGTCTATTTTTTGAGCAGCTGATCTATCTCGTATTCCATTAACATTGCCGGGTCGATATCCGTTTGGGTCAGTCCGTTTATACTTCTTAGTTTAAATAAATAAATACAGACTATTCTTAATGGATACAATTTGGTGGAACTGCGGCAAAGCTGTGGAAATGTAAACAATATAAAATAACACAAAGTTGTTTGCCGATAAAGGCTAGTCGCCGCAACGTCCTGTATGTATCGTAATTCTGTTATGTAAAGCTGCATTGCCGGCCTCCCTGGTCTAGAGGTTACACGACTTTCTTCGTAATCTCGTATACTCTCGTAAGTAACGTGCATTACTTTGTGTTATTTTATATTGTTTACATATTCTTAATTGATGTTTGTTCTCTCTATACCTCCATTCCTCACGCTGATGACCTCACGGCGCTACAATTCTTTCTTGATCAACGCACAGATCAAGCCATCCCTACTCGTCCTCCTATGAGACTCGCTGAATTGGTCGCTCCTCATATATAGTTCCTTCCAGTTCAAATTCCATTTTTTTTGGTGTGGTTCGCATATCCTTTACAGGACATCGTTGTCAACATCAGCATTTTTCAGCTGATTGTTGATTTCTTGGCAAGATTACGCTCAGTAGTTTGCCATTCATTGCCTTCTGAGCGACCGGCTCAATACCCCTTAAATTACCGACGCGGAGAGAAGCGCTACCAATTCTCGCGCAACACCACGTTACTTACGAGAGTATACGAGATTACTGAGAACCGTATAACCTCTAGACCAGAGAAACCGGCTCAATGGCCACTATTTTGAACAAATCAGCGGTGTCGCCATGGGTACGAAAATGCGACCTAGTTACGTGTGCCTATTTATATATGAATGATTCGATGTGCAATGAGGATGATCTGTCGACTGACTGACTGACTGACTGACTGACTGACTGACTAATTGACTGACTGACTGACTGACTAACTAACTAACTGTCAACAACCTGTATTACACGCAGGCACTCTCGCTACTTCATCCACACCCAAAGAAACATTCGTTGTGTGGATGGATAACATGTCTTTTTAATTCAGGCGGTCCTGAGATACATATAACAACCAGGCGGTAACGGCCTGAATAAATATACAATTTGTCGCCTTCTTTACAATACTCATGCACAATCACTTGTCCACACTTCCCATTCGCTATCTCAAACTAGCGCTCTAGCAAACTACTCATTTGCACTCCGAAAATCACAAGTGTCCTCTCTAGAAAGCTGTCGTGTCCCGTCTCACAGTGTTCAGCTGGCTGGCTGGCCTTGTCGTCCTAAACTTCGTGCGGTCAGTAAAACCCCGTGCTCTTGTACCTGCCTCGCAGTACAGCAGCCTGTCCGTGTTAGCCTGGGTTGTATTAGCGTTTAGTCGGTTCAGGGTAGTATCCCGTGAACTAGCGTCCCCTCCCATCCTGGTTATGACACGTTTGCGACCCCACCTAAGTCCTGTCTTATGACTGTTCTAAACCCTAGCTTGTGTTCTATCTCTACTCTATCTACTCCCCTGTAGAAGTCTTTATCTATGTCCTAAATGTCATTACCTGTATTCTATCCCTTGTCCTGTCTATATCATCCTCAACATCTTGACATACTCCCGTGCCTCCCCCGTTTGTGTCACGAGATGCAACTAGTGGGTGTGACACAATATCGTCTCAGGATAAAAGAATTAGTTGGATCTAATTTGTCAAGTGTTGTAGGAGTTCCGTACTCGTGTCCTTAGGTACCACTTCTGATTCATATTGGTATGATACCAAGTTGATGTATTTATCCACTGGTCTATGATCAGTGTAACATACTTGTAATGTTGCTAAGAGTCACTACTCTTCCACATTGCACTACTGGAAGCTGTCTCGAACCGAGGCCAGTTTGTATTACATACACTACCTCTCCAAACATCTAAAACAGATGTCCCGACACAAATTGTTTCTGTTATGGAAACAAATCATGAATATATAATTCATGGCTCCCGTGAAATGTACATCAACATCTTTTACAAGTTCTGTGTATGCTGATCTCTACCTATCTGACTTCCGCTTGCGGATAAATTCTCAACTGTGTACTCATCATTTCTATAAATCTGGTGTGTCCCCTGTGACCGTATGCTCTCCCTTATATAAACTTGCTGTTTGTAAGTTATCTGTTTGTATTCCTGTTTGTATGCGTGTTGTCTTACTCTTTATGTATGTTTAAATTAGAAACATAAGTGTATGTCTATAATTCACGTAATTAAAGCCTTCAAGTGTTGCAGGTAGGTTTCTGCATGTCACGAATCAAGGCTTATGCTCGATTTGTGAGATGAGCCGCCGAACTGAGACGCTGGAAAACATTACCTTAGCTGCAATGTAATAGTGGCCGAAACACATATAAAACAATTGCACGCTCACGTGTGTTACACAGAAGACGAAGACAAATCATAAAACCAACATGTGTGCGAAAAAAATGCACCAATGAACATTCGTAAATTTTTTAATACATTCATTCCTCCTTTCACTCATCTTTCGTCAGCTCATTCAAACCATGTTAATTTTAAAATGTGTTTCTCATTGAAATAAAATAAGCTCGTTTTAAACAATTACGAGCTGACTTGTAGTACGTTATGTCGTAATTTCTATCTTACAATTATTTATTTACATAATTGTTGGATTGCTTAAGGCAATGCTAAGGGCAAAAATTCTGTTAACTAACTAGTTACTATCGTTTAGTATAATGGGTGTTGTTAATCAAGGAAAACTAATTTAACTAAGTTAACAGCTGTAGGAGAAATGTGTTGTCTCCCTTAAAGTAAAATGTTGTTAATGAGCATAATAAGTTTTAAGTTTATTTACTCGTGAATTAATGCTAACACAAAAAATCTAATTAAATACTGTTATCGGCTTTTAAGAAAGTTGTCTCATACGAGACTTGTATATTCTAATCTTAATAATATGCCGGTTTTAATGGTTTAACTACTATTTATATTTAACTGTAACTAAATTATTTTGGATATAACTAAGACTATTTCCTTACGATTATTTCCTTACATGTCTTTTTAATTCAGGCAACCCTGAGATACATATAACAACCAGGCGGTAACGGCCTGAATAAATATACAATTTGTCGCCTTCTTTACAATACTCATGCACAATCACTTGTTCACACTTGCCATTCGCTATCTCAAACTAGCGCTCTAGAAAACTACGCATTTGCACTCCGAAAATCACAAGTGTCCTCTCTAGAAAGCTGTCGTGTCCCGTCTGACGGTTTTCAGCCGGCTGGCTGGCCTTGCCGTCCTAAACTGCGTGCGGTCAGTAAAACCCCGTGCTCTTGTGCCTGCCTCGCAGTACAGCAGCCTATCCGTGTTAGCCTGGGTTGTACTAGCGTTTAGTCTGTTCAGGGTAGCATCCCGTGAACTAGCGTCCCCTCCCATCCTCGGGGTTGGTCCTGGCGGTGTCCTGGTTATGACACGTTCGTGTCCCCACCTAGGTCCTGTTTTATGACTAGCTTGTGTTCTATCTCTATTCTATCTACTCCCCTGTAGAAGTCCTTATCTATGTCCTATATGTCATTACCTGTATTCTATCCCTTGTCCTGTCTACATAATCCTCAACATCTTGACACTAACTAACTAACTAACTAACTAACTAACTAACTAACTAACTAACTAACTATTTATATGACACTTGGAACACCTGATTAACTAAGCTATGATGGTCCTCTCCCTTCATTTTAACGACGCTAAATCGATGCCGCCGGACTCCCTGACCTATGTGTTAACGTCTTTCTCCATAATCCCGTAGATTCTCGTGAGTAACGTAACCTGCGCGAGAATCGGTAGCGGTTCTCGTCGATTACGGGGTATGTGAGCGGACCGCTCAGAAAGCCGTGGCAAACTACTGATCGTAATCTGCAGCGTTGACTGCAGCGTCCTGTAAGAGATATGCACACACAAAGAATATCGATGGCGGCATCGGTCCCACCGACATGGCAGAGGCGGAACTTAACCGTTCTATAAATTATATCCAGAATTACCACGGTTCGATCTAATTCACTTCAGATATGTCTACCACTTCGGTCAGTTTCCTAGATATCACAATTTACTTAAATCAAACAGGTCTCACGACCTCTGTATACTACGAGGTGTTTAGAACAAATTTGAAAACTGAAGTACAGTGAAGCTTCAATTAACCGCCCGTTTCTGTTATCTGTCATCGTCTTTTTAAAAACATGTGATGTGCGTATCAACAAACAAACATCATCTTCTTCTTTTTGTCTTCTTCTTCTTCTTCTTCTTCTTCTTCTTCTTCTTCTTCTTCTTCTTCTTCTTCTTCTTCTTCTTCTTCTTCTTCTTCTTCTTCTTCTTCTTCTTCTTCTTCTTCTTCTTCTTCTTCTTCTTCTTCTTCTTCTTCTTCTTCTTCTTCTTCTTCAGCGTTACGAGCCATTGAGGTTCTTTGCTGCAGATACAATCCGTCTCCATTCGTCTCTCTGGTTGACCTTCTCTTGCCAGTCGTTGATTCCAAGTGCTTGTAGGTCTGTATATATATTATCTCTCCACCGTCTTCTTGGTCTACCTCGGGGTCTACGGTCATTTATTTCCTGAGTGTAAGCGAGTTTTGTTTCCCTATTATCTTCCATTCTTTCTATATGCCCCAGCCATTGTAGTCTATTAGCCTTCATGATACCAGTGATTAGCGGGGACTTAAACAGATCATAAATGTCTTTGTTACTTCTTCTTTTCCACTCTCCACTTTGTGTATCCCTAATGGGTCCAAAGATGCGTCTTAAAACTTTGTTCTCAAAGGTTTGTAACAAGGCTTCGTCTCCTTTCGTTGTACTCCAGGTTTCAGAGCCATACAGCACAATTGGTCTGATCAGTGTTTTGTATATTGTGATTTTGGTGTTACGAGATTGCGCATTTGATTTTAGTAGATGTTGTAGTGCATAATATATCTTATTTCCAGAATTGATTCTAGTTTGTATTTCTTCCCTTATGATGTTGGAGCAGTTGAAGATTATTTGTATGTATCCGTTAATCAGGTATTTGTATGTTTCCGTTCTTTTAATGGTCATATTATCTATTTGTATGTGGCCAGAGTTTTTAGCCATTCCTTCTCTTGAAATTACCATATATTCTGTCTTATCTTGGTTGATAACCAGCCCCATCTGTTGGGCTTTTTCCTTTAAGTGAGTCAATATTTCCAATGTCTTTTGTTCATTTTCCCCTATAATATCTATATCATCTGCATAACCAAGCAGCTTGGATGTTCCTCCAATATCACATTCCTCCTTTACCCTCCTTACAACTTTCTCTAGAACCAGATTGAAGAGTAGCGGCGATAGTACATCACCCTGTTTCAAGCCAGATGTTATTTGGAAAGGGTCTGATTTCCTGCCGTTATATGTTACTATATTATAAGTATCTTCCATGCATAGTCTGGTCATGTTGATTAACTTCCTTGGTATTCCAAATTCCTGCATAGCATTCCATAGACTATTCCTATGGACACTATCATAAGCCTTTTTAAAATCCACAAAAATGTTATGGAGATCTCTTTTATATTCCCAATTGTTCTCGGCTATTTGTCGTAAGATGAATATCTGATCTATTGTTGATCTGTTGTGTCTAAAACCCGCCTGGTAGTCACGAAATATGTCTGCTGTTATATCCATTTGATATTCAACCAGCTCCCGGTTAGTTCTTCAGCCGCTCCAGCTCGATATAGTGTCCGTACATTCCATGTTCCAAATCTCAAGAGTCCTTTAACGTTCCAAGGTCGTTGTCCAAATAAGTCAGTCCGAAATCGAGGCTTATGTATCTGTTTCGTAACAAAAATCGTTTTTTACAAAGGTGGGGATGTTAACCCCACGCTTCAACCCCCAACCTGGAGGAGCAGGGTGTTTCTCTTTGTCTGTTCTCTACCCTTTGACCTGTCCGGCTTGGGAGGCCCTGCTGGTAGCTACGCTACCGCCGGCATAGCTCTCGGGGTCATTGAGAAACTCAAGCTCCCCCACCACGACAAGGTGGAAACACCATCGGGGGAGAACAAACAAACATACATCCTTAAAATTGTTCACGGATTACTTGTACACCCTACTGTATAAAGTTGGAAATGACTGTACTGTATGATGGCGGAAGTGACTAGTCGAGGACTAGCGCACTAGGGCGCGCCACAAACCCATCACTAACCAGTTGCTATTGTGTTACATCAGTGGTTCTCAACCGGTGGGGAATCCACCCCCTCCCCCCCCCCCGGGGGAATATTGGGGTTTTCAGGGGAGGGGGGGGTGAAGATTATTTCAAGATAGCGTTAATACAAGAACCGATTACTTGACCTTGTTTTTCCCTCATACTTTACGGTTCTGTACGTCTCACCCTTCTAACATTTATTTTATAAAGTAAATAGACCCGCAAATCACGTTGTATGTGAACGTCTGGACTTGTTTTAGTATGTGCTTCCATTATTACGTATACTGTGTAGGGGCGGGAAGGGGGAATTTTTAGGTAGGAAATACGAAAGGGGGGATGACGTTCAGAAAATATGGTGAAGGGGGCAGGGTCAAATTTTTAGGTAGGAAATACGAAAGGGGGGGGGGGGGGGAGGGGGGTGACGTTCTGAAAATATGGTGAAGGGGGGCACGGGCCAAAAAAGGTTGAGAACCACTGTGTTACATACTGCTCTCAGCCATGATGGAGGTAGCCTGTGTGTTCGAATGAATGTTTTGTTTCATAATGCCCTAATTTTCTTGTTCGGCATAACGTTACAATAGTGCCACTGTTTTGTATTTTTAAGCTGTGTTTTGATTTCGCCGCTTATAAACAGGCCTACAAAAATTAAGGCCTAATCTATTTGATTTTATTGTTCTGTAAAATTCTTCATGGTGAACAGATATAAGAATATTATGAAGACCTACAACAAACACCGAAAGTTGTAAAATCGTTAGAGGGTCCTAATTGTCATGGCAGACATGAACGCAAAAGTTGGAAAAACTAAATATAAGCAGATAATAGAGCAACATGGTATGGGAAACAGAAATGACAGAGGAGGCAGGCTGATACAGTTCTATCAAGAAAACAATTCTTATTGTTTGTAACATAATTTTTCCAACATAACCCTAGGAAACTATACGTGGAAAAGACCTGGAGATAGAACAAGAAATCAAATCGACTACATTATGATTAGAAATAGATTTTAAAACGATGTTAATAATGCCAAAACATACCCTGGAACTAATATCAACTCTGACCACAATACTGTAGTCTTAAAATTACAAATAAAACTTAAAAACCCAGGAATAAGGACGTCGAAGACACCTCAAGTAGATATATCGGCATTGAAACAACCAGACATAAGTCAACTATACCTGGTTGAAGTAAACAATAAATATGAAAGGCTAGTATTTGAAAGTATGGAACAATATCGACGTAAAAATCCTGAGGATAAAATTAATACAAAATGGGAAAGTGTAAAATATAGTATACAGATTGCAAATACCACCTTGCCAGTGAAGATAAATAGAAAACAAACATAATTATGAATAACCGATGAAATCTTGCGCAAAATGACTCAAATAAAGAAAGCAAAGAACACTCCAAAGTATATTTTAGACAGAGAAATACGTCACATGTTCAGAGTTGCCAAAGAGGAGTGGTTGTAGAAAAAATGGAAAGAAATAGAGGATTTGGAAATGAAACACAACTCGAAAGTATTACATGAACATATAAAAAGATTTAAAAAAGAAGAAAAATAATACAACAGGGAACGGTTGTATCAGACCTGGAGATAGAACAAGAAATCAAATCGACTACATTGTGATTAGAAATAGATTTTAAAACGATGTTAATAATGCCAAAACATACCTGAGGATGGAACAATGTGGGACTATATGGATATATATAAAAAGATTTAAAAAAGAAGAAAAATAATACAACAGGGAACGGTTGTATCAGAGTAAAACATGGATAAATTATACTTGATAACACCGACATAATAAAAAGATGGACAGAGTACACAGAAGATTTATTCTGGGACAGTAGGGTCAATAAACCAACATTGGATAATACTCAAGATGGACCAAACATATTAAAGGCTGAAGCCGAAAAGGCTATTAAAAAATATGAAAGAAGGTAGGGCTGCAGGTCCTGAAAAGATAGCAAACAGAGATGATTAAATCCTTATCCAGCTTTCGCATTGATACTATCACATAAATATGTAATTATGCATATCATACTGGGTACATCCCCAAGGACTCAAAAAATCCATTTTCATCACACTACCAAATAAAAGCCAAGAGCTGTTGATTGTGAGGATTGCAGAACAATTAGCTTAATGGGCCACATAACTAAGATACTACTCAAGGTCATACAAGAAAGAATTCAACATAAAATATATGTGGAAGTAGCTGAAGAACAATTTGGGTTCTACAAAATCAGCGGCACGAGAAAAGCAATTATCTGTTTGAGGGTGTTAATTGAAAAATATAAAGAAGTTCAGAAAAGTATATACGTTTGTTTTATAGACTTCAAGAAAGCTTTTGATAGAGTAGAACATGAACGACTAATTACATACCTTCAGGATGTAACAGTAGACGGAAAGGTTATTAGTAACTTTTACTGGAAACAAGTGGCGTCTATTAGATGCGGAAATAACTTTTTTTCGCCTATAGAGATAAAAAGACGAGTACGGCAGGGATATTGCTGTCCCCAAGCCTCTACAACCTATACACAGAAAGAATTTTTAAGCAAGTTGAACTGCATGGACTATCAAAGTAAAATCAATTGAAGAATCAAAAACAATCTTAGGTATGCTGACGATACCGTGTTACTATCAGAAAGCAGGCAAGATTTACAAGACCTAGTGCAAGTCAGAAGTTGGGGGGGGGGGGGGGGGGGGGGGTTCGCTACCGCCTAGTTATGTACAATCACTGGCGAACAACCCTAATTTGTCAGAAATTGACTCGGGACAAAACCTATATGGATGAAATAAAGATTAAGCCCCATGGATAACCAAAGAGTACAGCTGCTAATGGTTCGTTACTGGTTAGCTGGTCCTGGTATCCCTAAACAGTGGAAAAGGGAAAGTTAATTGCCTAGGCTGACGTCGACAGATGGACTACTAGGCAGGGCAGGTTTAATATCTATCAACACTTAAAACAACATGATGTTGAATGGTATGATGATACTGGATAATGTTAGTTTACATCAACATACAAAAGCACAATACATAACTTATGTGGTTGATGCAAGACCTCCAGGAGAAAAGATGCCTGAATCTCCTCCCATCAAGCTCCAATGGCTCAAATAAGCTAAGCCAGGGTTCGCTGTGGTTGGCTAAGTCCCCCTATGGACAGCTAAGGACCCCTATGGTCCGCTAAGGACAGCTATGGTCAGCTAAAAACTATTGGTCGGTATTCGGAACCATTGCTCCGTCTTGACGCCACGTCTCCTCTCGTTGTCACTGCACGGGAAAATCTGGTGCTCTTTTTGAAAGCTTGGAAGACATAATCAAGAATGTGTATACACTAGTTCTACGTCAGTACAATCTTAGGTAATACATACAATGTATCACCCCCATACACTCACCCACATTGAAAAATCAGACAGTGTTTCTCTTCCAGCTTTACTGCGTTCACTCTTCTCTTTCTCCCTCTATATCTCTCTCCTACTATCTAGTCGGGGAAGGACTTTTCCAAGTAGTCAATACGCATGTAGCTATTATATCTACTGCCATCCCTTGTAACGTCCCGTCATGAGGAATGAAATGTCCTAAGTCCATGTCACTAATTCAGACACTCGGTTCCTTACATCCGCTCCGTTCAAAATTTGGTTTAGCAGATGAAAGGGTAGTGTTATTTTAAGAGTATCTGATTGCCGGGCTTAAGTGCCGGTGATCAGTCTCTATCCTAGGCCTCAGTGAGTTACCATAAGGCTCGCTCACCACACACTGAAAGGGCTAAGAGCACCATATACCCATTACCGATTGTGGGTAATGTCTACATCACTACACCTCTGCTTCAAACACAATGAATAGACAATATTCCTATGTGCGCTGTACATAAGAACAAACTAGCACCACATTTTATTTATCCTGGTGAGTTACCACAAGACAATTTGCATCTCAAACCTTATATCATAACGAATGAATTAGTAATTCTATTACATACAACAAAATGAGACAATAAACAGTTCTCATAGGGGCGACATACATCTAATTAGACCAAATACAAGTCCGCCAAATGCATATCCAGAATATAATAAAATTATGAATATATCATAAAATATGTATGCAAGGACCATAACCCTAGCATCGTATATTCCTACGTGTATAGTAAGAATAACAAATTTGTTGCAATATGCTATATATACAGTAAAAAAAAGTAGGAATGCTAGTACTAATTGAAACAGCCTTAACCGAACAACAAATGAAGGCTCCGAATTTACAGGTTCCGATAAGGACTAGAAACTAACATTCCTAGACACTTCTATCATCATACGAGTCAGACCCATCTATAAAGAAAATGTACATTGAGATCGTTCATGCCTGTTCCTATTATCTGACGTATCTAATGTTCACAATCTAATCAAGAGTATGTATATCAAGTACGACCAATGCTCTTATCTCTTGTGCCCCTTTTCCTATCTCCCTCTGCGTTTATTTCATTTGCTCACGCTTCGTGTCGCTTCCCAACTTGACGGTTTTCCTGGGCCGTTCTGGCGGTAAAGTTTCCCTGGGCTGAGGTCATTTCACACCTTCGTGTGGTTGTAATTTCCAGCCGCAGGTCAGTCTCACGTCTGTCCGTCAGTGTAGTTTCATTATCAGTCCTACACTTCACACCTTTCACATCTTTTGCTCCACTGTACAGGCATGTTATCAGCGTGAATGTTCCAGTCCATCTAACAATATGTTGACGCAGGGATTTCCAATTGCGTCACACACCTCGGGTGAGGTACTTCAAACAAGTTAAATGTGCAATTGTAAAATTCTAGCCTGTGGTCGCTTTGGGTTTCGCCAGTCTCCTTGTGCCATCTTACGTCACAGCTGGATAGACTCTGATAAGCGTGATTGAATCTTTATTCCTCTGAGTGGTCCATCAGATTCGTAGACCGAGAAAGTATTCTGGGAAGGTAACGCGGCGTTCTGTGACAGTTCAGAATGTGGCTTAGATATCCAATAAACGAAATCTATGATAATTAGCAGTGGAAAGGAAAGGTCATCAATGAACATCACAGTAAACGGGGAGATACTAGAACAAGTAACACGTTACTTCTATCTTGGACATATAATAACAGATGATTGCAGAAGTAAAATAGAAATCAAAAAGAGAATAGGGATGGCCAAAAATGATTTCAGCGGTATGAAATCAGTATTATTTTCGGAGTCTACGTGGTCAAGCTGTCTGCCCCGGGGCTCCTAATGTTGTGGGTTCGATTCCGGGCCGCATACTTCGGTTCATGAGTGCTTTTTTCGGAGACTCCTAAGGGTCGTCGCTAAAGCTTCGGAGTTCGTGCTTTGTGCGACACTTTCCGCGCTGCGGAAAGAAACTGAGCCATATGGGATAAAAACCCGGTGCAATGAATCGACCCTGTCGAGCGACTTTTTTAAAGCGAAATCAGTATTAACATCTAGAGAGGTTAACAACGCATTAAAAATGAGAAATGTCACATACTACGTATATTCAACGCTACTGTATGGCGCGGAAGTCTGGACATTGAACAAGCAACTAGAAAGTCGAATAGAGGCCCTGGAGATGTGGATATACAGACGAATATGTCTTTTCATGGAAACAAAAACAATCAAATGCAGAGGTTCTAGAAAAACTGGGAATGAAGAGAAAGAGAGAGAGAGAGAGAGAGAGAGAGAGAGAGAGAGAGAGAGGAGAGAGAGAGAGAGATGAGAGAGAGAGAGAGAGAGAGAGAGAGAGAGAGAGTTAATGAAAGAAATAAAGAGGAGGCAAGTGAAATATTTCGGCCACGTTAAAAGACATGATACTCTTATAAAAATCATACTGGAGGGCAAGGTTGAGGGCAAGCGAGCAAGAGGTAGACAACGAAACAAGTGGGAAGATAACATCAAGAGATGGACGAACATCAATCTGACAGAATGTGTTGGAAATCTAATGCAGTCAATCCTTCATTGTGGAGACGGCACCTGATTGATTGTAAAATTATTTTAAAATAGCTGAAAAGCGGAAACATATAGTGCTTGCTTTTAACCAGAAACTGGAAATTATCAAACATTTGAAGAATTGTGAAACTGCCACTAGTATTGCACAGATTTATGGCGTTGGAAGAACAACAGTACATATGTATTGAGAAATTTCTATTATCCGTCTATTCGGTTATCCTTCACAGCCCTGGTCCAGACGCCGACAGTTAATCGAAGTTTTATTGTACACGACGTCATTCAAAAATGTGCTTTAAAAAATTCATTAAATTAGTTACAAATGTTTCTGCAATGGTCTAACACTGTTTTGGGGGTGCTGCAAAGCACGAATGAAGTATACATTATAACGGATCTTGGAAATGTCCACCACGTGCTTCAAGACATAACTGTACAAGTCTCTTCATATTGTCAAATACCTTCTGCAACGTGTCTGTTGTTATTTCCGAGTGTATCGACCGTCATTTCGAAACACTTGTTTAACCAAAATAATTCTTTCTCCCGTTGATAACACCATTCTGTTTGAAGTGCAAAGAATTACTCCAACAGACGACAGCCATTCACTGCATATTGCTTCACGATGGACTGTGGAGCACAATCTTTGATGACGTCATGTGCTTCATTTTTTCAAATTTATTTTACATACACAGTGTGGTGAGACTTTACAAACACCCTTTTTTTATTTTTTATCCCAGTGATGCTCACGGTTTTCTCTTATACAGTTAATACAACCCCAAAAGTTGCAAAGATTATATCCCATATTCCCAGCTACTTCGTCTTCGTCTTATCTGCCAGGCTGATATTGACTTCCTAGAGTGCCCATGAAATGCTAGACTTTTTCCGAAGATGGGCGTACCCAGAGCACATTCTGTCTACAGCTTTTTACCGAGGATAAGTTAATAAATAAGTCACACATGGCTGTAGAAAAATAACTAAATATGATAACAACTTGAAACCAATTTATTTTTATGCATACATTGTCCCTTTATTTCTCAACATCCCGGGAAGGTTAACCCGGTCAACAAATGCCCGCAGAAGTCGGATGTGTCGGCCTAACGGCGCAAGAACGCAGCTCTGCTGTAAACAGGCACAACGCAGTCACATCCGGAAAAAAAATCCGGATGAACGCAGAAGAAGATTTCTCAACATAATTTCTACCAATATTGATGCACTTATCCCTTTGTTTTATAAGTCCTCCCAAACCGGCTGCATCGAACTGCGTGCTATGTTTTCTAAACCACGTTTTCACTTCACATTCAACTTCGGCGTCATTCGCGAAATATCTCCCGCCAAGGTGGGTTTTCAGTGTTTATACTGATAAATTTTTATCCCGTAAAGTGGTGCATACCTGGGTAGAAAAAGTTACGCGGGCGAGTCAATAGGTAAATCACACAGTTCTGTGGGATGGCAGGTAAATGAAAACAAAGCACGCAGTTTTGTGCAGCCGGTTTGGTAGGACTGATAAAACGAAGGATAAGTGCATCAATATTGGTGAAAATTATGTTGAGAAATAAAGGGATAATGTATGTATAAAAATAAACTTGTTTCAAGTTGTTATCATATTTAGTTATTTTTCTAGAGCCATTTGTGACTTACTTTTAACTTACCCTCATATCGTATAACACGAGTTTCGCGAAAAATGTCCTTTGTCAAGATAACGCGACCTCCATATAATGAACCCAAACTTACACTCACCTTTCATCCACATGCCCAGGCCATCAAACATTTTCTCAGGTACTGGTCAATTCTGAGATCAGACCCAACCACTCGTGAGGTGTTTCCTACTCACAACTGAACTGGACTAAACTTTTGCAGAAAAAGAGGCACCTTTCACAATTGAACTGAAATCAACTTTTGTGCCGCATTCCTGTTCCTAACAACAAAGGAGTTTTAATTTTATAATTGCATGCTTTTCTTTTCTTCTTCTTCTTCTGCGTTCATCCGGATTTTTTTTTCCGGATGTGACTGCGTTGTGCCTGTTTACAGCAGAGCTGCGTTCTTGCGCCGTTAGGCCGACACATCCGACTTCTGCGGGCATTTGTTGATCGGGTTAACCTTACCGGGCTTTTTCTTTTGATCTGTTTGGGTTGTTCTTGGGTTGATTTATATAATCGAAACGTCATTAGATGTGACGTAATATATTTAATTTGCATTGTTTCCTTTTTTTTTTTAAATTATATATTTGTTGGGCTTTCTCTTATTTCTTTGGATTCTTTTCCCCTGTGATTTATGGAGTTCGTTGTAAAGTATGTACATAATGTACTACATTGTGTCCGTGTTTAGTATATTACACATTTTTGCATGAGCCACACATGCCTTCGCTTATCCAGACTTCACGCTGCCAACCTAGAACTTTCCTTGTCTAGATTTCATGCTAGCAACCTAGAACTTTCCTTGTCTAGATTCCAACCTGTAACTTTCCTTGTGTAGCAGGCATGCAGCCAGCCGAGAACTTTCCTTGTCTAGATTTCACGCTGTCAGCCTATAACTTTCCCTATCTAGATTTCATGCTGCCAGCCTAGAACTTTCCTTGTCTAGATTTCACGCTGTCAGCCTATAACTTTCCCTATCTAGATTTCATGCTGCCAGCCTAGAACTTTCCTTGTCTAGATTTCATGCTGCTAACCTAAATCTTTTCTTGTCTAGATTTCATGCTGTCAACCTAGATCTTTTCTTGTCTAGATTTCATGCTGCCAGCCTAGAATTTTTCTTGTCTAGATTTCATGCTGCCAACCTAGATCTTTTCTTGTCTAGATTTCATGCTGTCAACCTAAAACTTTTCTTGTCTAGATTTCATGCTGCCAGCCTAGAATTTTTCTTGTCTAGATTTCATGCTGCCAACCTAGATCTTTTCTTGTCTAGATTTCATGCTGCCAGCCTAGAATTTTCCTTGTCTAGATTTCACACCCCAACCTAACTACATTAAACAAGGCGGTGACAGAGATGTGTACTACCACCCGATCTGTTCAGTGTGTACAGCAAAGTAATAATGAGATTGATACAGGACATGCCAGAAATATCAGTTGGTGGACAAAATGTAAACAACCTGCGTTATGTTGATGACGTGGTTTTGGTCGCTGAAAGTGGAATGCAGTTACAATACATGATAGATATAATTGTACCAGAACGTGAAGACAAAATATCTTAGTTTGAATGAAGAAAAAAAAACATGTTAAGAAAAAATACAGAAGTAATGGTAATTACAAAGAAACAATGTCTTCCCAAATGCAACCTCAAAGTGAATGGAACCATTCTGAAATAAGTCAATGTGTTTAACGTTGTGAGTACTTTAATAACAGCAATGGAAGATTTATTAAGGAATGTGACTGTGGAATAGCCTAAGCAAAGCCAGCATTTCAGACGATGAAGAATATTGCCTGCTATGTATCTTTGTCACTCAAGGTGGGGACAAGAGTTCTTAGAAGCGGTATTGAGCCAATCCTGATATGCGGTAACGAATGATGGGAAAGCGAGGAATTATGTGGAAGCTGTGGAGATGTAGAAGAATGGTGAGAACACGATGGACGGATAGAAAGCGTAAGGAAGATATCTTGAAAGAAGTTACCTCACAAAGAGAACTGGCTATTCGCATCAGAAAAGGGCAATCCACATTCTCTGGGCATGTCATGAGAAGGAGCAAGCTGGAGTATGTCGTGACAACGGGGACGTTGGAGGGGATGAAAAAGACGGAGAGACCAAGAGAGAACATGCTGGGCAATTTGACATAATGGCATGGTAATCAATATCAGAAATGATTGGCAGTACACCAGGCTGTGGGCAGAATATCTTGGACTAGTCCCCAGCTAGTATTTTCCTCGACTGGATTCCTCGCAGTGCTTTCTTGACTAGGTAATTGAGAGAATGAGAGACAGGGGATTAATGATGGGCGGATATGGAGAGAGCTGAAGAAGGTGGCAAGAGATAGATGGGCTTGGCGTGAGTTGGATCTACTGGGGCATAGCCAGCGTAAGTAGCACATCAGCAAATAAGCATTCGTGTCTCAAGACTTCCATCACTTATTACTCACCTCAGGCAATCACATTGATGACTTTACACAATGCACTTGAGTCCTCCACTTAGCTCTACTTGCGGATATGCTCAGACTAGGAAACATCGCATCTCCAAGCACTTGTCAGCTTCCTAGTGTGACGTGACTTCACGCCTTCCACTTGGTCACGCTGGCGTGTTTGAAGATAGGGTACACCCTTCATCTTGTTGTGGAGGTCCTCTACCATTACATCATCGCCCTCAACGTTAATAACTAGAGCTGGTGGGCTCATTGCAATGCCAACTCCCAATGTGCATGTCGTTCTAGTTTTTCTTGCATAGAACAATTAATCAATTTTCTTACGCATGACAAACATGTAATAATGTGTATCTTACCTAGTACAACTAAGTGTTTTATTTTCTAGGATAATAAATAATTGTTTTCCTGCCTTGGCAATTAGTGTATTTTTCTTCTGTGACGATTTATAATATATGATGGCGGGTGTGGGGCAGAAATTAGAACTAGGATAGGAATTACGAAATTAACATGTAACAATAGGAAACAACTTCTCGCTGCTAAATTACTAAGTTGTTAACTAACAATAAGAGTTATCAACCGTTACATTCATTCATCATGTGCCATGTCGGTAAGCGTGGGCTGTCATGTTTCGCCATCTCACTCGACCACCAGAGTCGTGAATCAGCTCTGTGTTCTTGACTCGACCATACCACGTGGCCAAGCCATCCAGGATTTACTTCTCTTCCTTCCCCTTATTCATTTCCCCTCATCTGTCACCAAGTTCTCCAAAATTGTTGACTGTTCTCGTCTAATTTCTCAAATCAGTTTACGCTTTTCATTTGTTTCTTGTAGGACTTGGTCATTGGTTTTTCTATATGTACATTGTATTCTTTGCATTTCTTCAGAAACCACATGCCAACAGCCATCAGATGTTATTCAGCCTGTTTGCTCATTGTCCACGCTTCACTTCCATACAAAAGCACAGGTCCTATGTAGCACCTCAAGACTATTATTCTCGTTGCAAATGACATGTTTTTATTGGTCAGTATGTTTTCCATCTTGCAAACGGCTATCATCGCCATGGCGATTCTTGTTATAATCTCTTCAAGACATTTCTCATCAGATGTTATGACTGTTCCGAGATAATTGTACCGATTCACTTGCTTAAGAATATTCCCATTCACTTGTATATTACATTGTGATATTTCTTTCTTCCTAGTGACGACCATAATCTGTGTCGTCTTACAATTTAGTTCTAACCCTTGTTGTTCACTGTGTGCAGCAACAGCATGTACTAAATGTTGCAGATCCTGCTCATTGTCTGCAATTAGTACTGTATCATCTGCATATCTAATTTTATTGGTGTTACGTACCCCAATAATGATTCCTTTCATATCTTCTACATTTCTCAAAATATATTCACTGTAAAAGGAAAAAAGATCTGGAGATATTACACATCCCTGTCTGACACTTATCTTAATAGGCTGATTTTTACTTACTTCATTATCAGTTCTTATGGCAGCTTGTTGTTTTCAATACATATTTTTACCAATCTAAGGTCTTTCCCATCAATTTGTAGATCTGCTATAGTATGTCCCACAAAGAATGCCTTCATTCACGATCAATTATTTTGATAACTGTCTGAAAACTGAAAACTTAAATCATCGAAAGCGGCTACATTTCTTTGAAGTTTTGCTGAAAAACTAGGAATTTCTCGCTAACAAATTTATGTTTACAGTAATGAAAGCCCCGCCAATTAGAGATGACACACAAGTCGTATCAGGATTCGTATGGGAGTGGGTGCAATGAAAGTAGCTTAAAAGTCGACAGGGTCGGCTGCATTGCACCGGGTTTTTATCCCATTTGGCTCAGTTTCTTTCCGCCGCGCGGAAAGCGTCGCACAAAGCGCGAACTCCGTACCTCCAGCGACGACCCTCGGGAGTCTCCGAAAAAATGCACTCGTGAAATGAAGGACACGGCCCGGAATCGAACATACAACCTTCGGAGCCCGAGTCAGACGGCTTGACCACTTCACCACGGAGAATCCCGAGAGGGGTGCAGTGTGTAATATTAGTAAAGACAGAGAATTTACAGAGGCATGGGGTAAATAATTTGTAAATTGACAGGAAAGTAGAAGGAATATATTTCTTACCTTATTTTTCATTTCCTTCTTGTTTCTTCAGCTGCTGGTTAATAATGTGTACACAAGTATTCGTGTTAGCTTTTTATATTGAGTTCGTGAAAGCTTCCAAATAGCTGTGCGTTAATGTGCGTATGGAGTGACCAGAAATGATACCGCAATTTAGTCATCATGTTTCCATTTTTAAGGATCTGTTCAGCTGTCTATGTAGTTTGTTCACACGTACACATGGATGACAGACCCGCTTTGAGTCTTCGTGAATGATTGTCTACTCTGCTGTTTACCGTTCAGAGACGGAACATGATTATAGTCTTTTTTTTTTTTTTTTGGCTCAATATAAACATCCATATTTCAGTAACCAACTGAGGGAAAATTATGAGATTTAGTATATAACCTTATCATTATGTCCACCCAAAAATTTTTTTTAGTTCTGGAGATTTTACAGCAGATTTCAAAGTTTGTTTATATGCGGTATACAATTTACGGGTCTGAGATGAAATTCATAATTTTAAATGTATTACAGTGTAGCCAGACAATCAGCGCTCAATGTTTAATATTGTACGTGTTTTCACGGGATTGGCCTTATGCCAATTCCCCGCGTTGTTCAAACTAGGGCTGTACAGAGGTGTCTCAAAATGTGAGTTATTTCATGACACCTGATTAATATGTTGTCTTTTATTTAAATCTTACCACTTCTAGCTAACATTGAAATGTGTGAATATTTTTCAATGGGATTTAATGCGAAATTGTACATTTCAAAGAATCGCTATGAAGTTGTACCCATATTTTTGTCAAGAAGCTGATCGCAGGAAACTGTTTTATACTATTACAAATTCCGAAAAAAGAACAATGCATGCATTGGGTTTGAGTAAACGGGCATTTCGTCGATGGGTGCAAGAATCTGGAATTAAACCACCGCGCAATAACCAAACGGTAGGTAGAAAGATTATTGTAGACAGCTTTGACAAAGATGTCATAAGGCAAGCTATTATAGAAATGCTTTTAAAAGTCGACAGGGTCGACTTCATTGCACCGGGTTCTATCCCATATGGCTCGGTCTCTTTCCGCAGCGCGGAAAGCATCGCATAAAGCACGAACTCCGCAGCTCTAGCGACAACCCACAGAAGTCTCCGAAAAATTTAACTCGTGAATCAAAGGATGCGGCCCGGAATCGATCCCACGAGGTATGGAGCCCAAGTCAAAAGGCTTGACCACTTCGCCACGGAGGCTCATAAAATTATAAAAATGCTGGATGCCAAAGAAACAGTGACTGTAAGAAAACTTAAAGTTTGGTTCAGGAAGAACAATAACATAGAGCTATTCAAAACAACTTTGTGGAAAATTATAAGGACATTATCTTCACTATTTGAAAGTACAAGGGCGGTAGAAATAATCTTTGCATTTAGGCGCCATGAGAAGCAGATACCTACGTGAAATAAGGGAAATGCGCAAAGAAAATTATGGCATAGTGTGTTTGGATGAAATGTGGATCAATGCACACCACACAAGTGATAAGGAATGGCAATCAGTGGATGGACAGATAAAGCGATATGTGCCCAGTAGTATATGACAGCTTTTGGTCATGGCCCATGCTGGTAATACGCATAATAGCTTACAACAGAATACTGGGTTCGTAATCGTATCAAAGCATACAGACAATAGGGATTATCATAATAAGATGAATGGAATAATAAAATGAAATCATCACTGTGGAATACAATCTGTTGCCATTGACATTATGCTGATGCTGTAATGTTTAGGGCCTGCAATTCTTGTGAATATTTGTAGCAAAATATCCCAGTTGGTGTGTACGTGGATTATGGTCTGCGATCTGCTCAGACCTTAATCTGTGTCGTACGATTCCAGTAGGTTGATGATTGCTCTCGGTTGCATAAAATTCAATCCATCCTTCCTCCAATAATCCTCTTCCTCTTTCAACACATGGTCCTCACATTTTTCCAGTAACTTGTATCAATATTTAATAGCGGGGACTGGATTAGTATCCTGACGTCAGACAATTTGAATATAGTATTGTCAGCTGCCAACTGTCCTTTAATTTTAGCCCACACAAGTTCTGTGGGGTTAAAATGAGAATGGTATGGCGGAAGTCTCAAGCACCCATGACGATGCTCTTCAAACCAGACACTTGTCGATTTGATATTTCTTGCTTTTTGGCGTCTGTTTTACAAAGGACAACAATTCTAGCTAGAAATACGTTTCCTCAGTTTGTTACTGAGAAAAAGACTATAGCATCTTTATCATGTTGACATGTTTAACTTTATCGAAAGCCTTTGTGTAGTCAATAAAGCAAAGGTGAATGTCCTTGTTTATTTATATAGAACGTTCAATTAATGATCGCAGCATATACAAAACATTTACTAAACCCTTGCCTTCTGTAAACCCACATTGTTCTTCTCCTATTTCGGATTGTATTTTCTTCCTAACTCTTTGCATGATAATTCTTAGGAAAACCTTCGTGATGTGGCTCATTATACTAATTGTTCGATGTTGATCACATTCCAAGATTCCTGATTTCTTCGGGATTGCAATAAATATAGAATTACATAATTCAGCAGTTTGATGATTTTGGGTATTCCATATCCTTCTAAGGCATTGATCTGTTGTGATGTTGTCTGAACCAGTGGTCTTGCTAGTTTTCATATGGTTAAAAGAGCATTCTGGAATCCTGCCTTCAGAATTGATGGTGCTACGTGATTATTTCGAATATCATACTGTTCTTCTCTTGTATCATAAAGGGTTTTCACATAATCTGACGATACATGTAAACACTTGAGCTACAGCCTACGATGGGTGACATTGTAATATTCTGTTGTGATAATTTGGCCGTGCCCAGCGTGTGCCACGTGGTCTAGTGTTTACACACCCGCTTCACACGCCAGTGATCCGGGGTTTGTTTCCGGTTCCGGTCATGGATATGCACTACTGACGAGCTCAAACGAGAGCGAAACTCGAGTATAGTGCTTCCATATTATTGACGTGGATAGGCCTTAGGTTCATACCGGAATCCAATCAGCGTTGCCAATAGTGGGTTGTGCTGAATATTTAGATACATGTAAAGTCTGATCTTTTTCTAGTGTGATTTCCCGATCTTTTAATTTGGGCAGCCTGTTGATGTACGTAAACGTTAAATATGCTCTTCATATCGGATGGCCGGGAAGGCAAACCCGATTTACAACAAAAAAACTCCCGCTAAAGTCGGGTGTGTTGGCCTAAGGGCGCAGAACGTGACACACCGCAAATACGCTTGAAAAAAAAAACCACTCAGGATGAACGCCGAAGAAGAAGATATCGGATAATGCAAAACTTGAACAATGAGTAAACTGTTTGATGAGGCAATTGACATGTTATTATATAGACGATTGGGAGAAATATCATGACAGGTGACGAAAACATACAGAGAAATATGCAGGAATGAACATGAAATGATGTGAATGTATTAGTATTGAATAAGGCAGTGTCCTTCATATATAATCACTATTGGTCAGCTTGCGCGGATGGTATGATCTAAACTTCATTCCATTTGACAGTGTTTTAGAATCCTCAGTGTTCATGTTTGAAAGAGTGGTCGTGATGATGACGTATTCATTGACAGTAGCGACAGCGCAAATTGACTGTGTGTTACAGCAGGCTTGTGTTGTTATATCATCACTGAACCGGAACCCGACTGCTGCGGTCCAGACAAATATGTACAGTCATCAGGTCTAAGGGAACTTTGATGGGATAGAATAAAAGTTATGTCACAGCCAAGGACTGTTTTCTCATGTTTTATCTGTCCTGTTGAACTTTGTGAGAATAAACAACCCAAACCTGGAACTGTCTATTACGACATGAGAAATACAGGACATCATAGGCTAGTTTTTTGCCCAGCCCTAAGCAGGGTTTATGCATTCTCTCAGCCTCTCGATCGTGTAAGATTGTGCACTCATTTGACGATGACATCTAGTAAAATGCGTGTATAAGATTGTGCGCAATGATAGTGTCGTCAACTGGCTGGGATTAGATTCCAGAGCGGCAACCACTCAGCCAAATTCATTTTCTCCTACTGGGGTTTAGTTCTGGGTGCAGTTTGAGATCCCTTACCTCTGTCATATGGGACTAATTACCACCCCAGATCCCAGAGAGAAAACCTGGAACTAGTGTCTATTATGCTGATTTAAGACACCGTCCCTGAAACTCAAGAAAACAGCCAAGAAGTGGCTAATTGAAAATATAATATATCTATATAGATTTGGCTGTACTTGGTATCACCAGAAGTGAGAAAGGAGGAGTTAAGTTATGCAACGTAATCTGGTTACTTATGACTGCATAGGCAAGGTACCTCCCTGACATATATTCCCCCTTCTAGACAATGTGTTTGAACCCCCACTAAATGATATAATACTGTGTGTACTTGATTACGCTACACAAACATTTATAAACATTTAGAATTATACGGACAAATTGAGTTTTAAATACAACAACTGTGTTTATTATTTCTAATCTTGATGATCATATGATGATGATGATTATATTATGGTATACGTAACTTATGAGGTCACATAGGTCATGCTTCCCCCAGTGAGACGCAGTTCACTGTCAGATTGAAGGAGTCCAAATTGGTCCCTTCACAAGGCTAAGTCACTTCCTGATATGGGTTGTTGACTGTCCATTGCTCCTAAGAGATCTGGAATGAAACGAATAGAGATGGGTAGTATATACGTCTACACATCTCAAAACACATATGTCTATACATTCATATAAACATACATTCAAGTCATAATATATGATGGTATGTTGATATATATGATGGCATGTTACATAAACATATATCAGTTCTAAATATATATATATATATATATATATATATATATATATATATATATATATATATATATATATATATATATATATATATATTCATAAGACCAGTTAGAACATCTATAGCTCAAAACATACATAGTCACATACATTTATGTAATGAAGTGTTTCCCATATAAGTTCACCTCACTTACTCTCTCCCTTTCTGATTCATTCATACTGTCTTGTCGGAAGGACTGGTCGCACAGTCCCTGTCGAACATTAAATGCCTTCCCTGAATCTGTCTGGGATATTGAATGTCCTAAGTCATGTCTGTCCTCATGCAGACATCATGCAGACAAGGTGAACTGGTGCCATTCCTCAAACCAAGTGGTTTCACCACAATCTTGGTAGGCACTCAAAGTGTTGGTCCAAATAATCAATGTTAATTGGACGCTATCAAGAGACTGGTAGCTCTCAGTAATTTCTCCTAAGTAGTCAGTCTCCACAGTGTTTAACATCATACAGGATGAATCTAAATGTATCTCCTGTACATGCATAAGCCACACCCTCATGTAGCTTGGATAATGGATTTCTCCAAATTATCACATACAACAAATCAGACAACCAAGTAGTGAATGAAAGAAGAAGATAGTTCTCAGTGAAATCGTAAAGCTAGAAACTGGAACATTAAGTACAAAGAAAATCCACGAGTGTAAAGTTTGGGAGAATAAACAGAAACAGGAAACTATACCGGCCTTCAGACTAGCAGATAAACTCATAATAATGGTATTACCTGGGTTATAGCTAGGAAATTCTATCATAATACTTCGTACAGAAGCCCAACAGACCGAAATGTTAATATTTCTCCAGTAGGTATCCTAAGAATGCTATTGTAAATGCGTCTGAGGATTGTTGTCACTGCTCATAGTTTTATTCTCTCCGTTCCTGGCTAGTTTCCAGGTTGGCTAATTAATATGCCCCATATTCATTAACTCCACCTATTTTCCACATGGACTGTAGTTATTTCTGCCAATCAAATTGACCGATGCCCCGCCACATTCCTGAAACTATGAAACATGCTTTGGCGGTGATGCAATTGCGTCATAAATTACATTCCACTCTGCTATTGCCTCCTCCTTGGTTGCTGGCAATAATGTGTCAGCCATGTGTTCCTACTTTGCTGCGTATTGCAGTGAGGTGTTAAACATCTGGTCCTAATTGCTCCTTTGTGGTGGCAACTACAGACGTTGTCCCGGCACCCCAAAGTCTGGACTTTTACCGCATGTGTTATTTCAGACGGGTCTGGCTGACCCTCTTATCTCCCATTCTGCCGTGGCTGGTTCACACGTTAGGTCCTGTTTAACTAAGGTGTTAGGTGTCTGTCCCTATTCCAACCACAGGATTGTAAACTAACACGTCAATCTCAACTGACTGGCTCCGCGATGTATCAACGTCGTCCCCAGCCCAGATTTCACACTTTGCCGTCTTTTATCTTCCCTTGTACTGAAAACAGTGAGTTTTCAACCTTTGATAGCGCCCGCAGACTGGTGCCGTGGTATCTGGGTTTTTCGTTTGATCTGTACATCAAAGCTTTCTCAGACCTAGCATTACAGAAATGATGGGGCGTGCGTGGTCAAAATGTATTTTTCTCTTGTTTTCAATCTCTGTTAGTTTTTCCTTATTCCTTGGTTGGGGACTCAGATTATTTTCTGGTGGACAATTATTCTTTTACTTAGAGAATGATATAATAATTCTGGTGCTGTCATGGCGTTTCGTCACAGATAGGAAGGATTACATCTAGTACAATGGGTGTGTAAGATTGTGCGCATCTATAGGATGGATTACTTCTAGTAAAATGCGTGTGTAAGATTGTGCGCACAGATAGGGCGGATTACATCTAGTAAAATGCGTATGTAATATTGTGCGTCCAGAAATGATGATTACAGCTAGTAAAATTGTGTAATATTGTGCACCCAGAAATGATGATTAAATCCAGTAAAATGCTTGTGTAAGATTGTGCGCAAAGATAGGACTGATTGCATCTAGTACAATGCGTGTGTAAGATTGTGCGCACATATAGGATAGATTACTTCTAGTAAAATGCGTGTGAAGATTGTGCTCCCAGAAATGATGATTACAGCTAGTAAAATGCGTATGTAAGATTATGCGCAAAGAAATGATGATTACAGCTAGTAAAATGCTTGTGTAAGATTGTGCGCCCAGAAATGATGATTACATCCAGTAAAATGCCCGTGTAAGATTGTGCGCACTGATAGGACAGATTACATCTAGTAAACTGAGTGTGTAAGATTGTGCGCACAGAAATGATGATTACATCTAGTAAAATGCATATGTAAGATTTTGCGCCCAGAAATGATGACTGCATCTAGTAAAATGCGTATATAAAATTGTCCGCCCAGACATGATGACTACAGCTAGTAAAATGCGTGTGTAAGATTGTGCGCACAGAAATTGTGATTACATCTAGTAACATGCGTATGTAAGAGTGTGCGCACAGATAGGACAGATTACAGTTAGTAACATGCGTGTGTAAAATTGTGCGCACAGATAGGACGATACATCTAGTAACATGCGTGTGTAAGATTGTGCGCACAGATAGGACGGATTACATCGATTAAATATGTCAGTGTCAGATTGTACGCACAGATATAATGGTCTACATCGAGTATAATGAAGTGTAGGATAGTACGCGAGTTGTACCGAGTGTAATTGTCGTGCTACGGACGCCTGCAAGGGAAGTAAAGAATAATAACACTGCGTATGTCGTAAGATGTTTGGAGCAGGCTACCCCATTACGTAGAATAATTCAGACCCAAAATCCCACCAACCATGAACAAGTCACAATAAGACAAACAAAAATACCCCACCCGACCAAAAAGAAACGACGGAAATCTAGAAGAACTATAACGCGAAGCGGAGAAAGCCGCATGGAGTCTGGATTGCTGATTGATTAACTTCCGTTCAAAGTGGTCAATCGTCAGAATTGGTGCCTGGAATACAATACATGAATAAGGAAAGACGGCACATGTGATAGAAAACATGAAATATTATAAGATTAGCATTCTGAGATTATGCAAAACAGTTTGGAAAGGGAGGCATCAAGCTTATAAGCACAAGTAGAACAGTGCTGTTCTCAGGCCACATAGAGGAAAGCGCCCTCTCCCACTGTATAGTAATATAGTAGTATACTATAATGTAATATATAGTAGTAGTATAGTTATATAGTAGTATACTATAATGTAATAATATAATGTAGTAGTATAAGGAGTGATTTGTATAATAATAACAGCAACATTAAAACCACAAAAATAAAATAAACATGAATTATATCCAGTGTTACGGACCAGTAAATGATAAAGATGAATCAATCCAGGAGAAATTCTTCATGAAACTTTAAAGCATTATATGTAATCAATGAAATAGATGTATAACATGTTTGATGGGTGCCAAGGTAGAATCGGATAACACTGGCGATGAAGAGATTACGGAGAAGCACGAACAAAAGGCATGAATGAAAATGGAGAATTAGTCACTATAGTGTGTTTTTTGTTGTTGTTGCTTCAATATAAAATTCAATATTTCAGTAACCAACTGAGGGAAAATGATGAGATTTAACATATAACCTTATAATTATGTCCACCCAACAAAAAAATTTTTGTTCTGGAGATTGTACAGCAGATTTCAATGTTTGTTTATATGCGGTATATATTTTATTGCCCCCGCATTCATTCCATCATTTTAAGAGTATTACCGCTTCAACAAGACTGTCGCCAGTCGTCCCTAAAGGGAAGTGGAGTCAACAGGCACACTGTTTAAAATCCTTTTCCTTATTGTGGGCTTCTGCCGGACCTTTGTCTACATACCCCCTTGTCAGTCTCAGGTACCTTATCTCTCTCTTTCCTCTTCTTCTTCTTACCACTAAACAATACCCTTCATATTGTTTCAGAACATACCCACACAAGACTGTATTTTAACAAATGATAAAATAAAACATTTAATACAGAAAAGTGTCACGTGTGTGTGTGTGCACTGTTTGCATGTGGAAATATGTAGTATTTTCTATGGTGTATGTGAGAATAGAGTAGTGAGCTCAGGATCGTTCATCATGTTCGGCCATGCCAAATCACACCACAGTAAGTTCAGAACAGGTCTCACCGAATGTCGCATCTCTCCGGACAATGGTTGACTTCTTGGAGTTAATCATATATATAGTCTGGGTGACTGTTCTCCACTACTGAATATGGCCTATTAATGTCCATAAATCAGGAACACACTATGTTTAATATGTTCATTAAAATCCTGATACCCACGAAGATCTCCCTATATCTCACACTAGTTTAAAGAAAACTTTCTGTCCGGTTGCAAAATGTTACTGAATGAATGTCTTTACTCTGCAACCTCTCTACAACTTAAAGTTATAGTCACTCGACATAGTCATAGTTACTTAACATCACTGTTATTCCACCTCTCTACCTAATATTGTCATTGTCTATGGAGGTGTTAATAGTTTCATAAAAACAACTGCCTTGGGCACTCAATCACTGCTACACTGGCCCTTTCAGGATAACACTCCTGCTTTCTATGAGTCTATCATTTTTGGAACGATATCCCATTTCCGAGGCCAATTAGTATAACTGCACTCAGTATAACTGCTATTTTCCTCCTCTCCCAGCTGTCCTTAATTTCTCCGGTACAGTAAAATATCACTCAGTGTGACTGGCATTGTCCACACCTCGTAGTAATACTTTCTTTCTGTTAAACAGTTGAACCTGTAGAGAATAGAACATTCTGTGAGAGAAAAACCCTATTCGAATCCACTATATGTGATTATAGGCCAAAGGCCATAATCAGATATTTATCCTGGTTAACCTGGAACTACCCTCTAGCTTAAGACAGAGTCGTTCGTCACATTTGGGTGGTAAGGAAAAAGAAAGACCAAACGGACAAACACAGGAGCCCCAGTTGGCCTCACTACCGGAATATCCCACCCTGTACATTTCCTTTATCCCCCCAGCCATCTCAAATCTCACCGAATATCATCCCATTACACTGGTCTTACCCTGCCGAGTGAAATGATATATAACTCTACCTCTTTTAAGCTAGGCATCAGCCAGCTGCGGCCGACGCTCCAGATTACGTTCTCACAACACACTATCACTAAGTTCCAGTCATAACTCTATTTATAAATAAACTACCTTATGCTAGTGTTCCTGTTCGGAGTGGGAATTCACAATTCATCACAGTTTCCAAAACACAGGAGACCCCGTAAATCCTCTTCTCCATTAGAACTAGGAACAACCGAACACTCCCTTCAAGAGTAGTTACATTCCACTGATCGCAAGTTTAGTTAACTTCACCCAGCCAAATGTTGCACGAGTGACGTCACTCACGTGACCGGACTTCAATCAAGACGGCACCGCCCCCCTTCTCCATTCTCCTGAGATCCGGGCAAACAGAATGCCGAATTCTTTTGATGCCGGGCAAGGCAACATGCCGCCGATTGTCTTTTGATCTCGGGACTTCTCCTGGAATCCCGGTGGTGTCTGAAATGGGAACATATTTCCCCACATCAAATAGTTGTGGCGCCTAGCAATGGCGGCTTCAGGCCTTTCATCTATTCTGGATCTGAATTTTCCAGTATTATGTGACATAGGCCCCCTCTTAAGAGAGTTGACCGCATCAACTCTTACTCACTGGAGGTTCGATCCAGATGATCCACAACAATCCACTCATCAAACGCATGTTCAGTTTCTGGGAGATGGCTCAGCACATCAAATGTTGATAGTCTGCCTGTATCCTCAAAGGTATTGCCTCTCCAGCAATTAGGCGATCTCACTGATAGCCTATATCCTCATAATGCCATACATTAGTGTTGGCGTATCGCTCCTGTACGTTCAGTCGGCCAACTTCCGACTTGCGTAAGCGATGGCTCACAATACAGACGGATCGTTCCATCCTGACTGTGGCATTGTCTCCATATCCGCCTTAGTTTCCTCAAGTTTTGCATCCTGGGATTTGCGGTATCGTCCTCGTTGGACAGAATCGTCTTCCCCAAAGCTCCTGGATTTTTGCTTCCAAGGACCATCTCGGTCGATGTTGGATCCGGTCAGCCAATCCTTGGTTGGAGTCTCGGGTATTTCGCGCCGTTCCCGACGTTACCCACCCCTTCTGAACTGGGTTACTAGCGAATGGTTCACTATTGGCCTCTTCCTGACGTGTGATTTCCCTCCTCTCTTCGGCTGGAAAATCTGACCTACCTCGTACGTTCCCATAGGCCTTCCTATGTAGTACTTGGGATCTCTGGTCTCCGTCTGGACCTGTAACCTTTTTCCCAATGGCTGCCATTACCATAAGGTGAGGGGATTTGATATCGGATCTCTCCTCATACTTCTGCAGGAGATGCCTAGGAAGACTGTTCAGTTCTCCCCCGATCCGGAATTTCGTAGGTGTTCCTGGACACAACCTTTACCACAGGATAAGGTCCATGCCATCCTGCTTGCATCATGTTGGTCTCTGCTGGTCCCCACACTACTACTTTCTCTCCCACCTTAAGAGCTCCTTTACTCTTCGTCCGATTTTTGGGTGGTGCCTTCTGGCACTCTGGACAAGACTTAACCAACCGGCGTACATCACCAGTCATTCCTGGCCAGCAATAATGGCCGGAAATCTGCTGCAACGTCTCTCTGACACCCATATGTCGAGTTCCGGATATCTGACTACCGGATATGGTATGCCCGCTCTGAAGAATGTGAGGACGGTGGGCTTCTGGGACCACCAACTGCTCATGCAGTTTGTCTCCCCTTCCGGCTCTCCGATAGAGTAGTCGATTCCTCAGAAAGTACTGCCCCCGTTCTGATGGGTCAGCACTTTTTTGCAGCTTCTTGTAACAAGGACGCAACGTTGTGTCCTTCCTCTGGGCAGTATGCAATTCCCCAGGCACTGGGTTGTGGCATAGCGTGTCTGCCCTCTTTTCCTTCCCTTGAGATCCAGTGGCTGATGTTCCCCGGTGGGCGGGTTGTTTGGGCATCCCCAAGAACACGTATTTCGTACCAAGGATCACGGGAAATAGGGAATCCGATAACACAGCTGCTGGAATGATGCCTGTGACGTACCTGGATTTAATCTCCACCTTGGCGATTGGCAGCGTCATGGCAACAGCACTCCTCATTGCAGGCTGTATCTCAATAGTCTCCCCTGTGAGTTGGTCTGGGCGTACCAAGCTGGCATCAATCACAGCTTCCCCGTCCAAACCAGAATCATAGAGACAGGTAACCTGCTGGCCGTTGACTTCAATCAGTTCGACCACAGGTGGCCTCTCTTGGTCCAGAGTTCCTTCAACAACCTCGACCTTTTCGGTGGCAACCACCTTTGGAGCCACGCGGCAGGCTGCGAAGTGAGAGCTTTTCGATTTCGATTTGCAGTCTTTTGTGTTGTGAGAGGGTGACTTGCAGATCGAACACCACTTCTCAGACCACTGTCGTTTCGGTTGAGAGTTGGGTGGGCTCTGTCTCCCATCCTTTGTCTTCTCTGGACTCTTCTCTGAGTGTTCTGCATAAGGTTCCACTTTCTTTGTTTCTGAGCCTTTGAATTTCTTTCGGTCATGTTTCTCCTGACCTTTGGTGGTTGGTGTACAGGTTTCTTCCGCCTCCCCATGGACTTCAACGAATCTTTCCGCCAGCTTATTCACCATATCAAGCCGTTCCGCCCCTTGTTCTCCCAAGAATGTCTTCAGAGGTTCTGACATTTGCTGTCGCATCTGGTCGACAATCATGAGCTCTTCCAGACTCTCATAGTCATGCTTGAACCCTGCCAAATCCATCCATTTTTGGAGGTAGGATTTCAGGCGCAAACTGTAGGCGGTGAATAGCTCTCCTGGCTCTCGTTTCGCTGCTCGAAACTTCTTCCTATATGTACTTGATGTGATCTCGTAATGTTTCAGCAAAGCGGCTTTCAATTCGTCGTAATTGTTCTCATGTCCTGGCGGCAGGCGAGAATAGACCTCGTAACCGGTTCCAAGCAATCCCTGGGATAGCTTAAGATTCCATTTGTCTCGGTCCAGACCCATAGCAACGGACATGGCCTCGAAGCGTTGAAGGTACTGGTCAATCTTCTCTTTGTCCTCCTCGTAGACCGCTAGAGGAAACTTCATAGCATGGTAACCATGTCCACCTGCTGGGGTTGGGCCTGGGACAGGAGGAACCTCCAACTGCCCCCTCAGTGTCTCCATTAGATTGCCTCTTCAACTCGAGTTCCCTCATCCGGTACTCGTGCTCCCTTTTCTGAGCCTCCTGCTCCGCTTCCCGTTTCCTAGCAGCTTCCTCAACTTCAAGTTTCCTAGCTGCCTGCCTGAGCTTCCAATTCAAGTTTCTTGGCTGCCTGCTCAGCTTCAAGTTCCATCCTTCTAGTTGCCTGCTCAAGCTTCTATCCTCTTAGTTTCTAGCTCTATCTTCATCAATTCCAACTCAGCCTTTCGATCATCTCTTTCTGCTTGACGATACTCTCTCTCCACTTCCTGTATGTAATCTGTTAGAGCAGAACCCGACAATCCCATTTCTTCCCCCTTTGCCCTTAGTTCTGCCAGTGGTTAGTTTAGGAGTGGCCATTTTTCAGAGAGGTAAGTCAGCAGGTTGAGTACAATTTACACCTAAGCAATATGTAGATAATCAATATCTAAAATTAATCCTATATATTAACACCACACAAAACACAATCTCTCCACGACAAGAGTAGACTAGGACCAAGACCTATGTAGACTTGTAAAGTGTGAACAGGAAAGTTATGTGTCTTAACACCTATCCACATTCACTATAACTTGATCTTTAACTGTCCGGCCCTACCTCTATCACGGTAATGTCACCCACAATAATGTAATATCACCAACATTAAGGTAATGTCACCTTCCCGTGTGACGTGCCCATGTAAATGTCGCTATCCTTAATGTGATATCACCATCCCGCGCGAGCCCCCATAAATGTCGCCAGTCGTCCCTAGGGGGAAGTGGAGTCAACAGGCACACTGTTTAAAATCCTTTTCCTTATTGTGAGCATCTGCCGGACCTTTGTCTACATACCCCCTGTCAGTCTCAGGTACCTTATCTCTGTCTTTCCTCTTCTTCTTCTTACCACTAAACAATACCCTTCATATTGTTTCAGAACATACCCACACAAGACTGTATTTTAACAATATGATAAATAAAACATTTAATACAGAAAAGTGTCACATGTGTGTGTGTGTGTGTGTGTGTGTGTGTGTGTGTGTGTGTGTGCACTGTTTGCGTGTGGCAATATGTAGTATTTTCTATCGTGTATGTGAGAATAGAGTAGTGAGCTCAGGATCGTTCATCATGTTCGGCCATGCCAAATCACACCACAGTAAGTTCAGAACAGGTCTCACCGAAAATCGCATCTCTCCGGACAATGGTTGACTTCTTGGAGTTAATCAGATATATAGTCTGGGTGACTTTTCTCCACTACTGAATATGACCTATTAATGTCCATAAATCAGGAACACACTATGTTTAATATGTTCATTAAAATCCTGATACCCACGAAGATCTCCCTATATCTCACACTAGTTTAAAGAAAACTTTCTGTCCGGTTGCAAAATGTTACTGAATGAATGTCTTTACTCTGCAACCTCTCTACAACTTAAAGTTATAGTCACTCGACATAGTCATAGTTACTTCACATCACTGTTATTCCACCTCTCTACCTAATATTGTCATTGTCTATGGAGGTGTTAATAGTTTCATAAAAACCACTGCCTTGGGCACTCAATCACCTGCTACACTGGCCCTTTTCAGGATAACACTCCTGCTTTCTATGAGTCTATCATTTTTGGAACGATATCCCATTTCCGAGGCCAATTAGTATAACTGCACTCAGTATAACTGCTATTTTCCTCCTCTCCCAGCTGTCCTTAATTTCTCCGGTACAGTAAAATATCACTCAGTGTGACTGGCATTGTCCACACCTCGTAGTAATACTTTCTTTCTGTTAAACAGTTGAACCTGTAGAGAATAGAACATTCTGTGAGAGAAAAACCCTATTCGAATCCACTATATGTGATTATAGGCCAAAGGCCATAATCAGATATTTATCCTGGTTAACCTGGAACTACCCTCTAGCTTAAGACAGAGTCGTTCGTCACATTTGGGTGGTAAGGAAAAAGAAAGACCAAACGGACAAACACAGGAGCCCCAGTTGGCCTCACTACCGGAATATCCCACCCTGTACATTTCCTTTATCCCCCAGCCATCTCAAATCTCACCGAATATCATCCCATTACACTGGTCTTACCCTGCCGAGTGAAATGATATATAACTCTACCTCTTTTAAGCTAGGCATCAGCCAGCTGCGGCCGGCTTTCCCAGATTACTTTCTCACAACAAACTATCACTAAGTTCCAGGCATAACTCTATTTATAAATAAACTACCTTATGCTAGTGTTCCTGTTCGGAGTCGGAATTCACAATTCATCACAGTTTCCAAAACACAGGAGACCCCGTAAATCCTCTTCTCCATTAGAACTAGGAACAAGCGAACACTCCCTTCAAGAGTATTACATTCCACTGATCGCAAGTTTAGTTAACTTCACCCAGCCAAATGTTGCACGAGTGACGTCACTCACGTGACCGGACTTCAATCAAGACGGCACCGCCCCCCTTCTCCATTCTCCTGAGATCCGGGCAAACAGAATGCCGAATTCTTTTGATGCCGGGCAAGGCAACATGCCGCCAATTGTCTTTTGATCTCGGGACTTCTCCTGGAATCCCGGTGGTGTCTGAAATGGGGAACATATTTCCCCACATCAAATAGTTGTGGTGCCTAGCAATGGCGGCTTCAGGCCTTTCATCTATTCTGGATCTGAATTTTCCAGTATTATGTGACATAGGCCTACCTCTTAAGAGAGTTGACCGCATCAACTCTTACTCACTGGAGGTTCGATCCAGATGATCCACAACAATCCACTCATCAAACGCATGTTCAGTTTCTGGGAGATGACTCAGCACATCAAATGTTGATAGTCTGCCTGTATCCTCAAAGGTATTGCCTCCCCAGCCATTAGGCGATCTCACTGATAGCCTATATCCTCATAATGCCATACATTAGTGTTGGCGTATCGCTCCTGTACGTTCAGTCGGCCAACTTCCGACTTGCGTAAGCGATGGCTCACAATACAGACGGATCGTTCCATCCTGACTGTGGCAGTGTCTCCATATCCGCCTAGTTTCCTCAAGTTTTGCATCCTGGGATTTGCGGTATCGTCCTCGTTGGACAGAATCGTCTTCCCCAAAGCTCCTGGATTTTTGCTTCCAAGACCATCTCGGTCGATGTTGGATCCGGTCAGCCAATCCTTGGTTGGAGTCTCGGGTATTTCGCGCCGTTCCCGACGTTACCCACCCCTTCTGAACTGGGTTACTAGCGAATGGTTCACTATTGGCCTCTTCCTGACGTGTGATTTCCCTCCTCTCTTCGGCTGGAAAATCTGACCTACCTCGTACGTTCCCATAGGCCTTCCTATGTAGTACTTGGGATCTCTGGTCTCCGTCTGGACCTGTAACCTTTGTCCCAATGGCTGCCATTACCATAAGGTGAGGGGATTTGATATCGGATCTCTCCTCATACTTCTGCAGGAGATGCCTAGGAAGACTGTTCAGTTCTCCCCCGATCCGGATATCGTAGGTGTTCCAGGACACAACCTTTACCACAGGATAAGGTCCATGCCATCCTGCTTGCATCATGTTGGTCTCTGCTGGTCCCCACACTACTACTTTCTCTCCCACCTTAAGAGCTCCTTTACTCTTCGTCCGATTTTTGGGTGGTGCCTTCTGGCACTCTGGACAAGACTTAACCAACCGGCGTACATCACCAGTCATTCCTGGCCAGCAATAATGGCCGGAAATCTGCTGCAACGTCTCTCTGACACCCATATGTCGAGTTCCGGATATCTGACTACCGGATATGGTATGCCCGCTCTGAAGAATGTGAGGACGGTGGGCTTCTGGGACCACCAACTGCTCATGCAGTTTGTCTCCCCTTCCAGCTCTCCGATAGAGCAGTCGATTCCTCAGAAAGTACTGCCCCCGTTCTGATGGGTCAGCACTTTTTTGCAGCTTCTTGTAACAAGGACGCAACGTTGTGTCCTTCCTCTGGTTAGTATGCAATTCCCCAGGCACTGGGTTGTGGCATAGCGTGTCTGCCCTCTTTTCCTTCCCTTGAGATCCAGTGGCTGATGTTCCCCGGTGGGCGGGTTGTTTGGGCATCCCCAAGAACACGTATTTCGTACCAAGGATCACGGGAAATAGGGAATCCGATAACACAGCTGCTGGAATGATGCCTGTGACGTACCTGGATTTAATCTCCACCTTGGCGATTGGCAGCGTCATGGCAACAGCACTCCTCATTGCAGGCTGTATCTCAATAGTCTCCCCTGTGAGTTGGTCTGGGCGTACCAAGCTGGCATCAATCACAGCTTCCCCGTCCAAACCAGAATCATAGAGACAGGTAACCTGCTGGCCGTTGACTTCAATCAGTTCGACCACAGGTGGCCTCTCTTGGTCCAGAGTTCCTTCAACAACCTCGACCTTTTCGGTGGCAACCACCTTTGGAGCCACGCGGCAGGCTGCGAAGTGAGAGCTTTTCGATTTCGATTTGCAGTCTTTTGTGTTGTGAGAGGGTGACTTGCAGATCGAACACCACTTCTCAGACCACTGTCGTTTCGGTTGAGAGTTGGGTGGGCTCTGTCTTCCATCCTTTGTCTTCTCTGGACTCTTCTCCGAGTGTTCTGCATAAGGTTCCACTTTCTTTGTTTCTGAGCCTTTGAATTTCTTTCGGTCATGTTTCTCCTGACCTTAGGTTGTTGGTGTACAGGTTTCTTCCGCCTCCCCATGGACTTCAACGAATCTTTCCGCCAGCTTATTCACCACATCAAGCCGTTCCGCCCCTTGTTCTCCCAAGAATGTCTTCAGAGGTTCTGACATTTGATTCGCATCTGGTCGACAATCATGAGCTCTTCCAGACTCTCATAGTCATGCTTGAACCCTACCAAATCCATCCATTTTTGGAGGTAGGATTTCAGGCGCAATGAATAGCTCTCCTGGCTCTCGTTTCGCTGCTCGAAACTTCTTCCTATATGTATGTCGTGTCCTCCTTTAAAGTGTCGTCCCTGGAGTGAGGAGATCCGACACCCACATTATAATATTATTTTTTTTCCCCCTCAATATTCTGGAGAATCCACCAGCTTCCGTCCAACACACTCCATCAGCCTATGGACACCTTTTCCTATCACTCTCACACTGTCGTACTATGCCCCCTTCTCATACTTCCCCAACGCAACATACTCAACAACTCTTGCTTCTAGAAATTAATAAAGATTAATTTATTAAAATAAAAGTGTAACGTGTATGAGACGTGTATGCGAAGAAAATGTGTGACGTGTTCTATAAAGTGTGTAGACTCTGTACTCTCAGACATCAACTCAGTCAGCTGATCACAGCAAAGATAGACCACAGCACGTTACGTCAGAACAATGTACGTCTCACCCGTTGCCGGAACCATCTTGCCGGATACTGCTTTGCCTCTGTAGACCTCTGGTAATCCAATTTCATGAACATCCGAAATAGACACCGGTGGTATTAACAGTTAATCATGGACCGGTTGCACTCTACACAATGTCCGTTCCTAACGTTCCTTAACAAACTGCACAAGTCTTTTGTAGTGTGTACGCAGTTAGTTAGTTAGTTAGTTAGTCGACAGATCATCCTCGTTGCACATCGAACCATTCAGTCCATAAGTGCTAATTACTAATGTTAATTGTTACTGTACTAACACTAGGTACTCTTAGCCGGTTCTCGGTTCGTTACTACTGTCTGATGCTGTGTGGTGCATCAGTATGCATCACTCTCTTTGATGAATCAATTTCCTTCTAGCGTAAGTTACGTTTCTGTATGCAACTTTATTGACTCTTGAACTGGTGTTCTTCAGAATGGGTTTTTTAATTCTTTCCCAAAACTTGTAGAGTTTCCTTGGATCTGGTAGGGAACCTTAAATGGCACTACTGCAGTCCTATCAATCATATCTACATCTGCCATTATAGGCACGTGCAAAATTAAGTCACTAATTAACACACGGTAGATATTATTTCCACTAGGCACTGCAGTGCCCTGGCACTCTGACTAGAGCATTATTCAAGTCCACCCTAGTTGATCTCAACTCGAGTTTATATCGCAAACTACCAAAGTTGGCCACGTGACGTTATCCTTTACTCCCCCACACAGGTGGCACAGTGGCAAATCATCCCCTGTCAAGAACTATTTTCCTGGCTTAAATCCTGTCAAAGTTGTCAGTAATTGCCTAGATTCTCAAAACAAGCCAGCTAGTTTCTGTATACTCCCAACAAAGAGTTTCGATACCAAGCTGCCAATCATCTTGATGTGCCGGAAACCAAGAATTGACAGATGCACTGTTTTCCGTACTAGGTACTTCCGTTTTACATCTGCCCCTGTGATCTCACGGCTTCCATCTGCATTCAAATGTTGACAAACTTGTCAATCTTCTGTTCCGTGGTGACAATCCCAGCAGCCATTTTCGTCTGATGTCCGGCCGTATAGATGACAAACGGAACCATTCCATATCCTAAGCTGACAATATATGTGATTCTACTTGTTAATGAACTGCCAACTCTGTGTATCCATTCCTACTCACTCACCACCAAATGTGTATATGGGCTGACACGATGTAACCTGTACAGCTGTGTTTACTCTGTTAGTACGACTGTTGTGGCCCAGAAAATATACGCCACGCAAACGTCGGTATTATTATCTGGGTTAACTCAGGGCGCTCGTGACATAGGCCCCCTCTTAAGAGAGTAGTCCATCTCACTCTTCTCCACCATGAGTTAAATCCAGATGATTCATTCCTCTTCTTCAGGAGCTGGGTGTCTTGACAAGAAGTCCGCTCCAACATTTTCCTTCCCAGGAATGTACTCTACTGTGAAATTATACGGTTGAAGTAACAACGACCACCGCATCAAACGTGCGTTGAGCTTCTGAGAAGTAGCCAGGAACATCAGGGGCTGATGATCTGACTGGACCCGAAACTTAACTCCATACAAATATGGCTGAAATTTTTGCACTGCCCATACGAGGGACAAGCATTCTCTCTCGACGGTTGAATAATTCCTCTCCGCCTGTAGAAGTTTCTTACTTGCGTATGCCACAGGTTTCAAAACCGAAGCATCGTCTTTTCCTTCCTGTAACAAAGCGGCTCCAATTCCAATCGCACTCGCATCCGTTCTCAACACAAATGGTTTGGAAAGGTCAGGGAGCTGTAATACAGGTTTGCTGACCAAGGCCTCCTTTAACTGACTATAGGCATTCTCACATTCTGGTGTCCAAATGATTTGATCCGGTAATCCCTTTTTCAAGGTTTCCGTCAACGGAGCTCCCAGTTCAGTGAAATGTGGGATAAATTTGTGGTAGAACCCACACAACGAGAGAAAAGATCGCACATCCTTCTTCGTTTTTGGCCTTGGTGCATTTCTGATTTTCTCCAGGTTCTTCTCTTCTGGGACAATGTGTCCTGGAGTGATGGTGTGACCTAGAAATTCCAGAGTCTGGTAACCAATCATGCACTTGGTTGGACGAGCAGTAAGCCCTGCTTCCTTGAGTCTATTAAACACTCTCTCCAAGGATTGTAAGTGGTCATCCAAGCTGTCACTGGAAATCAGAATATCATCCATGAATGAGATGATGGACGGATCCTGTAACGGATCTAGTAAAGTCCTCATCATGCGTGTAAACACACTAGGTGCATTGCTGAGTCCAAAGGGCATGACCTTGAATTCGTAGTGTCCACTGGGTGTACTGAAAGCTAACAGTGGTCGAATCTCCGGTTTGACTGGTATCTGATAGTACCCCCGACTCAGATCCACCTTTGAAAAGTACCGAGCCTTATGGAGCCTAGCGAATAACTGAGTTGGATTCGGCAAAGGTTCCACCTGAAACTGTGTATGACTGTTCAGAAGTCGGTAATCTATACACAACCTGTGTTCTCCACTTGGTTTGCGTAACAAAACTACCCCCGCATTGTATGGGGATGTGGATGGTGCAATCACGTCATCCTCCAGCAGTTTTTGTATTTCCTCCTCCAGGGCCTTTTCTTTAGAGAATGGCACTGGGTAAACCTTTTGGCGAACAGGCTCCTGTGTGGTCAAAGTCATCTCGAACTCAACCAACCTCGTTCGTCCAGGTTTATCAGTCAGTATCTCCTTATGAGACTTGAGAACCTGGGTTATCCTTTCCCTCTCCTGGGAGGTCAGATCAGGGTTCACTTGCACATCCCTATAAGGTTTCCTGGTGTACTAAGGGATATTCCCTGCCCTCGCTGGTTCCCACTTCTGTCTCCACTGCAACTGCCATTGCCATGAGGTGAGCTGCCTTGTCTCCGGGTCTCTCTTCGTATTTCCGCAAGAGATTGATATGGAAAATCTTCGACTTTCCCCGGATCCGGATCTGATAGTTGGTTCTGGATATCACCCTTTCCACGGGAAATGGTCCTTGCCAACCTATCTCCAGTTTGTTGTTTCCCGTTGGGAGTAGCAACAAGACTTTATCTCCTACCTCTAGAGATCTTTCTTTAGACCTACGGTTGTAGTAAGCCGCATGTCTTTTCCTGGCCTTTTTCAAGTTTTGATTTGCCAGAGTCCATCCCTTGTGGAGTTTTTCTTTCAGTTCCTCCACGTATTGATAGGATGAGATCACTTCTTCTGACGTCCCCTCTTCAGTCCAACTCCTCAACATGGCTTCCAACGGTCCTTTGATTGGACGACCAAACAGCAACGTAGCGGGTGGTAGTCCTGTTGAGCCATGAGGAACTTCCCGATAGGCAAAGAGTGCTGCTGGGATATATTCATCCCACCTATCAGGTTTTTCCTGCGCTAGTTTCCTGAGCATTGTCATCAACGTGCCGTTGAAACGCTCTACTTGTCCATTGGCTTGAGGGTGGTAAGGGCTGGTATGTATGTGGTTAGAGTGAAACACCCTAAATACCTCCTCCATGAGTTTTCCACAAAACTGAGATCCATTGTCCGTCAGAATTTGATCCGGAAAGCCTAATCTGGTAAAGGCCTCCATCAGTGCGTCCGCCACTCTTTTCGAGTCAATCGTGGTCAACGGTATAGCCTCACCCCACATTGTACAGCAATCCACCATTGTGAGTATATACATGTTCCTCTTCCTAGTCCTGGGAAGTGGACCCACGATATCGATGGCTACCCTCTCGAAAGGAGAGTTCATGATGGGCATCTCACCCAACATCACCGGTGCTGTCCAGTGTTTCGGTGCCACCCTCTGGCACTCAGGGCATGACTTCACATACCGACGCACATCATCTGTCATTCCCGGCCAATAGTAGTGGCAGGAAATCCGCTGCATGGTGGCGGCAATACCCATGTGTCCACTAAAGGAGATGGTATGCCCCATATGAAGAATCTGGGACCGGTGAGCTTTCGGGACGACCAACTGACCGTATAGGTTGTCTCCCCTTCCTGCTCTCCTGTAGAGTATCCTATTCTTCATGTAGTACTGCCCCCGTCCTGGTGGATCAGCACTTTTCTGCAGCTTTTTGTAGCAAGGACGTAAAGTATCATCCTCACTCTGGGCAGTTCGTAGCTCCCCCGGCATTGGGTTAGTCACAATTGCGTCTGCCTCTTCCGTTTTCGTCTGAGAGCGAGTCTGCATTGCTCCCATATGAATTGGCTCCCTGGGCATTCCCAGAAAGACATACCGGCAACCTAGGATGACTGGAAAAATGGGATCGGTCAATACAGCGGCCTTGATGGTGCCGGTGACGTACCGTGACCGAATCTCCACATTAGCAATGGGCAACTTCATGGTTACAGCACTCTTCTGTGCAGGCTGTATATCCAATGTTTCACCTGTGAATTGTTCTGGATGTACCAGATCCGCAGAAATCACGGCCTCCCCGTCCAGTCCTGTGTCGTATAAACACTCCACTTGACGACCGTTAACCTCTACCAATTCCACTACAGGTGGTTTTTCCTGGTCTGGAGTCTCTTCCTCGGCCTCGACCTGTTCGGTGGGCTCCACCTTAGGTTTCCCTGAGCACACGACGAATTGAGTGTCTCCTGACTTTCCCCTGCAGTCAATAGCATTGTGCGTATTTGACTGCATTGGTTGCACCATTTCCCTGTCCTAGATTTTCTATTGTCGGACTTGAATGAGCTCTCCTGGTGGCGAGCTTCCTTGTTGACCTTGGCATTTTCCGTGACAACCTCCTTGGAAGTCACTTGACATGCTGCAAAGTGAGGGTTCTTAGCCTTCGATTTGCAGTCCCTCGTATTGTGAGAGGGTGACTTACAAATTGAACACCACTTCTCCGACCACGGTCGTTTAGGTGTAGAGCTTGAAGTGCTCTTGCTTCCCTCCTTCTTCTTCTCTGAACTATCCTCTGATTTTTGCACATAAGGTTCCCACTTTTTGGTTCCTGAGTTTTTGGCTTTCTTCTTGTCATGTTTCTCTTGACTTTTGGTGTTGGTGGAAAGGTTTTCCCCTGCCTCCCCATGTACCTCGACGAACCGTTCTGCTAATTTAGTCACGAGGTCAATACGTTCCGCTCCTTGTTCTCCCAGGAACGTCCTGAGAGGTTTAGACATTTGCTTCTTCAGCTGGTCGACCACCATGAGCTCTTCCAGACTCTCATAGTCATGTGCGAACCCAGCCAAATCCATCCACTTATGGAGATAAGATTTAAGACGCAAACTGTAGGCGGCAAACAACTCTCCCGGTTCTCGTTTCGCTGCTCGAAATTTTTTCCGGTAGGTATGTGACGTAACCTCGAATCGTTTCAGCAGAGCCGTCTTTAACTCATCATAATTGTTCTCATGTCCTGGTGGCAGGCGAGTATAAACCTCGTATCCCGTCCCGCGTAATCCCTGGGATAGCTTAAGATTCCATTTGTTACGCTCCAGACCCATAGCAACTGACATAGCCTCGAAGCGTTGAAGGTATTGGTCAATCTTCTCTTTGTCCTCCTCGTAGACCGCTAAAGGAAACTTCATAGCATGGTACCCATGTCCACCTACTGGTGTTGATCCTGGGATGGAGGAACCTCCAACTGCTCCCTCAGTTTCTCCATTAGATTGACTCTTCAACTCGAGTTCCCTCATCCGGTACTCGTGCTCCCTTTTCTGTGCTTCCTGTTCAGCTTCTAATTTCCTAGCTGCTTGCTCAGCTTCAAATTTCCTAGCTGCTTGCTCAGCTTCCAATTTCCTAGCTGCTTGCTCAGCTTCCCTTCTCAATTCCAACTCGGCCTTTCGCTCTTCCCGTTCCGCTTGACGATACTCTCTCTCCACTTCCTGTATGTAATCCGTTAGAGAAGACCCAGCCAATCCCATTTCTTCCCCCCTTGCCTTTAATTCTAACGTGCTAAGTTTAGGGGTGGCCATTATACAGAGAGGTAAGCTAGCAGGTCTAGTACAATATAACTGCAAATTACTATACAGATATATGAACAAGTACTATAAATCTAGATATTACCACACACAGTACATTCACTCAGTGACAAGAGTAGAATCAGGACCACAGACCTATGCAGACGTGTGAAGTGTGAACAGGTAAGATATTAGTCCTAACCCCTATCCACATTCACTCTAGCTGGATTCTCCAAACTGATATCTCCCTCTTATAACTAAGGATCCCGTGTCAAAAGACCCCGTTGTCAGAAGATCCCACTGTCAAAGGTTCCTGCTTGCAGGAGATCTCGCTGTCCAAGGATTCCGTTTACGGGAGATCCCGCTGTCCAAGGATCCCGTTTACGAGAGATCTCGCTGTCCAAAGATCACGTTTACGATAGATCCCGCTGTCCAAAGATCCCGTTTACGAGAGATCCCACTGTCCAAATATCCCGGTACGAGCCCCCAATAATGTCGTGTCCTCCTTTAAAGTGTCGTCCCTGGAGTGAGGAGATCCGACACCCACATTATAATATTATTTTTTTCCCCTCAATATTCTGGAGAATCCACCAGCTTCCGTCCAACACACTCCATCAGCCTATGGACACCTTTTCCTATCACTCTCACACTGTCGTACTATGCCCCCTTCTCATACTTCCCCAACGCAACATACTCAACAACTCTTGCTTCTAGAAATTAATAAAGATTAATTTATTAAAATAAAAGTGTAACGTGTATGAGACGTGTATGCGAAGAAAATGTGTGACGTGTTCTATAAAGTGTGTAGACTCTGTCTCTCAGACATCAACTCAGTCAGCTGATCACAGCAAAGATAGACCACAGCACGTTACGTCAGAACAAGTACGTCTCACCCGTTGCCGGAACCATCTTGCCGGATAATGCTTTGCCTCTGTAGACCTCTGGTAATCCAATTTCATGAACATCCGAAATAGACACCGGTGGTATTAACAGTTAATCATGGACCGGTTGCACTCTACACAATGTCCGTTCCTAACGTTCCTTAACAAACTGCACAAGTCTTTTGTAGTGTGTACGCAGTTAGTTAGTTAGTTAGTTAGTCGACAGATCATCCTCGTTGCACATCGAACCATTCAGTCCATAAGTGCTAATTACTAATGTTAATTGTTACTGTACTAACACTAGGTACTCTTAGCCGGTTCTCGGTTCGTTACTACTGTCTGATGCTGTGTGGTGCATCAGTATGCATCACTCTCTTTGATGAATCAATTTCCTTCTAGCGTAAGTTACGTTTCTGTATGCAACTTTATTGACTCTTGAACTGGTGTTCTTCAGAATGGGTTTTTTAATTCTTTCCCAAAACTTGTAGAGTTTCCTTGGATCTGGTAGGGAACCTTAAATGGCACTACTGCAGTCCTATCAATCATATCTACATCTGCCATTATAGGCACGTGCAAAATTAAGTCACTAATTAACACACGGTAGATATTATTTCCACTAGGCACTGCAGTGCCCTGGCACTCTGACTAGAGCATTATTCAAGTCCACCCTAGTTGATCTCAACTCGAGTTTATATCGCAAACTACCAAAGTTGGCCACGTGACGTTATCCTTTACTCCCCCACACAGGTGGCACAGTGGCAAATCATCCCCTGTCAAGAACTATTTTCCTGGCTTAAATCCTGTCAAAGTTGTCAGTAATTGCCTAGATTCTCAAAACAAGCCAGCTAGTTTCTGTATACTCCCAACAAAGAGTTTCGATACCAAGCTGCCAATCATCTTGATGTGCCGGAAACCAAGAATTGACAGATGCACTGTTTTCCGTACTAGGTACTTCCGTTTTACATCTGCCCCTGTGATCTCACGGCTTCCATCTGCATTCAAATGTTGACAAACTTGTCAATCTTCTGTTCCGTGGTGACAATCCCAGCAGCCATTTTCGTCTGATGTCCGGCCGTATAGATGACAAACGGAACCATTCCATATCCTAAGCTGACAATATATGTGATTCTACTTGTTAATGAACTGCCAACTCTGTGTATCCATTCCTACTCACTCACCACCAAATGTGTATATGGGCTGACACGATGTAACCTGTACAGCTGTGTTTACTCTGTTAGTACGACTGTTGTGGCCCAGAAAATATACGCCACGCAAACGTCGGTATTATTATCTGGGTTAACTCAGGGCGCTCGTGACAATGTACTTGATGTGATCTCGTAATGTTTCAGCAAAGCGGCTTTCAATTCGTCGTAATTGTTCTTATGTCCTGGCGGCAGGCGAGAATAGACCTCGTAACCGGTTCCAAGCAATGCGTGGGATAGCTTAAGATTCCATTTGTCTCGGTCCAGACCCATAGCAACGGACATGGCCTCGAAGCGTTGAAGGTACTGGTCAATCTTCTCTTTGCCCTGATCATAGACCGCCAGAGGGAACTTCATAGCATGGTAACTATGTCCACCTGCTGGGGTTGAGCCTGGGATGGAGGAACCTCCAACTGCTCCCTCAGTTTCCCCATTAGATTGCCTCTTAAGCTCGAGTTCCCGCATCCGGTACTCGTGCTCCCTTTTCTGAGCTTCTTGTTCAGCTTCCCGATTCTTAGTTGCCTGCTTAGCTTCAATTTCCAGCCTTCTCATGGCTTGCTCTGCTTCCAATTTCTTAGCAGCTTGTTCTGCTTCCATTTGCCTAGCAGCTTGTTCTGCTTCCAATTTCTTAGCAGATTGTTCTGCTTCCATTTGCCTAGCAGCTTGTTCTGCTTCCAATTTCTTAGCAGCTTGTTCTAACTCCATCCTTCTCAATTCCAACTCAGCCTTTCGATCTTCCCTTTTTGCTTGACGATACTCCCTCTCCACCTCCTGTACGTAATCTGTTAGTGCAGAACCCGACAAACCCATTTCTTCCCCTTTTGCCTTTAGTTCTGCCCCAGTTAATTTAGGAGTGGCCATTTTTCAGAGAGGTAAGTCAGCAGACAGAGTATAGATTATCTCTAAAAGAAATATATTGGTAATGAACAATTACAGTTAATCTATATTCTTAAATACTATGCAGCACAACAAAACACAATCACTCAGTGACAAGAGCAGAATCAGGACCACAGACCTATGCAGACGTGTGAAGTGTGAACAGGAAAGTTATGTGTCGTAACACCTATCCACATTCACTATAACTTGATCTTTAACTGTCCGGTCCTACCTCTATCACGGTAATGTCACCCACAATAATGTAATATCACCAACATTAAGGTAATGTCACTTTCCCGTGTGACGTGCCCATGTAAATGTCGCTATCCTTAATGTGATATCAGCATCCCGCGCGAACCACCATAAATGTCGCCAGTCGTCCCTAGGGGGAAGTGGAGTCAACAGGCACACTGTTTAAAATCCTTTTCCTTATTGTGGGCTTCTGCCGGACCTTTGTCTACATACCCCCTGTCAGTCTCAGGTACCTTATCTCTCTCTTTCCTCTTCTTGTTCTTCTTACCACTAAACAATACCCTTCATATTGTTTCAGAACATACCCACACAAGACTGTATTTTAACAAATGATAAAATAAAACATTTAATACAGAAAAGTGTCATGTGTGTGTGTGTGCACTGTTTGCGTGTGGAAATATGTAGTATTTTCTATGGTTTATGTGAGAATAGAGTAGTGAGCTCAGGATCGTTCATCATGTTAGGCTATGCCAAATCACACCACAGTAAGTTCAGAACAGGTCTCACCGAATGTCGCATCTCTCCAGACAATGGTTGACTTCTTGGAGTTAATCATATATATATATATATATATATATATATATATATATATATATATATATATATATATATATATATATATATATATATATATATATATATATATATAGTCTGGGTGACTGTTCTCCACTACTGAATATGGCCTATTAATGTCCATGAATCAGGAACACACTATGTTTAATATGTTCATTAAAATCCTGATACCCACGAAGATCTCCTTATATCTCACACGAGTGTAAAGAAAAACTTTCTGTCCAGTTTGCAAAATGTTACTGAATGGGCGTCTTTACTCTGCAACCTCTCTACAACTTAAAGTTATCGTCACTCGACATAGTCATAGTTACTTCACATCACTGTTATTCCACCTCTCTACCTAATATTGTCATTGTCTATGGAGGTGTTAATAGTTTCATAAAAACCACAGCCTTGGGCACTCAATCACTGCTACACTGGCCCTTTTCAGGATAACACTCCTGCTTTCTATTAGTCTATCATTTTTGGAACGATATCCCATTTCTGAGGCCAATTAGTATAACTGCACTCAGTATAACTGCTATTTTCCTCCTCTCCCAGCTGTCCTTAATTTCTCCGGTACAGTAAAATATCACTCAGTGTGACTGGCATTGTCCCCACCTCGTAGTAATACTTTCTTTCTGTTAAACAGTTGAACCTGTAGAGAATAGAACATTCTGTGAGAGAAAAACCCTATTCGAATCCACTATATGTGATTATAGGCCAAAGGCCATAATCAGATATTTATCCTGGTTAACCTGGAACTACCCTCTAGCTTAAGACAGAGTCGTTCGTCACATTTGGGTGGTAAGGAAAAAGAAAGACCAAACGGACAAACACAGGAGCCCCTGTTGGCCTCACTACCGGAATATCCCACCCTGTACATTTCCTTTATCCCCCCAGCCATCTCAAATCTCACCGAATATCATCCCATTACACTGGTCTTACCCTGCCGAGTGAAATGATATATAACTCTACCTCTTTTAAGCTAGGCATCAGCCAACTGCGGCCGACGCTCCCAGATTACGTTCTCACAATACACTATCACTAAGTTCCAGTCATAACTCTATTTATAAATAAACTACCTTATGCTAGTGTTCCTGTTCGGAGTCGGAATTCACAATTCATCACAGTTTCCAAAACACAGGAGACCCCGTAAATCCTCTTCTCCATTAGAACTAGGAACAACCGAACACTCCCTTCAAGAGTATTACATTCCACTGATCGCAAGTTTAGTTAACTTCACCCAGCCAAATGTTGCACGAGTGACGTCACTCACGTGACCGGACTTCAATCAAGACGGCACCGCCCCCCCCCCCCTTCTCCATTCTCCTGAGATCCGGGCAAACCGAATGCCGAATTCTTTTGATGCCGGGCAAATCAACATACCGCCCATTGTCTTTTGATCTCGGGACTTCTCCTGGAATCCCGGTGGTGTCTGAAATTGGGAACATATTTCCCAACATCAAATAGGTGTGGCGCCTAGCAATGGCGGCTTCAGATTCTGGATCTGAATTTTCCAGTATTATGTGACAAAGACACACGCCCGTGTTTTTTAAATTTGTCTGCGCGGTTTTCGCTTTTGGCAGACTGAGGGAATTTATATGGGGTAGTTCAGAGGTTTAGTCAAACTGTGGGTTCTTTCATGAAACGTGATTATATAAATAAACTACCTGGCTCGGCCCGGCTCCTGGCGGGGATCTATCTATCTATCTATCTATCTATCTATCTATCTATCTATCTATCTATCTATCTATCTATATCTATCTATCTATCTATCTATCTATCTATCTATCTATCTATCTATCTATCTATCTATCTATCTAATCTACCTACCTACCTACCTGCCTGCCTGCCTGCCTGCCGACCGACCGACCTACCGATATCTATCTATCTATCTATCTATCTATCTATCTACCTGCCTGTCTGCCTGCCTGCCGACCCACCAACCCACCCACCCACCGACCGACCGACCGACCGGCCCACCGACCGACCCACCCACCCACCCAGTCAGTCAGCCAGCCAACCAGCCATCCACCCACCCACCTACCTTTCTGCCTACCTACCTACCTAGTTACCTACCTTACTGTCTGTCTGTCTGTCTGTCTGTCTGTCTGTCTGTCTGTCTGTCCGCGCTATTAAATATTGATAAAAGTTACTGGACATACTATAGTTTCAGTCCAGTTAATCAACATGTCATAGGCGGAAATAATGTTTCCCCACGCACGAATACATAAAGGAACGTGGCCATGGCCAGACTTTTTTTTCGCACATCCTATTTACAGGACATAGCTGTCAACACCAGCATTTTACCGCTATTGTTGATTTCTTGGCAAGTAGTTTGCCATTGCTTTCTGAGCGACCGGCGCACATACCTCCGTAAGTAACCAACGAGACGCGATCCGCTACCGAATCTCGCGCAGCTGCGTTACCCTATGTGGATATACGGGATTGCGGAGAAAGTCGTTAACTCCTTAGCCAGGGAGACGATGTTACCAGACTACAAACCAAAATAAAACCGAGCATATATGTATTAACACAAATTTAGATCATCTCCACAGTATGTAACCGTTTTTAGAGGTGCAGATGCCAGTTCGGATCACAACCTGTTTATCAGTAAAATTAAGTTGAAACCCAAGATATCCATAAGATTTTGTAAGCATGAAATTCAATATCGGTAGGATATCTCAGCAAGTAAGAAACTAAGGGGCAATCTATGCTAGCAGTCTCTAATAAGTACCAGGTCGTCCAACAGCTAGGAGGTCAGCATGGCCGAATAGGATAAGAGCGCATATTCTTACACTTCCGGTGTGCTGATGCCGAGGCATCGAGTTCAACCCCTGCACTGGTCAGTTGGACTAATATTTTAACTTCTCGTCTTTGACAGGGGGACGTAAATTACAAGTACCTCAGAAGTCGGAGTGGGTTCGCCTGACGTCGAGGGACACTGGTAATAGGGAAAGCAAATCCACAAGCAAAAATCAGTCATGTGCGTTAGAAATAGTAGCACGTATACGGGCTATGCTTGAGTTCAAAGCGAGCGAGCGCAACAACTCCAACAGTGTACGAGGTGAGTACGGAAGACGGCTGGCGGCAGGTTCAGCTGCACTTGGAGCGACACGTGTGTGGCAGTCCTTGCACACAGGGAATGAACACTGACTGAATGTATTACGCTGGAAATCTGCTAGAAAATACAAGAAGGGACATTTGTTTGAACGCAGACTTAAATAATAGAAAAACCAGGCCTACTAAAGTCGGAACGCAGGACAAATACACAGAAGTTAATAAAGAAGTTAGGAAGCGTATAATGGTAGATAACTTTTTTTTTTTTTTTTTTTTTTTTTTTTTTTTTTTTTTTTTTTCCCGCGTTTCCATCCTGTTTCAGGATATTGCGGTCAACATCAGCATCTTTCAGCTGTATGTTGATTCCTAGGCTAGATTACGCTCATCAGCACGCCACGACTTTCTGAGCGACCGGCTCCATACTCTCATAAGTCACTTTTGCGATTCGAACCACTGCTAATTCTCGTCGCGTCACGTGACGAGAGTATTCGGGGTTAGCGGAGAAAGCTGCTAACCCCTCGGCCATGGAGCCGGCATAATGATAGATAACAGCAGATAATATTTAGATCTCCTAAAGCAGTGGTTCTCAACTGGTGGGGAATATTCCCCCCCCCCCCCCGCCTCGCGGGGGGGGGGGGGGGGGTTAAGGTTTTCACGGGGGAGAATTAAGATTATTTCAAAATCGCGTTATGCAAGAACCGATTACTTGATATTGTTTTTCCCTCCTTACTTAACGGTTCTGTACTTCTCGCCCTTCTGAAATTCGTTTTATAACGTAAGTAGACCCGCGCATCACGTTTTATTTATACGTCTAGACGTCCTTTTACAGGACATCGCTGTCAACATCAGCATCTTTCAGCTGATTGTTGATCTCTTGGCAAGATTACGCTCAGTAGTTTGTCATTGCTTTCTGAGCGGCCGGCTCATTATCCCGCAAGTCACGAGCGCGGGTAGAATCGCAACCAATTCTAGCGCGCTGCGAGAGCCTGCGTGGATAAACGGGATTACGGAGAAAGTATTGTAACCCCTCGGCCAGAGAGACCGGCTGTTCTAGTATATGTTATTAAATGTACCTTCCATTTTTACGTGTATTGTGTAAGGGGGAAGGGGGTTATAGGGGGAAATACGATAATTAGGGGGGGGGGGTAATTCTGAACATATGGTAAAAGGGGTGCATGGGCCAAAAAAGATTGAGAACCACTGTCCTAAAGAGAGAGAGAGAGAGAAAGTGCAGCATCAAACCTCAGAGTCTTTACAGCACCACAAGGAGTATATAGTATGAGCATACTCGTTGATAACCAAGCAAGCTTATCATAAAATAGTAATGGTAAGGTTCTCACCAATACTGAAGATCAAATAAAGCTGATGTGCTGAATACTTTGCGAAATTTCTGAATAGACCAGTTTTACATGATCTTCCTGATATCCAGCTTAGAGAAAGTGGAGCTGGACATCAGCTGTGAAAAAGCGTCTAAAGAAGAATTCAGAAAATCCTGTCTAAACAAGAATTCAGAAAAGCTACTGAAAGATTGGACACCTGCTGATCCAAAATAGTATCCCAGCAGAAACTACTAAAGCTAGCATATGACACGTCAACTGATCTGCCTTCACAAGTTATTTAGTTGAGTCTCGGAGACCGAAGAAATATCAACAGACTGGAGAGAAGGATAGCTTGTGAAGTTATCTAAGAAGGTCAACCGGTGGGAGTGTGAAAATTATGGAGGCATAGTGTTATTCTCAGCCATTGGGAAAATATTCAGCACCATCATTCTATGGAGATTATTTAATGCCACTGACAAACAACTAAAGGTTGAATAAGCAGCTTCCGACCAAACAGATCTTGTGCTTACCAGATAGTCACATTAATAGCAGAGCAAAGTATTGAATTGAATTGTCACATTAATAGCAGAGCAAGGTGTTGAATTGAATTAGACATATTATATTGAATGCATAGATTACAATAGGTTTTTGCCATCATTGATAGGAAATCTCTTTGGCTATTGATGTGGCACTTTGACTCTCCACAGAAAACCATTAGCTTGCTTAGCACATGAGGGTATGAAATTTAGAGTTATTCATGAGATAAAACTAACATATACATTTGAAACAAAAGCAGGATTCCAAATGCCTTTGGTCACCAGAATTCTTTATACTGGCTATAAACTTGACTATAATGACAATAAATACCGTCAGAAATTAAATTCATTATCTCACAAACACCAACCTGACGATCTTGACTTCGTTGGGGACACTGCCCTCCTGTGATGTACACGAAAACAGATGCGAGACCAACTAAATACACTAGATTGGGGGAGGGGAACGTGTCACGCCATTTAGGTAAAAAAATTCCTAGGGGAATGACAAAGATCAATTTTATTTTGAAAAGCAAATAATAACCCTATCTCCCTTGATGAAATCCTTCTAGATGCGGAATAAAACACCTACTGATGTAGCAGTGAGGACACAGATGAGGAAGCAGATTGAGATATTAAAATACACCTACTGAGGTAGCAGTGAGGACACAGAAGTAGTGAAGTATGTTAATTATCCCCTCCCTGGGAGGCTTCGACTTGAGGTTGCTGGTCCTTTGAGGGTCCCTCCGTGAGTTAGGTTGAGGGTGGTTGATTCTGGGACGTAGGAATCTGACAGGGTGGTGTGATAGCCGGGATGGACAGTATTAATGTGTCCATAAGTAGAGATAAGAGGGCGAAGTAGACAACATAAAATTTGAAAGATATAGTTACCGAGCGGGATTTGCAATACAGACGGTAAAGTGATAACCACAACTCAGAGCAGAAAAATCTTAGCAGCTCTAACAATCCCCGATTCTGAAGGTGACAGACCACCACATGTATACGCTGTAAACTAGTCAAGTCTCCGGTGGAATGTTACTGATTAATGACTGGGGAAGGCAGTAACATGGATGATAGTAGCTTTAGTAGTCGTATAAGCAATAGAAAAAGTAGCATTAGTGGGAGTAGTAGTACTGACAGTAGTAATATTAATAGTAGTAATACTAGTAGTAGTAACAGTAGTAGTTGTTGTAGCCACAGCAGTAGTAGTGATAGTAGTAGTACTAATAATAGAATAAGAGGTAGAAGTGGCGGTGGTGATAGTAGTAGTAGTAGTAGTAGTAGTAGTAGTAGTAGTAGTAGTAGTAGTAGTAGTAGTAGTAGTAGTAGTTGTTGTTGTTGTTGTTGTAGTAGTAGTAGTAGTAGTAGTAGTAGTAGTAGTAGTAGTAGTAGTAGTAGTAGTAGTAGTAGTAGTAGTAGTAGTAGTAGTAGTTGTTGTTGTTGGTGTTGTTGTTGTAGCGACATCAGTAGTAATAATATTAGTAATAGTATTAGTAATAGTAGCTGTAGCATTGGTAGAGATATAAGGCTCTTTATCGGAATGTGTAACAGTCACACACACACACACACACAAATACAGAGAAACCACAAGAACAAAGACACATACAGACAAGAACAAACACAATGGAACAAAGTTAAATACACTTGTACAATATCACACAAGAACAAAGTCACAAACACACACATATACACACACAGCACTCCTGTACCACAACACGAGCGCTCACTTAACATTACCATCGTTAGATTGCAAACGTCATTAATGTGAGCAGTCAGGGCAGGCGGTCCCACGGGGGTGGGCGGGCGACGTGTACAAAACGCAACTCAGCACTCATTTTCACAACCAGGATGTTGTAGAAAAAATCACAGCCTTTTTAATCAGCTGCTGTGGTGAGAGAAGTGTGTTTGTGTGGCGTTGTCTATGTGGGCGTCTGCGCATGCGTGATGTTGGTAGTGTGAGGAAAAAGGCGGGACGTTGTCTATTAAACGCCACGTCAGCACTGTAGTGTGGTGTGCATAATTTAGAGAGTGTAGTAATAGACGGCGTCGTTTGTTAGCAGTTACTCTGTGCCAGCCGTTCGTGTAACAGCGAATATTTCACCAGTGGTTCACGTGCTGACTTGGCTAAATGACAACGGCCAGGCCATAAGTGTTCATGTGCTGACTTGGTGACCTGGCAACCTTCACCATAGAGTTATTTGTAAAACAAGCTGATATGACAAATAGTATCACTGGATCATTACAACACAGCACTAATATAATAGTGCTCGTGTATCATTGTTCGGGCAGAACAATTTCAAGCTGTGATAACAAACCATTCCCAACTGTTCTTCAATATTTTATGCCACGGGTAATGTCGGTATCCCATCTGTGATAAAACAGTGAAACATATATTGTTTTAAAAAGACCAGTGCTACAAACACCGTCACAAACAGCTTTTGTGGGATATTCATTATATTTGCGTCATTGGCATTCAGTCTTCGCAAACAAATATTGTTTCTGCTTGCACCAGAACTTTTGCGCCTTTAAAAAAGTTACAGTGTGGTGCTTGGTTCAAAGATTTGTAAAACTTGACAGTACATAATCGAGAACAATACAGTTTTGAATTATTCAGAAATTGTGGTAATAACTCGAGGACCACATTGCCAGCACATACCAGTAATTTTTGTTCTAACAATATGGCCAGTACTAGCAACGCTGTCTTCGTGTGTCCTACTTGTGACAAATCCTTCACTCTGGCTAAACATCTCGCTCGCCACACTCGGACCATTCACAGCAATAAGCATCAAGTACTCGCTTGTCATATCTGTGGACAGCTTTACAAAAGGAAGGATAACCTACAACGTCACATACGAACACATCACCAGATACCTATGGATACATCTACACCAGCATCAAATGCGACATCTGCATCTACAACATCAGCTACGACACCATCATCATCACGCCAGAGACAAGCGGTACATTTATATTTTCGGCATCCTCGTAGTGTAATGTCTACTAAAGTAGCATACCACCACCAGTGTGGCACTTGCGGGGAAAAGTTCACATTGTCTCACACCCTCGCCCGTCACATTCGGACCATTTCCAGCAATAAGGATGAAATATATGCCTGTCAGTTATGTGATAATCTATATAATAGGAAGGATAACCTACAACGTCACATACGAACAGATCACCAGACACCTATAGAACCACTATACCAGAATCAAATGTCATAACCTCATCTACAACATCAGCTACGACACCGTCATCATCACGCCAGAGGAAAGCGCCAACCGAAGCACACATAGCTAAAGGTGAGACACAGCAACTCGAGAATATTCGTCACCAAATGATAGACGAGGAAGCGGACATCTTATCAGCAGGGGAACCAGAGACACTACACAACCTTCCAACCTATATTCAACAAACATATAGAGAAAATTGGCAGGCTATCAGGACACATCACAAGATTAGCAAACATTTATCGACATACATTGTCTATATTAGTCCAGAGACACAACACCCTATCGACTGGACAGCTACATTGTATAAGATTTTCACAGCTCAAAATTATAGGATCAAATGTCAACTTTAGCCATCACTTAGTGCTAAGACATAAAGGATCACATGACCCTAGATTCTATAATGCGTCATCTAACAATGCTTCTGTTTTAGAATTTCCGGCTCTAATCAGTAACAGACACGACTTTGAGGCTTTTATCAAAATAGTACACGACCACAACATTCTTACCTACTTTGTGCAACAACGACCTTACAATAAGTGTACAATAAAGACAGTAGCTGCCACATGCTTTACCTCTTTCATATCCCAGAGTTCCTGAGATTTTGAGGTGATATACCACCATACATTACACGAAACCAAGCCATCAACACACTACAACGTGGTCAACACAACACAATTTACACAGATAACTTATGTTTTTTTAGATGTGTAGTACTATTCAAAGGTAAAAATACTGACAAGAATAGCAAAAGTGTAACCTCTCGCGTGTGTGATATATTGATGACATTAAACGTTTTGTTGAATATGTGGTAGACACTACTGAAATTTTACCCCCACAAAATTTTGGTGATAATATAAAACAATACTGAAACCAAGTTTTTACATGTTTTCATGACGTTGTCCTCTTTCTTGTCGTTCTGTTGATTGTGGTGAGAGGATGTTTTCGTGTTGAATGTGGTTGTGGAAAGAATGTTGGTTGAGGCAAGAGAGTGTGGAATAACCGATACACACATACAGACAAGAAGAGTGTCACACACAATGGAACAGAGAGATATGAACAAAGTCGCATACACTTGTACAATATCACACAAGAACAAAGACACACATATACAGACAAGAACAAAGGCACACACACACACAGGTACAAAGACTTGGACATAATGGAACAAAAGACACAAGATTAATCTAAACCGACTGCTAATTAGGATGTAATCAAGCTGGATTCTAAATCTAACAACAGTGGACATGTAACTAAAGAAAACAAATAAAAATTTAACATTTTCATATGACTTTTTTTGGTAGACAACATCTATTCAGTTATATCTAAAGCTTGCTCCGTTTACGACCCAAAGAGATCAGAGGGACTTGGTTATTGTAGAAAGATGTCTGATCTTTCAGTACAATGTCTAATAATGATACAATGTTTACATACAATGCAGTAATATGGGTGTTAATTTACAGTTGTGTAAAAAAAAAAAATAAGATGCTACATTACCATACACTGTCGCAAAATGGGATACTTTTCTGATTTCTGTAAACTTCTTGTTTTTCACCCTGCAACCGAGGATAATTTTTCTGTTCGAGTCTGTTACAATATCTGGGTTGTTGGCACCAACTTTACTCTCTACTTCTGGTGTGCAGAGAAGCAACAATTAGTTTCGGAGCAAAGCCACAAACAAACCAAAAATTTCTGTCTGTCAAGTCCAATTTTCAGGGGGGAGAACTGGAATGCGTAATATATGTTTGTTAGTTTTGTCGGTTGTCTTGTCTTCTGTCGTATCAGTAATGTATCGTCGTATTCAACAGCCGTGGGACATCACCTGAAACGTCATCCTGACAACATGATGCATGTCAATTTATCACATCAAGTCATTAAATGTTCATATGCTTTCACTCTCAGTTAATATTCACTCAATTTCCTTTCATCTCGTTTGTAATTGACTTTTAAATTACGTTCTGTAGCTTAACTTCCACTCTTACGCTCTTATTCGCACACACTCTGGCTTTTGGATTCAATCGTAAACTTCTGACACCCGTAAGCAGTTAAGCTCTACTTTTCGCACTCACTCTGGCTTTTGGATTCAATCGTAAACTTCTGACACCATTTTAAGCTGCCTGTCAACGTCTTGCATAGCACACAGGCACTCTAGCTTCTTCATACGCACTCAAAGAAACATCAGTTGGGCATATGGTAAGTTTAACATTTATTTCAGGCGAACCTGATATAATTACAAAGTATACACAGGCGGTGGCTGTCTTACGTCAATATACAAATGCCGCCTTACGTACGATTATCGCACACAGTCAATTACACAAATCCTACACTCGCTATCTTCAACTAGCACTCTCGCAAGCTAAGCATTTGCTCTCGAAAAACACAAGCGTCCTCCCCTGAAACTGTCGGGTCCCGTCTCACATTCCCAAACGAGTTGGCTGGACTTGTCACACTTGACCCCGTGCTGTCCGTAAACCCCGTGCTGTCCTAGCAGTCTCGTTGTACTGCAGTCCGTCCGTGCTAAGCAGGGTTATTCAGTGTACTGGCGTCTAGCTCACTCAGGGCAGTGTCCCGTGAACTGGCATCCCCTCCTAACACCCAGTCTGGTCCTGCCGGTGTCCTGTTTATGACACAGTCCCAAGCTAAGTCCTGTCTCCACTTTATCTACTGTCCTTTAGATGTCCTGTCTTATGACCGCTCTGTGTCTTGACTTGTGTCCTGTCTCTACTCTATCGCTATATTGTAGATGTCCTTATCTATGTCCTAGATGTCGTTATCTAAGTCGTTCTAACTCTATTATGTCCCTTGTCCTCTCTATGTCCTGTACCTTCAACGCCCTGACAAGGTCCGTGGTTTTTGTGGGTTTATTCACCCTGATTCTTGTCTTGCGTTCTTACGAGTTGGTCCTGATCCGGACTGGTTTTATCTGCTTTTGTGTCTGTGACGTCAGCTGGGGGTTGGTGGCGGCTGTCTTTTGTGCCCGTCTCCTCTGGTGGTGTCTGTTTTTAGTGAAGGCTGTTGGTCCGTCTGGCTTGACTGGTTGCAGTCCTTAAACGGACTTTTTATTTGCTATTTTTGCCTCCTTGTTGTGTTTATTCTGTAGGAGCTTTTCGGCATTTTCATTTTCTTGTTTGCGTAATATCTCGTCCCTCTCCCTGTCGATTCTCTTGCGCCTGTTTGCCATTTCGCGTCTTTTGCTTTCCATTTGCCTATTGTATTCTGCTAGTTCGAGTTCATTCATTCTAGCATTCCTAAAAGCTCCTCCGGGGTCATTGGAAGAGGGTAATCTGTGCCACCGTCACTCTCCTCCCCTATGATGTCTCCAGTGGTCTGGTGGTATATCGGTTTCCTCTTGGATTTTTGTGGAGTACGGTAATGTCTCGGCTTTTTGTTGGGTTTCATCTTACGGCTTTTCTATGGTCTTTTCCTTGGCTTCAGCTGGTTTGCTTTGGGTTAGATCCCTTTTTAGCATTTCTCTCTCCTCTTTGATGTCCCGTAGAATCTCTTCATTCTTTGTTGTCTGTGCTATATGTTCCACTTCTTGCTTGATGTTTCACTGTATCTCCTGTATTTCAGCCAGCAGCTTTTCGTTGTCGCCGCTCGGTGCCGGTGTTTGAAGTAGCTTGATTTGCTTCTTTAGCTCATCTATCTGGTAATGCAGTTAAGCTTTTTCCGCTTGTGAGATCTTGTGGCTGCCTCGCATCTCCGCCTTGCTTCGTTGTATGATGTCTTTATGTTGATGGCAAACTTTAACATGTCTCTGTGTCGTGGCAGGCACGGAAAGCCCAAGTATCTTGCTCCATACTTGCCCAGGCAGTTGGCGCACTTTCTTTTGTTGTTGGGTGCTTGGAAGTCCGTGTCCAGCTTGACCAGCGGACACTCCTTGAAGAAAAGGGTGATCGGAGCAGTACCGGCAGATTTCCGTCTTGCTGCGACACGCTGCTCTGCTGTGGCCGGCGCGCTGGCATCTGTAGTATTGGTTGACTCTTGGGATAAATCTCTCTGGTTGTATTTTCATGTTAATTGATACTATGATCGGCATCTCGCTGCCCTCTGTGGTCACCACCGCCAAGGTTGTAGGAATCTTGGAGTAGGTGAGGAGCCGCTCCGCCTTCAAGAATCGAATGTGGAGTTCCTCTTCTAGAAGCTGCTTCGGGATTTCTTCGTCTGTTATCTCCACTTGGATATGCTTGACAACCCACTTGCTTGTCAGTGAGTCGGTGTTTCCGACTCTGGTGTCTTTCTCCTCCCTCTGCTTCTCGGTAGGTTTGGCTCTTGTATGTGGTGGGTTGTCGTCGTCCTTCCTGAACAGAGATACGGCGATGGCGGCATATATAACCACTATTTAACAGATGAACACAATCTCTGGTCGCGTCACTCGTTGTCCAAACAACGACCAGATCGAAGTTCTTTCCCCGTCTGTCGGCTGTGGACGTACCACAATAGTTTCCAGCTGGTCTTCGGTCCTACCATAACTGGCTAATTACGTGTCAGCTATCCAACTGTTGAATGAATTGTAAGATTGCTTCAATACAATACACTTGCTTATTACCCACCAACTGGATCTCTTCTCTGTAGTATGAACCTTGTAGTTCCTGCCACGCATCGTCTTTTAGCACATATGTCATTGAATTGGTCTGGTTTATGCGACTTACGGTAAAAATTTATTCTGTCCACGATGGCATATACCCTTTTGTAAAAGGTTGTTTGGGTTGAGCGAGTCTGACTCGGTTCCGCGCGTAAAATGACCATTTCTTGACATGTCTGTCTTCTGGTACAAGTTAGTCTACACTTCTTCTTGATTAGTATGTGATATTGTCCAAGCGTATTTGACTTTGCTCCGTTGTGTTTGTTCTTGTCTGTATGTCTTTGTTCTTGTGTGTGTGTGTGTGTGTGTGTATGTGTGTGTGTGTGCTTTTGTTCTTGTGATATCTCTGTATTTGTGTGTGTGTGTGTGTTTTACGCAATCCGATAAAGAGCCGTGTATCTCTACCAATGCTACAGCTACTATTACTACTACTATTACAAGTATTACTACTACTGCTGTTGCTACAACTATTAGGGTCGTTCATTTGAAACCTGTTCCAATGGCTTTATTACAAAAGCATGAAAGAAACATTAACAGGTGTGGTAGAATGAAACAAAACATTCATTTTGAATGAATTATGCACCATGGGTTGGTCTGAAGAAGTCGCTGTAGACATTCAGGCAAGCATCCCATTGCTTAGGTAGGCGGCGAATGCCGTACGCAAAAAGGGATTGTGGTTGCTCACTGAATGAAGTGTTTACTGCGTTCATTACGTCTGCATGTGTGGGAAATTGTTGCCCCTTGAGAGCTTATTTTAGAGGTCCGAACAAATGAAAATTACATGGTGACAAATCAGGAATATAGGCTGGATGTTGCAGAATTTCCCACTTCTTCCTTGCTAATGCTTCCTGCACAATCTTTGCGACATGCGGACGAGCATTATCGTGCAACAAAATCACACCACGAGAAAGCATGCCGGGTCGTTTATTCTTGATGGTTTTTGCAGCGTGTCTAGTGTTTGCAAGTAGTGGGTAGAGTTGATGTTGACACCAGGTTTTTTAAAGTCGACCAAAAATAGCTCTTCATGGTAAAAAAAAAATGTGCTCAGCATAACCCTACCAGTGGAAAGCTATAAATTGATTTTTTTTTTGGCTTTTGGTGATCCAGCATGCTTCCATGGCATGCTCTCTCGTTTGCTGCTCGGCTCAAAGTGGTGACACCATGATTCATCGCCTGCCACTATGCGGAAGAGAAATGCATCACCCTCCACCCTGTAACATCGCAAGTGGTTAAAACACCGCCCCATGCGTTCCTCTTTTTGGTGCTCGGTTAACATTCGTGGTACCCACTGTGAACACACCTTCCGATATTGCAGTTTCTTACGATCGACCTTTTGAATTGTCCCAATTGACACATCAAATTCTTTCACTAGCGAATGTATGTATGAACAACGGTTCATCTGTACTGCTGCATCAATTTTGGCGATGTCTTTTTACTGCTGCAACAATATGCGCTTGACCCGGCCGTGGAAGATCTGTCGCGAACTGACGTCCTTTCCGAAACATTCGTGCCCAGTCTGTCGCTGTTGTCTTCAACACACATTTGTTACCGTACGCTGCCTGCATTCTTCAATGAATGTCCACTGGTCGACATCCTTCAAATGAAAGAAACTGAATCACCGCTCTTTGAGCTTCTTTGGGCGGATTTTGGATCAACCCGGCCATATCCTCAATGGTCAGAAACAGAACCTATGCATCATGGGACGATAAGCACGTGCTCTTTTATTTATTGATCAGTACTTATCACATGACTATAACATGATCATGTTCAACGTACGCAATTGTGCGCTGTGTGGCACGAACGGATTTCAAATGAACGCCCCTAATACTACTACTTCTACAACTATCACCACCACCCTGTTACCTCTTCTTATACTACTTGTACTACTACTATTACTACTACTGCTGTCGCCATAACTACTACTACTCCCACTAATGCTACTTCTTCTATTGATATCATTACTACTAATGCTACTATCACCCATGTTACTACCTTCCCCAGTCATTAATCAGTACCATTCCACCGGAGACTTGACATGTGGCGGTTTGGCGTCTTTAGAGTTGGGGATTTTTGGAGCAGCTAAGATTTCTCACAGTACCATCTGCTTTGAGTTGTGATTATCACTTTACAGCCTGTTGTGCAAATCCCGCTTGGTGACTACATCTTTCAAATTTTATGTTGTCTACTGCGTCCTCTAATCTCTACTTGTGGACACATTAATACTAGCCTACCCGGCTATCACACCACGCTGCCAGATTCCTACATCCCAGTTGTATATTTGTTGTTGTGGCACCAACCACCCTCAACACAAACCAACCTACCACAACCGCCCTCAACCTCACTCATTGAGGGATCTTCAAGGGACCTGCAACCTCAAATCGAAGCCTCCCAGGGAGGGGATAATTAACATACTTCACTTCTCACAGATGGGGAAGCAGATAGAGATATTAAAATGCACCTACTGAGGTAGCATTGAGGACACAGATGAGGAAGCAGATGGAGATAGTAAAATAAGAATAATACACCTACTGAGGTAGCAGTGAGGACACAGATGAGGAAGCAGATAGAGATATTACAATAAGAATAATACACCAAGTAACCAACGCGACGCGATCCGCTGCCGAATCTCGTGCAGCTGTGTTTCGTACGAGAGTTTTACTACCAACGTCCTTAACACCTTCGCCAGGGAGCTCGATAGTAGTAGGCTGCTTGTCCTGTATTAGACAGCAATATAACAGAATATTAGCTTGCAGCAGGGCTTGGACGTGTCACCTGTGTACATGGAATACATGAGCCGTTTATAACCTTCCCTGCCAAGAGCAATGGAGGATTATCACCAAAGATTATCAAGGATCGCCACCTGAAATAGAATGTCTTATTTGATACATTGCATAGTCATACCCCTATTCACATATAATGTTTTCTCTGTCAGAGACGATGGTACACCGTTTATTTCTGATCAATCAATAGTACTAAACTGAACCAGTCTGCGTGAAACAGGTGTGTGCACAGTCAAGAGTAAACATGGCGAGCCGTGTGTAGTCATTGCTTGCATGCAGCAGACGGATACAACGCGTGCCGGGGGAGGGGTGATTGGGGGAGGGAGATGGGGGAGGGGGGAAAGGGGACGATCGAGTCGTGAATATTGATGAATATTGATTGTATGCTACCACATGGTGGATATGCTTGCGGATCTACAAATTGATGGGAAGGACATTAGACTTATAAAAAACATATATTGGAAACAACAAGCTGCCATAAGGATTGATAATGAAGTGGGACAATATCAGCCTATTAAGAGAGGTGTTAGGCAGGGATGTGTAATGTATCTACCAGATCTTTTGTCCCTTTACGGTGAAAATATTTTCAGAAATGTAGAAGATATAAATGGAATCAGCATTGGAGGACGAAACATCAATAACATTAGATATGCAGATGATGCAGTATTGATTGCAGACAATGCGCAGGATGTGCAACAATTAGTAGACGCGGTTGTTGTACACAGTGAGCAGCTGGGGTTGGAATTAAATTGTAAGAAGACACAGGTTATGGTCGTCACTAGGAAGAACTAAGTACCACAATGTAATATACAAGTAAATGGGAATATTCTTCAACAAGTGAATCGGTACAATTATCTCGGAACAGTCATAACATCTGATGGGAGATGCCTTGAAGAGATTAGAACAAGAATCCCCATGGCGAAAGTAGCCTTTAGCAAGATTAAAAACATTCTGACCAATAAAAGTATGTCAATTGAAACGAGAAAAAGAGTGTTGATGGGATACATAGAGCCTGTTCTTTTGTATGGATGTGAAACTTGGACACAGTGCAGTCAAGCTGAAAAACATCTGATGGCTGCAGAAATGTGGTTTCTGAGGAAAATGCAAAGAATACCATGGACAGACAGAAAAACCAATGACCAAGTATTACAGGAGCCAAATGAAAATCGTAAATATATTAGAGAAATTAGACGTAGACAGTCACAATTTTTTGTACATGTTATGAGAAGAAATGGATTGGAGAACTTAGTGACAATTGGCAAGATCGATGGGAACAGACCAAGAGGAAGACCGAGCGGAAAATACCTTGGATGGCTTGGACCACATGGCACTGGACGAGACAGGAACACTAAGCTGATCCACGACTCTGGTGATCGAGTGAAATGGCGAGTCATGACCGCCCACGCTTACCGGCATGGCACATGATTGATTGATTGCTACCATAGTCTTGCGTCTTGATTCAGGTGGTATTGTTGATAACCAGAAGCATATACAGTAACAGACAGACAAATAAGTCCATAACAATAAAATAAGATTGAGAACTAAAAATTTGAAGTGATTCAAAATATGATTCTATATGATTAATGGTGACACAATGAGATGTGTTGAAATGGTTGTAGAAACAAAATCAAAGAACATGTACAGGTCTGTACAGTTGTAAGCTTGTCACAAAGAGAAGCCAAGGGTGTTGATCTGTTCTGTGATACTGCTATTGTCTGACAATATCAACAGATTTCTCTCCTCCTGGGTCATGACGCCGTTTGCACCCATTGCCCATTGGTCCTCATCCCCTTTATCACATTAGACAGTGAACAGAAGGGTTCTCGTGTATTCTCTCTCTCTCTCTCTCTCTCTCTCTCTCTCTCTCTCTCTCTCTCTCTCTCTCTCTCTCTCTCTGTGTGTGTGTGTGTGTGAGAGAGAGAGAGAGAGAGAGAGAGAGAGAGAGAGAGAGAGAGAGAGAGAGAGAGAGAGAGATTAGCTTATGAAGGGAAACAATGAAGAGCTCAGTGCTTGAAGTAGTAGACTCATTATGGCCGATCCCATGTTAACTACTTGTGCATGCAATGGATGTTGGGAACATATATATCCATGGACTCCTCTGAGTCTCGGGGGCGGGGGGGGGGGGGGGGTGGTTGTCATAACAATTAGATTTAACTGATTCAATGCCAAACAACAAGTAGGTTTGGACCAAACATGGTACACAATCAAATGAACAAATATTATAATGTAGATTTCCATTCACTGGGCATTGGAATTGTCAAAGATATACGAAACAAAATAAATAACACGATGCCGCCTAGTATGGCTATATATCGACCTTATGTCCAAATGAGGGGGGGGGGGGGGGGCACATTTGGCGATATAGCATCCCTTTGACACTGAATCAGTTAAAGATTCATAGTGGGGAGACAAAGCTAATGACAATAAATCACACGAATGATAACGTGTCCTCTATCGGTATTGATTTATTGATTGATTTAGGAACCGACATCACAGCATTCAGAGCATTCCCATAAGCGCTCCGTCCCCATCCCCAGCAGCCAGCGAAGAGTTCCAACACTAATAGTTCCAGTAGCAATCTGATTATATGTCCGTATCGCCTTTCCCCTGAGCGTCGATCGTCGACCAGACCCCCTCGTTACCCCTCGCTGTCGCATTCTTGCCAGACCATGGTGATCTATTTGCTCCTCCGAGGTGTACACGTGCTCCCACAAGGCCGCAACCACGTCTGCCTTATCATGCATCAATACTCCATCAAGTTTTGCAGAGCCAGCCAATCTGTCCGCCTGTTCATTCACCAGCACACCAGCATGCCCCGGAGAAAAGATCCATGACGATGCTAGTCACCCGTGACTTCCGAAGCGAAGCAAGCACTCTAGCACGAAGCTTGCCTGTCCTCACCCTACTCATGCATTCTTTCTGAGTCAGTTACAATCACGATGTGTGTGTGTGTGTATCGTATTCACTATCCAGCGGAAAGCTGCACTGACAGCCTCCACCTCCATTCTTAAGCTAGATGTTGTGGTATCATATGCCAGGCTCTCCTGCACGAAACGTCGACCATTAGCTTTTGCTAAGAATCCCCCAGGCACTTCTCCTGCCTCTCAACACCGAACCATCTGTGTATATAATCCACATCACCCGGGCGAGCATTATCCTGAATTAGTTGCTGGATTTCCACTTCCGTGGCTCCTGCTGGCCACTCCCTGCACTCCCGGCTCAATGTGATTATAACTCTGCACAAGTCTGACTGTTCCGCTGGCACTCTGACCCACTCCTCTCCTCGCCTAATGTTCTCCAAGATGCACATCTGTCTGATCATTTCCTCCGCCTGAGCCATCCATGATTTCCCTCTTATCAGTCGCTGACCCTTAACTGCGTCCAGCGCCTCATGCAACGGGTGATCTGTGTCAACAACTACTCTGAGGTGTGCCTTCGCCTGCATCACCTTGAGCCTACCAGCAACAGTCGGCAACCAAGGATGTAACGCATACACACTACTGGAGTGTCTCTGGTGCATCCCATAAATACCCGCATAGCTTCGTTCTGTATGCGCTCTAATTTCACCAACTGATTCTTTGAGACAGTGAGCAGTCCTAGCCCATAATCAATCACTGAGAGGATCAAGTGCTGGTATAGTGTGAAAAGCATTCTCTGCTCTGTGCCCATTTCAGCCATAGTTTTAAGTGCATTGAGTCCATTTTGAGATCTTGTCACAACCGTCTCCACATGGTCCTTGAAGGACAGGCTCCTGTCAAATGTGATTCCCAGATACTTCAGTTTATCTCCATCGGTGAAACTTCACTTAAGCGACGGAAGCATTCACCTATTGAGGAAGCAATGTAGACAAAGAGAGTGGAACAGATAAAGATAGCAAAATAATAATACAGAATGCTGTAGGAGGAGCTTTTAAAGCACTATGAAATGTGTGGAAGTCAACAGCAATGAAACACCACGAAACTTAGAATATTCAATTAAATCGGTACCACTGTATGGGATAGAAACATGGAGGACAACGAAAACGATTACAATTAAACCACAAACATTCACTAATTGGTTCTTGCGAGAGAAAAAGAATAAGAGGGGATAAAATGATACGACAGAATTAACAACGTGGAGCTCATGAAGAGAACTAGACAAATGCCAGTGAAATTAGAGGTCTAGAAAAGACGCTGGCGCTGTATATGACAAGAAAAAAAAAACAACCCGAGAATAAAAACACGCGAAATAAACAAACGGAAGAAAAGAGGAAGAAACAGAAATGAACAATGTGGGGAGAACATGTACAGAGATGCAAAAACGGCTTAAAGTGAATGGGTTTAGGGTCTATACCAGTGTTTCCCAACGTGGGGCCCACGCCCCACAGGGGGGCAATTCGACTGTTAAGGGGGGCAATTCGAAAATGGAAGAAATCGGCTGAATATAACAAAACGGGGAGACTTGAGACTGAAGTTAACTAAATTGGAACCTGACATAAGATCTCTTTGCAGCAAGCATCAAGCGCAAGGATCTCACTAAATTTAAATAATAAATAATTACTAATAATTAAAATAATATAGAAAAATCTTTCATTAAAATTATTTTGTCCTTGAATTTCAGTTCTCCATTATATGTTTTGAAAATTTACTTACTGTGTTTGCTCAATAATTACCTAGTGATTTCTTCCTAAAACCTATCATTCAAGTTTCTTTAGTGAACATTTCAATTTTTGAATATTAAAAATAATGTATATGTTGAGGGGGGGGGGGGGGCAATATGAATGTTAGAAAGGCTTAAGTGGGGCATGGTACAAAAAAGGTTGGGAAACACTGGTCTATATCCTCAAGGGGGATAAAGGGAGAACATGTACAGAGATGCAAAACCGGCTTGAAGTGAATGGGTTCAGGGTCTATACCCTAATGGGGGATAAAGGGTGAACATGTACAGAGATGCAAGAACGGCTTGAAGTGAATGGGTTAAGGGTCTATACCCTAATGGGGGATAAAGGGTGAACATGAAGAAACATTAAAATAATGATCAGTAATAAAATGCTTATCTATTAACATATTATATATTTCTGTGTGGACGATCACTTGTGGTGCACTTTAGACGCAAGTTTTCCATCTTGGGTCAGATACGTGGCCTGGACTGCGTTGAGTTGACATTTGTGTAGTGTTGCCTTGATAGATGGAGCCATCTGATCCTAGGTGCTCCTCTAGCATTGTAATCAGAGCTATCACTGTAAGCACAAAGACAAGGTAATATTGATCAACTGTAGTTAATGTTTAGGAATGAATGAATGGGAAATCTAACGCCAGCTGTCGGGGACTTCTTGTGCACAGATCTCAGATGCTCTTGTCAAATATGGGGACAACTATGAATAGCGTCGTAATAAAATAGGCCCATAGCGCAGTCAAAGCTGAGAACCCGTGGTGTACGAAGGTCACATGAAATTGCGTCTACACCCAGCCACAAATGTTTACTTGATTTTGGGCGCGCGCCAGGCTTCCCTCGAACCGTGTGCTTCGCCAAGCAGATGTGGCGAAGGCGGGAAGTGCAATAGAAAAATGAAAACCCGCGTCACCTTGGATATATTTAGAACGCCAGTCATGTTGACTTTATGTGTGTTATTGACATTGTAGTTTTAATGTTATAACAGTTGCATAGATATGCGTTGCATTCTGTTGTTGCTTGTTCATTTTGTGAAGTTATTATTCACCTTGTAGGTTGGTTGTTAAAGTGTTTAAAAGAGGGGATTTGTGGGCGTATACTCCTAAGTGTGTGTTCTAGACGAGTGCACAACAGACCAGTTATTTGTTATAAACGCTGAATAACTAGTTAGTTACTAGTTGCTACAAGTGGAAGTAGTCATTGTGTATTTGTTTCAGAAAACGTTCTCAAATCGTGCACGCTAGCAAATGGTGCCCAAATCAATGGATAGACTACTTGATGTGTGTTCTAAGTAGGTGTTTGCGTGTCAAGTATGGAAACGCGTTGAGTGTATAGCAAGGCTTGCAGGTGAGAAATACCAGCATGTCTGACTAGTTGCGCAGTTTGCTTCACTTGACTGACACAGTAGTAACATCTTCTAGGACGTGATATAGAGACTTACTGCAACATTTATGAAGCCAGTCTTTGTTAAAGCCCCGTTGCTCGCTTGCTTGTTTAGTTTGGTGATTTATATCCAGGAGAACCTGTGTCTAACGGAAGTGCACATCCATTCATCATGTGCCGTGCCGGAAAGCTCGGGCGGTCATGACTCGCCATTTCACTCTATCACCAGAGTCGTAGATAAGCTTGGTGTTCCTGCCTCGACCATGCCATGTGGCCAAGCCATCCAAGGTATTTACCCCTTGGTCTGTTTTCTTCCATCTTGCCAGTCGTCACCAAGTTTTCCAATGAATTTCTTCTCATAACATTTCCAAAGAATTTTGACTGTCTACGTCTAATTTCTCTAATCAATTTACGATTTTCATTTGTTTCCTGTAATACTTGGTCATTGGTTTTTCTGTCTGTCCATGGTATTCGTTGCATTCTCCTCGGGAACCACATTTCCACAGCCATCAGGTGTTTTTCAGCCTGACTGCTCATTGTTCAAGTTTCACATCCATACAAAAGAACAGGCTCTATGTAGCACCTCAACACTCTTTCTCGTTTCAACTGACATCTTTTTATTGGTCTGTATGTTTTTCATCTTGCTAAAGGCTACTTTCAACATGGCGATTCTTGTTCTAATCTCTTCAAGGCATCTCCCATCAGATGTTATGACTGTTCCGAGATAATTGTACCGATTCACTTGTTGAAGAATATTCCCATTTACTTGTATATTACATTATGGTATTTTTTTCTTCCTAGTGACTACCATAATCTGTGTCTTTTTACAATTTAATTCTAACCCAGTTGTTCACTGTGTGCAACAACCGCATCTACTAATTGTTGCAGATCCTGCTCATTGTCTGCAATCAATACTGTATCATCTGCATATCTAATGTTATTGATGTTTCGTCCTCCAATGATGATTCCATTTATATCTTCTACATTTCTGAAAATATTTTCACTGTATAGGGGGAAAAAAGATATGGAGACATTACACATCCCTGTCTCACACCTCTCTTAATAGACTGATATTGTCCCACTTCATTATCAATCCTTATAGCAGCTTGTTGTTTCCAATATATGTTTTTGATAAGTCTAATGTCTTTTCCATCAATTTGTAGATCTGCAAGCATATCTACCATGTTGACATGTCTTACTCTATCGAAAGCCTGTGTGTAGTCAATAAAGCAAAGATGTATATCTTTGTTTATTTCTGTAGAACCCTCAATAACTGATCGCAGCATATACACTGCATTTACTGTACCCTTTCCTTCTACAAACCCACATTGTTCTTCCCCTATTTCAGGTTGTATTTTCTTCCTCACTCTTTGCATGATAATTCGTACCAAAATCTTCGTGATGTGACTCATTATACTAATTGTTTTATGTTGACCACATTCCAGGGATCCTGATTTCTTTGGGATTGCAATAAATACAGAATTATAAATCAGACGTGATGTCCACCGAATATGCCAGGTCATTAAGCCAGTCATCATTCAGCAAACATTCCCGTTCTGTAGGCAATTCATTTATTGCAGACAGAAACAGATGGACACTACTTTTCAATGCCCAGAAACGTGACAGAACGTTCCTTTTAGATAGCCATCTGACATTACAGTGTAACTAGCTCAGTGTATTCCTCGTTCAGGTCTGAAAGAAATAGTCTGAACTCACGCCTGTTCAACGACTGACTTCGAATTTTGTTCACAGATCTAAGAACAACATCTATGACATGTTTAAGATTTAATGTCTTTCCAAACAGAGCTTTTTGGTGAATGATACGTGATATTTTAATATGGTGAAAGAAACTGTTCCAATAAAGCTAGACACCCACACGTTTTACCCGTTAAAGCCGGAGCACCGTGGGTGCATACACTGTCCAATTTAGTCCATTCTATGTTGTTTTTCTCTACACACAACTTCAGAGTTTCAAACAGACCAGTCCCCTTGGTAGTTGCATGCATCGATTCAAGTCCTAGAAGTTCTTCAATGACTTCAAAATTATCGTTTATTGCTCGTCAAAAACGGCGACCTTAGCTGTGTCTGAAATGTCAGTGGATTCATCCATTGCCAATTTAAGAAAAAAAAATTGCAAGTTTTGATATGTGCTGCTACTTGATGATGAACATCGTTGGCTAAAATCTTCAACTCGCCTGACCATAGTATTATTAGACAAAGGAATCTGATCATATTTTGTTTCACACTTTTTATCGCCAAGCATTCTAGTGGCAATTTTAAGGGAATGCTTTATTATTTCTTCTGCATCGGTGAACGGCTTCTTTTTGCGTGGAAACAGAAGAGCGACTTCGTACGACGCAACTTCAGCACTCTTGCTCTGTTCGTTAGCCTTGGTGAAAAAAGACTGCTGCCTTGTCAGAGAACTTTATTTTTTAGCTATGAAATCTTTTCTTAACCCCGAATTGATCGGATATTGAGGAGTTAAGTCTGAATGTGTGGTCGTGAAGTGTCGTTCCAGATTAAATTTGTTTGTAACAGAAACACGAAATCCGCAGATTAAGCAAACTGGTTTGTACTGGCTAGGCATAAACATAAATTTATCCGCACAATCTTTGTTGAATTCACGACAAGCAACGTCTTCACATTTTCGCTTTTTGCCATTGTTTGATGTTAGATTTTCCACACTTATGTTTATAGGCTTTAACGGTAAATTTTTATTTGAAAAAATCTGATTTCAACACAATATTACCGACTCTGATAAAGTTGTAACAGACGACAACATGGCACCTTGCGCACTCTGATTGGTCGACAAGGCTGGGTTATGGGGACTTCATAACGTTTCGTTGCAAACTGAACAGGCACATTCGGTAATATCTGAGCATAACAATCACGAGCAGAGTAAATTATTGCACGCTGGCGGGGCGCTCCGAGTGCATTTTTGAAATGATTAAAATATAGTATATTAAAAACGAGGCCTCGCGTGCCACTTTCTGACAGCTGGCAGGCCACAAGCTGCACCTCTTATCCCACAGAAAGAGAGCCCCAACCCATGTCTAATATTTGTCTCTTTATATCATTCGTTAATATGACTAGACTCTTAATTATGGTACACTAACCTCAGCCATATAGGACACATACTCTCCCAATAAAATACACTGCTTTCTATAGAATCATGTTGCAGACTCACATCTACTTTTGCAAAGCTGAGCATTCTGTGCACCAGTCTATCCCAAATTTACCTCATTTTACTACACCCACTCATTTCCTCTTTGTACGCCAATCATTTTTCCATGCATTTGTTCCTCATTTGTTCCTCTCGTCCTGTCATCACCTTCTAATGTAGTCACAGGAGTTCTCCTTGACTGTATGTGGTGTTTGTGAATGTGTTTGTTTGCTGATGAAGGCTAATCGCCGCAACGTTCTGTATGTGTCTTAACTCTGTTATGTAAAGCTGCACTACTTTGTGTCATTTTATATTGTTTACACTTTCACAGCTTTACCGCAGTTCCACCTAATTTTGTCATTTTTCTAGCGTGACTATAACTTCACCCTTATGTGGGGGTGGGGTCGGATGTTCCAAGAATCCCGGCGAGGGGTAAATTTACAATAACCTCTTCTTCCCTCACGCAGATGCTCCCCACGTAACATTGTAGGTGGTTTATTTTTAGCCTCTGTCATCGCCAAAACTCCAAGATCTTGCAAAATTGTCACTTTTAAGAAAACAGGCTTGGTCCTGGTTTTCCATTGTAATCAATTAAGGTGGTAAATTATGAAGTCCAAATTTTGTTGATGGGCGCAAACATTACAAATATGTTACAGACGTCTTGGATGAATTCGTGTGTTGACTCCCTTCCGTGCCATGACACCAGATGCAATACCCTTGGTGTAGTAGATCTTATTATTACATTTGGTATCGAATATTACAGTAGTTTCCGATTGTTGCCATAGATCTAAATGGTAACAACATATCCCAGCTGGTACAGTAGATCTCGGCTGTTACAATATATATCGGCTGTTAAATAAATTCCAACTGTTACAGTAGATGCCGGCTGTTACAGTAGATGCTGGCTGTTACAATAGTTACCGTCTGTTGCAATAGATACAGACTGGTACAGTAGATTCTGGCTGTTACAGTGCATCCTGGCTGTTACAGTGCATCCTGGCTGTTTCAATACTGGCTGTTACAATAGATTCTGGCTGTTACAATAGATCCCATCTGTTATAGTTGATCTAGATTGCTACGATAGATCTCGGCTGTTGTAGTAGACCCTGATTATTACGATAGATTCCGGCTGTTATACTTAGTATAATAATTATACTAGATCCTGATTGCTACGATATATTCCGACTGTTACAGTAGATCCTCATTGCTATGATAGATTTGGCTGTTATAATAGACCCTCATTGCTACGATAGATTCTGGCTGTTATAATAGACCCTGATTGCTATGATAGATTCTGGCTGTTATAATAGACCCTGATTGCTACTATAGATTCTGGCTGTTATATTAAACCCTGATTGCTACGATAGATTTTGGCTGTTGTGCTACATCCTCACTGCTACAATACATTCTGGGTGTTACAGTAGATGCTCATTATTACGATAGATTCCGACTGATCTCCTCTTATTGTATAAATAAAGGTTATTCTTCTTTAACTCATTCAATCGATATGGTTGTTACTTTAACTCTTTAGTTTCAAAGCAGTTGTTAACTTTAAAGTAATAAAAGCTTCAGTCTAAAAGAGTTAAATTTAACAAAACTTCGTAATACTTGATCCAGCCTCTTATCTTAGCGGTGTGTAACAAACTCTCAATGTTAACCCAAAAAACATTGTGCCGTGTAACTGGGTGAGTTTGTGCCCGGTGTGAAACGGATAAGCGAAGACACTAAATTCATGACATGGGCATTTCATAAACTGGAGAATTTGCCCAATTAGGTGTAACATATGCACCGTGTCACACAATTGTTAACTAACGTGGCATTTATTTTCTGTGTCGGACGAGCATATGTGACATCTGTGAGCATATTTGACACTCAATATTCAAAACTGGATGTAATATCCTAGAAATTTCCGAATGCATTTGACACTCCGCGAATGTGTTTGACACTCCGTGAGTCTGTTTGACGCTCCGTGAGTCTGTTTGACGCTCCGTGAGTCTGTTTGACACTCCGTGTGGATGCATTACTCTATATAGTGAACATATTTTAGTTTTGTGAACATATTTGATCTTTGCTGTTAACATCAGTTTGATAGCTAACAGTTATATCCTTAGATGTATGCAAGACAATCATATTGTACTCTGTTAGACTGTATCTGACATGTTCGTACCAGGAGTTGGTTGTATTAAACATTTGACATTGCGTGATAGTCTATAGGCATGATACAAGCTTGTAGCCGTTATATGTGATGATGGCACGTGTAAGTAGACAGCAAGCACCACCAGTCTGTGTATTTCTGAACTAGGATAGGAAACATATTTGTGTTGTAAAATGGAAGGTGTTCGTACTGTTCCCGCCGGGGACTGGCGGGAAGACGATGTCCAGCAAGATACTCGTGGTCCGCTTGCTGCAGATACACCTGAACCGTGCTACTTAGAGAGATTTGTAGACAGGCGGGAGCGGACGATAGTCATCGACTCTAGAAGTAGATGTCAAGTGTTCACACGGTTAGTGTCACCTGTGCTTCACAGAGGGCTATACAGGCAATATACCGGATGTGGGCAGTAGGTTACCAGCACAGATTCATTATAGAGACAATGGCACCTGCACCATGCAGAACGCGAAATCCGGAGACCATATAGACCCCATTTCCTGGGCGCTAGACTCTCCTACGACTGCTTATTCTGCAGAGGTAACACAGCCTATACTCTGTGCAGACACCAGACGCATTTCTAATGTTGACGAGCTATCAAAATACCTACCAAGCTGCAACAATACAAACATTGAGAGCAGGTTCGAAAGATCTTTTGGTATGGATGATGATGGTCGGAAGAACCAGGTGTCCCTAAGACTGTTAGAGAGAAGAAAGACTATCGAAGTTGATAAGGACGATCTGTCGGGACTGGAAGTCAGACACACTTCAAACTTGAACTTCAGCATTAGTTCACAGGAACAACAGCGCCATCACTCAGTGAAGTCGGAAGTGAACATTGTTTGGGGCAAGACAATCGACGCAGACGAAATCTACAGCAAGGAACGTTTGTTTAGATCAGAGCTTTGCTTCAGCCCATTATTGAGTAGATCTTTAGATGACTGCACAGATTACTTCAGTGCCGATATGTCTAGTGAAACAATAGTCACCAGTGGACTATACTGACAGCTGTGTGGAGACAGGAGACTCTATGTATGCAAGTGATTGCAACGATTCGTTTCTAGAACAAACTGATATATACCCGGATAAAACAGATACTAAATCTGATCTCACCCTGTGGAAACATGAAGAGTTCACGAACAACGGAGATCACAGAAATACACCTCGCTTGGTCTCAACACTGTATACGGATCTAGCAAACGCTTCTGATATAGAATTACGTGATAGAATTAACCCAAAACAGCTGGAGATCGGTTTAGTTGACGATGTCATAGAGCATCCGTTGGACAGGAAGCAGTTGTATAAAGTGTCAGATACTATAGCAAATTTAGGTCGCGGCGCTAGCGAAGTGGAAATCTCTGCCCAGGGGGTATTTTATGGAAATTGTGTGGCTGGAGTAGATCCAACTGACAACTCTTACCATCCAGATCAGGACATTTGCTTGCCGATTCTACATGATCAAGTCTCAAATAGTCCACATTCCAGAGGTGACATTCATATTTGTGATGCAGTGGATGGGGAAATGCAGAAATCAGGGCAAGTTGTTAGTGTTGGGGTTGTTGGGCAGTCTCAGGAAGATATAACGCATATTAAGTTTGATGGGAATCCCGAAGTGGGATTACGCGTCAGCAAAGATCTGCCCCACTTGCAGTTAACTGTCAGCAGAATCATGCACATCAATGTTGCCGCCGACGATAGCTGGAATAACACAGGCGATGACGTAGACACTGTCGATGACGCAGACCCTGTTGTGAATGCAACAAGACAGTCGCCTGAAGAGCTTCCATCGGTGCAGCTTGGGGAAAGTACAATACTAACAGTTTCTAGCATGAGGGACGCGACTACCTTGAATCATATTGACATAAACAATTTATTGTTACCCCAAAACTCTAGTGATGCCGATGTTAATTGCTTGTTAGATGGCAACAGTGAGGTGTGGAATAAGAATGAGATAATCCATGAACCTGTGACAGTTTCCAATGATGCAGTATGCAGTGCTGACTGTGTGAAGTCCGTGACTACAAACAGCATGACACCAGACTACAACAGCATTGCAGAACTCAGTTTGTTGACCCCAGACAGCACGCCTGGTAATCAGGGCAACACAAGCACAAACACGGACAACCACATAGTATTTATGACACAGGAGAAATCATCATGGTGTACCGATAGAGCTGTTGATGACGTCAGCAGAGCAATTCATCTGAAAATGGCAGGAACATCGCTGGAATGTCTGAATGTTAGTGACACGGAATGTATAAATGTTAGTGACGCGGAACATAAGACCTGTACCAGCAAACCGCAGGCGATCACCTGTGATGCAGATATTTCCATCGCGAAATACACAGCAGATGACAAACCTGCGGGCAATGAAACTGTCATGAAATGTGTTGAAAGAACTGAAATATTTTTGCAGAACTCTGACAGCACTACTTGCAAAAGAAGAATACAGATTTCAAAGGCAGCTTCTACAATTGCAACATACACTGGATCAAAAGACAGTCAAAAGATTAACGAACCAAAGTCAGAGATGTATTTACCACTGTCTAGAGACATACCACGAGGAAGGCCTGAAGCAGCAGATTCATTTGATGATAATGTTGATGGCTTTGTTCTTGTCACTTCTAAAAGAAACAGAAAAAAGAATAAGTCACATAAGATTAAGCCTAACGACGCTACTAGCATAGCTAAAGATTCGTTTCATGGTGCACAGGGCAAAGATTCACACAGCAGTGATATGGTACACCGTGAATACTTGTCTTGCCAAATTGCTGAGATTCCCTCATTCAGTTCTATGTTGGATAATCCAGATATCGTCGAGACTCCCTCGTCCAGTTCTGTGTTGGATAAGACAAATACCGCTGAGACTAGCCTCGCCCAGTTCTGTATTGGATAATCCAGATATCGCTGAGACTCCCTCGTCTAGTTCTGTGTTGGATAAGACAGATATCATTGAGACCTCCTCGTCCAGTTCTGTGTTAGATAAGACAGATATCGCTGAGACTCTCTCGTCCAGTTCTGTGTTGGATAAGACAAATACCGTTGAGACTCCCTCGTCCAGTTCTGTGTTGGATAATCCAGATATCGCTGAGACCTCCTCGTCCAGTTCTGTGTTGGATAATCCAGATATCGCTGAGACCTCCTCGTCCAGTTCTGTGTTGGATAAGACAGATATCGTTGAGTCTGCCTCGTCCAGTTCTGTATTGGATAAGACTGATATCGTTGAAACTCCCTCGTCCAGTTCTGTGTTGGATAAGACAGATATCGTTGAGACTCCCTCGTCCAGTTCTGTGTTGGATAAGACAGATATCGTTGAGACTCCCTCGTCCAGTTCTGTGTTGGATAAGACAGATATCGTTGAGACTCCCTCGTCCAGTTCTGTGTTGGATAAGACAGATATCGTCGAGACGCCTTTGTCCAGTTCTGTGTTGGATAAGACAGATATCGCTGAGACTCCCTCGTCCAGTTCTTTGTTGGATAAGACAGATATCGTTGAGACTCCCTCGTCCAGTTCCGTGTTGGATAAGATAAATACCGTTGAGCCTCCCTCGTCCAGTTCTGTGTCGGATAATCCAGATATCGCTGAGACTCCTTCGAACAGTTCTGTGTTGGTTAAGACAGATATCGTTGAGACTCCCTCGTCCAATTCTGTGTTGGATAAGACAGATATCGTCGAGGCGCCTTTGTTCTGTTCTGTGTTGGATAAGACAGATATCGTTGAGACTCCCTCGTCCAGTTCTGTGTTGGATAAGACAGATATCGTTGAGACTCCCTCGTCCAATTCTGTGTTGGATAAGACAGATATCGTTGAGTCTGCCTCGTCCAGTTCTGTATTGGATAAGACTGTTATCGTTGAGACTCCCTCGTCCAGTTCTGTGTTGGATAAGACATATATCGTTGAGACTCCCTCGTCCAGTTCTGTGTTGGATAAGACAGATATCGTTGAGACTCCCTCGTCCAGTTCTGTGTTGGATAAGACAGATATCGTTGAGACTCCCTCGTCCAGTTCTGTGTTGGATAAGACAGATATCGTCGAGACGCCTTTGTCCAGTTCTGTGTTGGATAAGACAGATATCGCTGAGACTCCCTCGTCCAGTTCTTTGTTGGATAAGACAGATATCGTTGAGACTCCCTCGTCCAGTTCCGTGTTGGATAAGATAAATACCGTTGAGCCTCCCTCGTCCAGTTCTGTGTCGGATAATCCAGATATCGCTGAGACTCCTTCGAACAGTTCTGTGTTGGTTAAGACAGATATCGTTGAGACTCCCTCGTCCAATTCTGTGTTGGATAAGACAGATATCGTCGAGGCGCCTTTGTTCTGTTCTGTGTTGGATAAGACAGATATCGTTGAGACTCCCTCGTCCAGTTCTGTGTTGGATAAGACAGATATCGTTGAGACTCCCTCGTCCAATTCTGTGTTGGATAAGACAGATATCGTCGAGGCGCCTTTGTTCTGTTCTGTGTTGGATAAGACAGATATCGTTGAGACTCCCACGTCCAATTCTGTGTTGGATAAGACAGATATCGTCGAGGCGCCTTTGTTCTGTTCTGTGTTGGATAAGACAGATATCGTTGAGACTCCCTCGTCCAATTCTGTGTTGGATAAGACAGATATCGTCGAGACGCCTTTGTCCAGTTCAGTGTTGGATAAGACAGATATCGTTGAGACTCCCTCGTCCAGTTCTGTGTTGGATAAGACAGATATCGTTGAGTCTGCCTCGTCCAGTTCTGTGTTGGATAAGACAGATATTGTTGAGTCTCCCTCGTCCAGTTCTGTGTTGGATAAGACAGATATCGTTGAGTCTCCCTCGTCCAGTTCTGTGTTGGATAAGACAGATATCGTTGAGACTCCCTCGTCCAGTTCTGTGTTGGATAAGACAGATATCGTTGAGTCGGCCTCGTCCAATTCTGTGTTGGATAAGACAGATATTGTTGAGTCTCCCTCGTCCAGTTCTGTGTTGGATAAGACAGATATTGTTGAGTCTCCCTCGTCCAATTCTGTGTTGGATAAGACAGATATCGTCGAGACGCCTTTATCCAGTTCAGTTTTGGATAAGACAGATATCGTTGAGACTCCCTCGTCCAGTTCTGTGTTGGATAAGATAGATATTGTTGAGATCCCTCCGTCCAGTTCTATGTTGGTTCATTTTGTTAATGAAAAAGATGAAACTCTTACATTATGTCCTGTTTCGGCCCAAAATTCCCAAGACGAGAAGATGATGGAGGAATTACCATCTGTGAGTATGTTTAGCCCATCAGATCCTGTCTATACCGACTTGCATGATGCACATATTTGTTGTATAAACATTGCTTGTGCAACTGCTGACTCTGCAGTGACCGAGCAACCTATGCTGGAGCAAACCACATCTGCCGACGAGGTCCAGCACCTGGATAACAATAGAGAACAATCTACTAGTGACCTTACAATGACAGAGATAATGTTCGAACCAGAGACCACTGTTAAACCGTTTGTTTTCAACGATGAAATCAGCAAGCACGGTGTGATAGACACTAATGGCGAAACTAATCGTGAGAAAGAGCCTTTCGAGCCAGCAGCGGAGGATTGTAGTTCCGAAGAATTCATATGCCGAATGCTGGAAGGAATAGATGCTCACACACAAGAATATGGGGAAGAATTTCTACATTCTGATGAGTGCGGCGGAATGCTACTGAACATATATACTGGGGGACACCGGCGGATACTCAAACCACACAGACGATTTACAAAACCTGACCATGAAACTACGTCAAGGTCAGGAGACAACGATTCTGACTTTACAGATCCAGTTACGGAGTTAGAAGAGGATCAGACGAGTGCCGAAGAGAGTACCGTGGCCATTGGTGATCCCAACGTTCCCGCAGATGGGACATTAGTGAATCGTAGTATTACAAAGGAAGGTAAAAGAAGAGGTAAAGGCCACAAGAGAAAGCGTGAAGGAATAATCAACGTTGACACGTCAAGACCTAATAGTGAATGTTCAGAACTAAATATGTCGGACGATTCTGGCAGTATCGATGCTACTAGTTTGGAAGACCTAGAAAATTTTGGAAACGACTTTAGCGCTCGCTTGTCAGACGAAGATTCAGGACCCGACAGTGAAAAATGTGTGTCCATGTGTGACCAGCACGATAATGTGTCTGATGGAGTGGACGTGATACATCAGCATCTTGACTCACACGTGGATGAGATCAGTGCTGAGATAACAGATACTGACCATAGACATAACTCCAGCGTCGGCGCGGCCCCAGACTTAGATAATAAAGGTTGGCAGACTTACGAAGACAGCGATACGTTGATTGGATGTATCTCTGTCAGTGAATCTGCTGGGGCAGAATACAAATCAACGACAGACAGAGTAGCAAATAACATAGCAAGAAAATCGTCTGACACGAAAGTTTGTTCCTCTGCTCATTATCAGTCAGAATTTATCGGGTTTAAGGAAAGCTCAGACATGAGCAGCAAAGAAACGGAAACCAGCGATAGAGAGAAGGACAGTGTTGGCAACAATGATAATGAAAGCATGACACAAGAATCAAGTGCTCCAATTAACGAGATTAATGGCGCGAATATGAGCTGTATTCCGTATAGTGCAGAAGTAACATCGGACACTGTCCAACTTAGTTTGCAGAACGTAGAGTTTCACCAACGAGTTCTGGCTCAAAACTTGCTGGGGCGAGATGTTGAAGCTTCTCTTGAGACTAATGAATCGTGTGCAGAACAAGGCCCCATGTCAAATCAGCACCTCAGGCAAGAGAACTCCGTGGATAGGTTTGAAGCTTTTATTAATGCGTGTGCTGCAGTTAAAGTGACATTGACAACACAGTCACACACAGAACGGATTGAGTTCGCTAATAGTCGTGAAAAGGTCGAGACAGCGACCAACGGGCCGGATTTGTTGTTTGGAAATAATGACGATAGTGACGACCTATGCTGTCAATCTGAAACAGGTGACCCATTATTTCCAAGTGAGAACTTTCTTAAATATACAAGTGTACCAAATTTTACAGCAGATCTGGACAAGGGCAGCATATTAGCGAACACTAGCAAGTCAGGGGGTTTCATAGAAAGAGGAAAGGTACCATTGTCATTTAATGGATGTGTTTCAGTTAACACAGAACTTGATAGTGATGTTAGTAATAATGACGATGATGTGGTGGATCTTCGTAGCATCTCTTCCAGAATATATATTTTTCTTAATGACAGCGAAGAAAGAGCACACGATTACGTGGATGATACCATACAAGAAAACGCAGACATAGGCGACAGTACAGATAACCGAACAGAAGATGTGTCGGTCACATTTGACGAGGGAGTTGGAAAAATTCAGTCGACAATACCTAATCGTGAATCTAGACAGGGAGATTACGCCAACGCGACACAGGACATCAGTGATGAACATTTACAAGGAAGACCAGATACAAGTGAGACAATATCGCATAGTAAAGAAACGAGTGACACGACCGCACATACTACATGTTCACGCGTAGACCATGAGCAGAAAGTTATTCAAGCAGATCATGAAAATACGACAGTTGAAGACCCTGGAAATGTGCAGTTAACATTTAGTCGTGAGCAAGAAATAGTTCATCTGTCAGATGTAATTATGGAAAATGCTGATAATAATGCAGACTGTCGAAATGACAATAAGATTGGAGATGTGAAACGGGAAAATGTTGATAAACCTGAGCAAAGAGATGATCCCGCAGACGGAATCCATGTGACTGAGGAAAGCAAAATATACTCTGTGGAAGGTACAGGTGAAGAAAGTGATTGTGAAGAGCAAAGACGCAGAGAGGATCTGACAGATGCAACTAATTCATGCAGAAAAACAAGTTTGCCTGGCCGAGAGGGAGTCTTTATTGGAAATAATCAGAACTGGAGAGCTGAAGATAAGGACAATACAAAGTGGATTAATGACCACGAAGGGGGTGGACATTTGAGAGAAGATCGAACTGACAACATTCCATGCACTAACGACCAGAGTATAGTTATTGAAAATAGAAATATTCAAGCATCCAAATTGAACTGGAGAGTTGAAGATATTTTCGATGTAAAATGGGAAAGCGATGAGGAAGACGGGAGTAGTCGTAATGTGGCAGAGAACTTCGAAGAGAGAAACTACGACAATGTAGAAAATGCTTGTGAACACATGGAAATAGATCATGATCAAAGCAGATCTGAATATATAGGTCGTATGGAGCGGGAAACTTATGACGAAAATGTGGAGCGGGAAAATGATGACAAAGACGACAAGCCGAGAGTGTATCCGTTAGATACTGAGATGAGAGACTTTGGAACCCAGCAGATTACAGACACACGTGTAACCGATGACATTGTAGCAGGCGATATTGACAGGACAATTGGAGCGACTCATAATGTAGAACGGAAATATAATAATTACAACAAAAATATGTATCTTCCAGATTTAGGTGAAGAAAACCTTGTCAATATGGCTCACCAAAATGAAGATAACAAAGCGAATGTGAAGTGGATAGTTGAAGATATTGACGAAGTGAAATGGGAGAGTGACAACGAAAAAGAAAGGCGCAGACATGATCCGAAAATCGAAAAATCAGAGGACACCGTAGAATTAACTGCGGAGTGGAGATTTGAAGATATCAACAGCGTGAAATGGGAGAGTGATGACGAAGATCAGCTTCACAGGGGCGACCTGATAGACAGAGCCAAAGAGAGCAGAAAGATGAGTTCAGCTTGCAGAGAGGAAAGACCTCATTGGAGATAATAAGCACTGCAGAGCTAAAGAGATTGGTAGTGGTAAAATGGCGAAACGATGAAAGGTGGAGGGAAGATTTGGTAGACTGGGTTCTAGAGATCAATGATGCAGACGCAGTGTTAAGAAAGGAAGAATCCATAACAGACACCTTTGGTTTGAGATTTGACGATATTGCGGCTGTGAAATGGCAAAGTGACGACGAAGAGAACAACGTAAGAAATGAGATTTTAGATAGAATTCAAGAAAGCACGTGTATTGGTAGAGATGGCAAAACGGAAGATAGTGTAGCAGACAATGTGCAATGGAAAGTAGAAGATATCGGCCATAAGAAATGGAAAAGTGATGACGAACAGCAAGATGATATCGAGAATGTGACAGATGAAACCACCGACTACAGTGGCATAAATGTTGTTAACAGGCATGAACGCTTCATTGGAGATCATGTGCGATGGAAGATTGAGGATATTGGCGATGTGAAATGGAAAAGTCGCGAAGAGAAAGATGAAGAACAGAGAAACGATGTGGCAGAAAGAAACCAAGAGTGCAGAGATGCTCGAGCAGTTGGTAGAAGTGATTCTTTATCAGATACTCTGGAATGGAAAGTTGAAGATTGTGGTAACGTGAAATGGGAAAGTGATGACGATGATAATGATGGACTGCGAAATGCCGTTACAGATAAAATCCAAGAGAGCATAGGCATAGCTGCAGAAGGAAGAGCAGATGAAAGCCATAACTGATAATGCTGAATGGAGAGTTGAAGATATTGGCGATGTCTGGTGGGAAAGTGATGAAGAAGACGCATCGCCGGCGGAAGACATGGCAGACGGGAACAAAGCGTTCAGTGACATGAAAAATATTTGCAGAAAGTATGACTTCATTGGAGATCACGTGGAATGCACAGTTGAAGATATTAGCGAGATCAAAATGGAAAGTGATGAAAAGGTTGATGGAGAAAAATTACTTGATTCTACAGTCAAACTACAGGAGATACATAGCAGACCCTTAAATGGCAGAATTGAAGACAGTATGGAAGGGATGGCAGAAGGTTTTGACAATGTGAAATGCGAAAGTATTGACGCGAAAGAAACATGTCGAAAAGATCTGGTAAACAGAGTCTTAGAGAACATTGATCAAAGTGCCATGCATGAAACCATTGATATGCAACCACATATTAGTCATTGGGGAAGTAAAGACATTGGCAATGTGAAATATGACAATAATGAAGAAAAGGTTAGACACAATATTTCTGTAGATGTAGTACAAAACAGCAGAAATACAGATGCAGTTGCAAGAACGGGAAACTGTGCAGCTACTAATGAGCAATCTATGGTTGAAGATAGTGGCGCTCTAACATTGAAGAGTAATAGCGAAGAGACGGCTAAAAGAAGTGACATGTTGGATATATTCCACCAAAATGTATCCATTAATGCAGAAGGCAGCATGGAGGCTAAAGTAGCAGACACTGTTGAGTGGAGAGTTGAGGATGTTGGTGATGTCAAATGGGAGAGTGACAAAGAAGAAGATGGTAGACAAATTCCGATAGACACAGTCCAAGAGATGAACAATGAAATGTCAGCTCACAAAATTGGAGAAATGCGAATAGACAATAATCACAGGATAGTTGAGGAAGCCGTTCATGAGCAATGGCAAACTGATGACAAAAATGTAGATCAAAGAAACGATTTGGAATACAGACCCCAAGAGAATAGTGAAGAATATGTAGTTAACAGAGTTGAGGACATTGAGTCAGATGATATGCAAGCACATTTTGAAGATAATGTCCATAAGAAATGGAACAGAGCTTGTGAAGACAGTGATCTGAAAGCTAATTTTATAGATGGAATAAACGACAACAGAAGCAATAGTCCAAGTGTCAGGGTGGCAGATCATAATGTGATCAGTAACGAGGAACAGAGAGCTGGAGATGCTGGCTGTGTGATATGGGACGATGATAACAAGGAGGATAGCATGTGGAGAAAATATCAGGTAAATGGAGTCCTATTGAATAAGCATACGATCAATGTTTGTAGAAAGGACACATTTGATGCAGATAATGTGTCGTGGAGAATTGAAGATGATGATGATGATGATGATGATATGAGGTTGCAAAGCGATGTCGAGAAGATAGAACCGAGAGAAGTTATTTTAGACAGAGACCAAGGGAGTGATTCTGGAATGGGGTGGAGAATGGAAGATATTGCTGATGTCAAATGGGACAGTGATACTGAAGTAGAAGAAAGAAAAGACGATCTGGGTGATGTAAACAAAGATAATAGAATCATGAGATCATCTGATAGAATGGAAGACTTGATGGGAGGCAGTGTAGAATATAGAGCTGAAGATGCCGACAACACTCAGCTGTTACACTATACAGATGAGGAGCCAAGATATGAACTATTTCACATCAATCAACAGACTACTAATGAAGATGTTGTGAACAAATTGTGCGATATCCGTGCAGATACTATCAAATGGAGAGTCGAAAATAATAATGATAAAGATAAAATTGATGGAGAAGATAACGGTCAGAGAGAAGATGCGACATATAAAATTCAGTACAGTAAGATAAGTTCCGCGACAGATAATGTAGGCTGGAGATTTGAAGATATTGAAGACTTGAAATGGGAAAGTGATGAGAAGCGAAGAGACCATCTAGCAGATGTGACACAAGAGACGAGTGACAACAGTCTCGTCGATGCAATTGAAGAATTGCGAACTGAAGATAACCAGTGGACAGTTGAAGGTGTCAACGATATAACACGGAAATGTGATGGAGAAAGTGTCGAAAGGAGGGGAAATCAGGCAGGCATAACCCATGATTTCATTGGTGCAGTTGTCACACCAGGATGCTTCATTGGAGATAATGTAGCATGGAGAGTGGGGGATATTAGAGTTGTAAAGTGGGAGAGTGACGATGAAGATGGCACATTAAAAGATGATCTGACAGACAGATCGGCACAGAGTTCCACTGAAACAATGGGATATGTCACAGCAGATAATGCTGCATCGAAGACCTTTAAAAGTGTCAAGTGGCAGTATCAGTCGGATAATACAGAAAATACAGGTAACCCAGAAAATCACATTCACGAGAATACCATTGAAATAGCAGTTGATATGAGACTGAAAACACCCGATGATATTGATTCTGAGAACTGTGCAGACAGATCCAGTGGTAATAGAAAGTTTAACGGTCAAAGCACTACTGCCTCTGTCATATCATCTCATAGTGCCCATTCCACTCGGCACGAAGATGTCATGTCACAAAATGATGTCAGCGGGAATGAACAAATCCAAGCATCGGCAACAGAATCTGCTGATTACATCAGTTCTACTCGACAGCCAGTTGCTGTTGGTTTTGTTGAAGCAATCACACATAGCACACCTAGATCAGGTCATGATGTTATTAATTTGCACGTACAGTATACTGATTTTAATAGGCCAGCAAATCATCAGACTTCTGCCAATATTGATTCTGAGCACCACATCAGCGACATCTCTCATTCAGCTGACTGTTTGGTCAACACCACACGGGAACATTCCTCCACCACGGGTGCTGCTTCCTGTGTTAATGATTCGGTGCTTGTTACCGACATCGACATGAAGTTGAAAACAGCTCTCTCTGAGTCTACACAGAACAGGAAGAAGAAACACAAGAAGAGAAACAAGAAAAAGAGCGAAAAGAAAAACGTACAAGCGCAAACACTAGCACAAGCAGTAGTAAATGTCAAAGATTCATTTGGTGAAGATTGTGCAGTCAGTGAGGTTATGGGTGTGGTTGCTGCTGTCGACAAGTTCACTGTTCATTGTAGCCCGGATGACTCAGCCAGAGGTGAATCTTTGAGGGGGTTGACGGCTGTCCTGGTTGTGGGTTCAGCTGAAAAGCATTCGGGAAACGCTGCGGCTGGGTCAGACGATTCTGTGAAATTGACTGACGTGTGTTCGGGTTGTGAACAATCACGCAGTCTGGAGATGCTTAATCAGTGCGATGTTGAGAATAACGAAACAGAAAGCAAAACTGAAAGTGCTGTTGGAGAAGCTGGCATTTCACGTAATGACATTACTAAGGCAGATCCCCGTGAGCTGACAAGCGATGACAACGTAAAATGTTCAGAACAGGCCACTACCAACAAGGTGCCCGTGGAACACACTGCAGACTTGCACGTGAGTAATAGTAATACTTCCAGTCTGCAGTCTGGCTTGTTTTCTGGATTAGACAGTGAAGTAAAGATCGAAAATGACGTGAACATTTACAGTCGAGGACATAACGAACCGACGGAACAGCGAAGGAGCAGCAGGTCGTTCTTTGAAAAAACAGTCATGGACAAATATGCAAGTTTTAGCAGTAGTTGTCACGACGTTAATGCAATAGCTTCCCCGGAACCAGCCACGCCATACCAGACTGACTACCTCCCTTATCAGTGCATTGATAGATGCGAGATTTTGCTGCCACCTGCTTCTAAATGTGCCATATCCAAGGTAAGCAGTACTATAAAATCTATTGTTGAAATGCATACCACATTTGTTGATTTCACACCGGTCAGTTAAGCACGTCAATCAGTATTTCATATATCAAAATCATTTAATCGATATCACTTATTTATTGTAAAACCGGATCTTGTTTCCTTGGACGTCTTTCATCCTTTGACGGCAAACGGGTACTTGTGTTAACTGTGTCATTCCCATATCATATGTAGCCATTTTAGGGCACTCTTCCGAATTGCGGTCCCAAATAGTTCCGCAGTGAATAGGTCAGGGGTTAAGGGTTAGGGTTAGTTGTTAACTAAACACTGACCCTAACCCTTACCCCTGACCTATTCACTGCGGATCTATTTGGGACCGCAATTCGGAAGAGTGCCCATTTTAGTAACATTTTCTTAATTGCTTTTTAATTATATAACCTGCATAGTTGAATACCTCTTGAAAAAACAAATCCAACGATACCTTATTCAAGTCTGTAGGTCAATTGTATTTGTAAGCTGAGATATTAATTTTTGTATGTCAGTTTATTATTTAACATTGACATTGGGAAATGGTCAAAATCCCATTTGAAAAGTGTGAAAATAAAACACATAAGCTAAGGGCTGCCGGTCTCTCTGGCTGTGGGGTTACAACACTTTCTCTCTGTAATCCCGTTTATCACGCAGAGTCTCGTAGCGAACCGAGAGCTGAGGCGGTTCGACCCCCGCTCGTGACTTGCGGGATACTGAGCCGGCCGCTCAGAAAGCAATGGCAAACTACTGAGCGTAATCTTGCCAAGAGATCAACATACAGCTGAAAGATGCTGGTGTTGACAGCTAAGTCCTGTAAAGGATATGCTAAAAAAAAAAAGAAGCTAAGGGCAGATAACTGCTCTTGTTTTTTTTTTACTCGCTGAGGGGGATAACTCGGGTTGTTATTTTGAGGGTCACCGTTAAACGCAAAATTCAAATGAAAACCTCAAACTCCCTCTTCCTCTTCCTCCACTCCAACCCCCTCCTTCGCCTACTCCTTCTCATTCTTTCTCCTCCTCCTCCCTCCTAAAGCCATTTTAATAATATGGCACATTTTCCCAGATGCAAAAATAGTTCACTACGACAGTCATGTAATAATAACAATTGTGAATGATGTAATAAACCCAATAGTCGGCTGGATTAGCGCATTCGGCATTGGTTATGCTGACGTCGTGCGTTCGAATCTCCATGAAGCATTTTTGTGTCCTCAGTAGCATAATAGTAAGTGTCTCTGCCTGTCATGCAGGAGCTCGAAGTTTGAACCCCCAATATATATATTTTAAGGCTCAGTTGGTTAGAGCGTCGTGCTAATAACGCGAATGCCGTGGGTTCGATCCCCATACTGGCTAGCGAAATGTATTGTCCATTACCCCATGTGCACAACAGTCACTTTCAGATTGATAGGAAAGCAGCAGTCAATTTGAGACAATATATTTCTATACCACCGACTAAAATCAGACTTAAAATAATGTAATAAACTTTCATATTTATGGTGGCTTTTATGTTTTATAAAATTCCAAATCATGCACTTATAGTAACTGAGTAGCTGTTATTAATCAATTAAATTATTAAATCTTTCACTGATTCAAATCATGTGATATTAATAAAATAGTGACACCATCTGTTCTGTGTTCTTGTCCCATATATATCAATATGTATGGTTTCTATGGGCTTTATTAATAGAGTGTATTATGTGATTTACTTTAGAAGCTAGCTGCTGGGTTTATTATGAGGCCATTTAAATTATTTCCATTAGGTCCGATCTTGCAATAATAATTACACCATTCTATTTGTTTTGCTTTGCCATCCCACAATAAAATTATAGTGTCAGTGTCTATAATAAGCATGCCAAAAACTGTTGCATACATTTACAATGAAAGCTGCATATTTTGCTGCCCATTGAAAATTTGTAATTAGGTCAGAGCATGTGTTAAAGAATAATAATGACATATACATGTTTCTCACTTTTAATAAGAGAAACAACAGTATATGGTAGGCAGTTCATTTAATAACATGTATAGCCATGCTGCTGGCATGTTTAATGAGTGTTCAGGATTATAGCTGTGCAATTTTTCGTATACATTACTTCGACGAACTTACAGCACAATAAATCTGTCTCAATATTACACACCACTGTGAACTATACAGGTGCCATTAAGGTATACTTTTCATTTAGTATTATTTCATAGTCTATAGAGTATACTTTTTCATTTAGTACTGGTGACATTTATTGCAAACAGCTGGTGACATTTAGTGAATAGTGGTGGTGGCAATCATCTAAACATTACTATTGTTCTAAATGACATATGACATAATTTTACTGTAAATTCCATTGAAATGAACTGCAAGAGCCATTTTTCTGTTTCAATATGATTTATTTTGACCTTGTAAAAAATTGACAATGGGTGCCAACACATTTTAGAAATGTTAAGTTACTTAAAAATCAAAGGTTTTTAGGCTGAACCATGTAATTATATGTATTACTGTGGGCTGACAAAACAAAGCAAAATACTTGTCATATTACACGTTCTGAGATAACTAAGTAACCAAATTGGCCAACAGATTTGTTTAATAATGAATACATCACTTACATGACATGATTGAAGAAAGCCCTACATATGCTTGTAGACAGGTCAAGAGTACCTAATGACATACTATTTCTTTTTATATTGAACATTTTGAAGTTCAAATTCAGTGATATTACACAGCATTTAATTTTTGTGAAATCTGTAAATTATTTAGAAAAAACAGACATCTGAAATGAACCACGGAAACCCTACACTTATTTGTGTGTGTACACACACACACACACACACACACACACACACACACACACACACACACTATATATATATATATATATATATATATATATATATATATATATATATATATATTGTTGCGTATCCCTTACGGGACGTTGCAGTCAACACCAGCATTTTTCAGTTGCTGTTGATGTACTAGGCAAGTGTTACGTTCAGTAGTTTGCCATTGCTTTCTGAACGACCAGCTCCCATACCAGCACGTATATATATATATATATATATATATATATATATATATATATATATATATATATATATATATATATATATATATTGAGCACAACCCACTACTGGCAACGCCGATCGCATTCTGGTATGAACCTAAGGCCTATCCACGTCAATATGGAAGCACTATACTCGAGTTTCGCCCTCATTTGAGCTCGTCAGTAGTGCATATCCCTGACCGGATCCGGAAACAGTCCCGGATCACGCGTGTGAAGCGGGTGTGTAACCACGCGGCACACACTGGACACACCAAATTGTCACAACAGAATATCACAACGCTACTCATCGTAGGCTATGCTCATATATAATATATATATATATATATATATATATATATATATATATATATATATATATATATATATGCACATTCCACATCATGCTGCGGTGACGTCAGTCTGCTTGCCCTGTCTACGGCCTACCAGAGCGCGAATAAATGAGTTAAGTCTGAAAAGTTACCCAAAAATAAACGAGCCCGACCGTGTAGCATGATGGAAAATTAAACAAAATTACTAATCAATCAATCAATCATGTGCCATGCCGGAAAGCGTGGGCGGTCATGACTCGCCATTTCACTTGATCACCAGTGTCGTGGATCAGCTCAGTGTTCCTGTCTCGTCCATGCCATGTGGCCAAGCCATCCAGGTATTTTCCTCTCGGTCTTCCTCTTGGTCTGTTCCCTTCGATCTTGCCAGTTGTCACTAAGTTCTCCAATCCATTTCTTTTCATAACATGTCCAAAAAATTTTGACTGTCTACGTCTAATTTCTCTAATCAGTTTACGATGTTCATTTGTCTCTTGTAGTACTTGGTAATTGGTTTTTCTGTCTGTCCATGGTATTCTTTGCATTTTCCTTAGAAACCACATTTCTGCAGCCATCAGATGCTTTTCAGCTTGACTGCTCATTGTCCAAGTTTCACATCCATACAAAAGAACAGGCTTTATGTATCCCCTCAACTCTTTTTCTTGTTTCAATTGACATCTTTTTATTGGTTACTAAAATGGGTGTAAAATACAAATCTGCATTCATTGGCATTCATATCGCTGTGAATGTTCCATAAGAATATTAAATAGTCATCGCTGGAGTATGACAAAATAGCCACTATTTCCCGCCATTGAAATATCACATCATAGCATGCGATCTTCATCAATTTAGTTTGGCATGTGCCCTCCAACTTTAATAGTCCAAAATAACACAATTTATATAAAACTGGATGGTTGATTTAATTATACATCTAAGAACAAACATCTACATAAAAGCTGATTTGTGGGTCTACTTACATCTGAAAATGTCACTCGAATTTCAAGCGAATTTCAGAAACACGAGATGTGCAAAACGTAAACCGGGGTTGGAGAAACTTTATAAAGTAATCGGTCCTTTTTTTTACGCGATCTTGAAATAATCGGGGAATTTAACATAACGACTACTCTATAATCCTTTAAATGGAGACACCGAAACAAACAAAAAACGTAAATTAACGAAAACAGTCTCCGGCAAAATACGGCAAATGGTAACGAAAGTACCTACGGAGGGTGTTTCGTGGCCAGACAATCCAGTTCCATTTCTTATTCATCTCGTTATTCTGATACAGTAAATTAATTATGCCCAGATTAGTAAATACGGGTACAGGTTACTATCTGAACGGACAGAAAATGAGTGTGTCGAGTTTAATTATCTATTATTCGCGTCCAAGTGTAATAACTGTTATAAAATCATATTGTCGCATGTTCACGAATTACATTGATTGTACTGAATTGTTTACATCTAAACTGGTGTATTTAGTGAAGTATAGACCTTTATGCTGTGAATCACTTTACTGGCACCTTGCCGTCTGGACAGACCATAGTTTGTTACACATTGTGCTACACATTAAATATAATAACATAGTAACTACAACCGATACCACGGATGGAGTTATACCGCTCCATAGCACAAAGCTGGACTGAATTGTAGAGACCATGGGTTACGCATGCAGCATGATACCTCTCTCGGCCTGCTTAGTTTAATCCAGAGGAAAGGTGACACCAATACACCTGGAACAAGACAAGCTATAGAAGCTGCCGGATCAGCAAAGCAATGCTCAAACTGCCCAGCTGTCGGAGCTTTGATCCCAGACCAGTTGTCGACCAAGGGTTAGGGACTGGTCTGCCCTGCTTTGACATAGTTTTTAGGTTATACCCTGGCCAGATGTCACAGACGTACAGAACGGTTGGTAGAGTGTGCCATGTAGCGTCGGAGGCAAAAGACAGTGATTAGAATAAGATACGGAAATTGCGGCAAACAAAACAAGAAGAGTTAATCAAGAAGCGACATAATCATCCTCCATTCGAGATACGTGGCCCAGCCACAGGAGGCGTCTCTGCTTGAGGAGGGTGTGCACTGTGGTAATATCTGCTCTTTCAAGCACATGTTTGTTTGTTATGTGGTCTTTCCATGTTATGCCCAGCATACGTCTCAGACATATCATATGGAAGGAAACATATTGTGCCTAAATGTGCAATTAAAGTACAGAACGTTATTTTGGGACAAGTCCAGAAAATTAAATATCCAGGCGCATGGATAACATCAGATGGATAATGCATCACTGAGATAAAGAACAGAATAGGACAAGCAAAAACTGCAGTATCTTATATATAAAAGGCAATGTCTGTCTGTATGTCCTTTAATGTGTTCACGAACGGTCCATCCGATTGAGATGAAATTTTCTACACGTCGTCTTCTTATTCCCGTCATAGTTTGTTAGTGTACAAACAGTTATTTACTTAATATTATTTAATATTTTAATTTACATTATAATGTATATATGGCGAGGGGACATAACTTCTAATAGCATTGCTATATATGTAAAATTGTTCCATATTTCTCAACAAGGTGGACCTTTTCGCAACAGTTATCTACAGGCATATGCGTTATAATCCTCCTCCTCCTCCTCCTCCTCCCCTTCTTCTCCCATATGCTCCTTTTCCTCCCCCACCCCCTCCTCCTCCTCCACTCCTCCTCCTCCATCTCCACTTCCTCCTCCTCCCCTCCTCCTTCTCCAGCTTCTCCTCCCCTCTTCTCCCCTTCTCCTCCCTCCTCCTCTTTCCTCCTCCTCCTCCCTCCTCCTCCTCCCCTCCTCCTCCTCCGCCTCCTCCTCCTCCCCCTTCTCCTTCTCCCCTCCTTCTCCTCCTCCTCCCCTCCTCCTCTCCTCCTCCTCCTCTCCTCCTCCCCTCCTCCTCCCCCTCTTCCTCCTCCTCCTCCCTCCTCCTCCTTCCTCCTCCCCTATTCCTCTCCTCCTACCCTCCTCCACTCCTCCTACCCTCCTCCGTCCTCCTCCCTCCTCCCCCACCTCCTCCTCCTCCCCTCCTCCTTTTCCTCCTCCTCCCCCTCCTCCTCCCCCACCTCCTCCTCCCCTCCTCTTTTCCTCCTCCCCCTCCTCCTCCCCTCCCCTCCCCCTCCTCCTCCTCATCCCGTTCCTCCTGCCTCCTCCTCTCCTTCCCTCCTCCTCCTCCTTCCCTCCTCCTCCTCCTCATCACCTCCTCCTCCTCCTCACCCTCCTCCTCCTCACCCTCCTCCTCTTCCTCCCCCTCCTTCCCCTCCTCCCCACCTCCTCGCCCTCTTGCTCCTCTCCTCCCTCCTCCCCTCCTCCTCCTCCCTGCTCCCTATTTAGTTATTGGGATGAAGATTGTTCTCTTCCAATCTGTTCGCCATATTTCCGGGAACGGGAACTGTAGGTTATATGACTACTTATATGAATTAAATGAGACGCTCCCCGCCAGGGACTGGGCGAAGCCGGGCCGGGTCGTCTTATTTGGGAACGGGAACGGGAGCAGGGGCTGAATATGAATTAAATGAGACGCTCCCCACCAGGAGCTCGGTGAAGCCAGGTCGGGTCGTCATTTTTGGGAACGGGAACAGGAGCAGGGGCCGAATATGAATTAAATGAGACGCTCCCCACTTTGGGAACGGGAACGGGAGCAGGGGCCGAATATGAATTAAATGAGATGCTTCCCGCCAGGAGCTGGGCGAAGCCGGGCCGGGTCGTCTAGTTTTATTTAATATTTTAATTTACATTATAATGTATATATAGCGAGGGGACATAACTTCTAATAGCATTGCTATATATGTAAAATTGTTGCATATTTCTCAAATAGGTGGACCTTTTCGCTACAGTTATCTACAGGCATATGCGTTATAATCCTCCTCCTCCCCCTCCCCCTCCTCCTCCCCTTCCTCCTCCCTTCCCCCTCCCTCCCCCTCCTCTCCCTCCTCCTCCCCTCCCTCCTCCCTCCTCATCCTCCTCCTCCCCCTCCTCCTCCCTCCCCTCCTCCTCCCTCCCCTCCTCCCCCTCCTCTCCCCTCCTCCTCCATCCTCCTCTCCTCCTCCTCCCCCTCCTCCTCCCTCTCCTCCTCCTCCTCCCTCTCCTCCTCCTCCTCCTTCATTTTCTTCTGCTGCGTTATAATATATAATGATAAAATCTTTAAGGCATTTTCAAAGATTTCATAAAAATAATGCATCTATTTTAAATACATTAAAATTTTCTAACTCATCTTTTTATTTCTCTTCGGCATCTATACAGTTATCCCAGCATTTATTGCGTTTTCGTGATATCTTGGTAAGTTTACGTTCAGTAGTTTCAGACTACCCTATTTAGTTATCGAGATGAAGATTGTTCTCTTCAAATCTGCTCGCCATATTTCCGGGAACGGGAGCTGGAGCTTATATGATTACTTATATGAATTAAATGAGACGCTCCCCACAAGGAGCTGGGCGAAGCCGGGCCGGGTCGTCTTTTTTGGGAACGGGAGCAGGGGCCGCAGGAATTAAATGAGACGCTCCCCGCTTTGGGAACGGGAACGGGAGCAGGGGCCAATTATGAATTAACTGAGATGCTCCCCGCCAGGAACTGGGCGAAGCCGGGCCGGGTCGTCTAGTCTTATATATAAAAGGCAATCTCCGTCTGTCTGTCCATATGTCCTTTATGCGCTCGCGAACGGCCCATCCGATTGAGATGAAATTTTCTACACGTCGTCTTCTCATTCCCGTCATAGTTTGTTAGTGTACAAACAGTTATTTACTTAATATTATTTAATATTTTAATTTACATTATAATGTATATATGGCGAGGGGACATAACTTCTAATAGCATTGCTATATATGTAAAATTGTTCCATATTTCTCAACAAGGTGGACCTTTTGCTACAGTTATCTACAGGCATATGCGTTATAATCTTCCTCCTCCTCCTCCTCCCCTTCTTCTCCCCCATGCTCCTTTTCCTCCCCCACCCCCTCCTCCTCCTCCACTCCTCCTCCTCCTCCATCTCCACTTCCTCCTCCTCCCCTCCTCCTCCAGCTTCTCCTCCCCTCTTCTCCCCTTCTCCTCCCTCCTCCTCTTTCCTCCTCCTCCCTCCTCCTCCCCTCCTCCTCCGCCTCCTCCTCCTCCCCCTTCTCCTTCTCCCCTCCTTCTCCTCCTCCTCTCCTCCTCCCCTCCTCCTCCCCCCTCTCCCTCCTCCTCCTCCCTCCTCCTCCTTCCTCCTCCCCCTATTCCTCTCCTCCTACCCTCCTCCACTCCTCCTACCCTCCTCCGTCCTCCTCCTCCCCACCTCCTCCTCCCCCTCCTCCTTTTCCTCCTCCTTTTCCTCCTCCTCCTCCCTCCTCCTCCCCCACTCCTCCTCCCCTCCTCCTCCTCCCCTCCCCCCTCCTCCTCCCCTCCCCCTCCTCCTCCCCTCCCCTCCTCCCTCCCCTCCTCCTCATCCCGCTCCTCCTGCCTCCTCCTCCTCCTTCCCTCCTCCTCCTCCTCATCACCCTCCTCCTCCTCACCCTCCTCCTCCTCCTCACCCTCCTCCTCTTTCTCCCCCTCCTTCCCCTCCTCCCCACCTCCTCGCCCTCCTGCTCCTCCTCCTCCCTCCTCCCTCCTCCTCCCCTGCTCCCTATTTAGTTATTGGGATGAAGATTGTTCTCTTCCAATCTGTTCGCCATATTTCCGGGAACGGGAACTGTAGGTTATATGACTACTTATATGAATTAAATGAGACGCTCCCCGCCAGGGACTGGGCGAAGCCGGGCCGGGTCGTCTAGTCTTATATATAAAAGGCAATCTCCGTCTGTCTGTCCATATGTCCTTTATGCGCTCGCGAACGGCCCATCCGATTGAGATGAAATTTTCTACACGTCTTCCTTTCATTCCAGCGCAGCCCACTGTCATATTATTTTAGTGTGAAATCGGCTGCTTACCCAATATTATTTCATTTTTCATTTTTCATTATAATTTCATATATCTCAGGGGACTTAACTCTGTAAAAGTTATTTCAAGGGGCATAACTTTTCTGTATAACTTATAGTCATATTGTGGCATCGTTTTCAAAGATTTATAAACTCTTAGTCCATAGTTATGTACCGGCATATGAGTTATAATAAATAATGATACAATCTGTAAGGCATTTTCAAAGTTTTCATAAAAATAATGCATAATGCATAACATTGTAACTCATCTTTTTTTTGCTTAAAGAATGAATAAATAATAGTGACCTTATCTCTATCAAGTTTGAAGATTTTATATTTCTTGTCGCCAACTCTAAGAAGACATGGAACAACTTCAGCCATTATTAAATCTACAGGCATATGCGTTATACTCCTTGTCGCGAGATTGCCATGAGTTAAACAGATAAATATACCGACGTTTGCTGGGCGTGTATTTTCTAGGCCCACAACAGCCGTACTGGAAAAACAGCACAGGTTACATCAGGTCAGCCCATATACACATTTGGTGGTGAGTGAGGAGGAAGTGAGTGCGCTGAATCAGATATCACTTTGACAAGTCATAAACACATCAGACGGAAATGGCTGCTGGGATTGTCACCACTGAACAGAAGCTTGACAGTTGTCAACAGTCAGAGACAAACCGGAATTGGCAGCGAGAGACAGGAAAACAGTGCATCTGTCAATTCTTGGTTTCCGGCACATCGAGAAGTTGACGGGGTTATTTGCAACTCTTTGTTGGAAGTAGACATAAACTTGCTGGCTTGTTTTGAAAATCTTAACAATTACTGACAACTTTGACAGGACTAAAGCCAGGAAAATAGATTCTTGCAAATGGCTGATATGTCCAAATAACACCTGTGTGGGGGCGAAAAGGATAACGTCACGTGGACAACTTGGGTAGTTTGCCATATAAACTCGAGTTGGGATCAACTAGGGTGGACTTGAATAATGCTCTAGTCGGAGTGAGGGCACTGCAGCGCCTAGTGGAAATAATATCTACCGTGTGTTAATTAGTGACTTAATTTTACACGTGCCTATATGGCAGATGTAGATATGATTTATAGGACTGCAGTAGTGCCATTTAAGGTATAACTTATTATAATATATTCGTTATAATTACTTTAGGCAGTAGCCTTGTTAAACTATAGTGTGATGATTAGCACTGTTAGTGGAAACTAGCTAGATTAGGGAAGTGATACTTGGCTCTGTTAGCTAGAATAGATTAGTGAAGTGTTGATAAGCTTTACTAGTTGAGTAATGAAGGATAATTGGGATCCTCCCGTAGGTGTCCCTGGTGGGCGGGGTTCCGCATTCTGTTTGCTGATATTTTTCTTTGTCATAGCCTGATTCGACTCTAGGTGGGTAGCTAATCTGCTCTATGACTAAGTCTAGTTAGCTAAAGATCATTAAGCAAGGTGATAGGCTTACACTCAGCCGAAAGGATCAGTGACTAGTACTATCACCAGATGTGTTGTTTCTATCCTAGGTTCCCTACCAGATCCAAGGAAACTCAACAAGTTTTGGGAAAGACTTAAAAAACCCATTCTGAAGAACACCAGTTCAAGAGTCAATAACGTTGCATACAGAAAGCAACTAAAAGCTAAAAGGACGTTGATTCACCACACATAGTGATGATTACAGATGCACCATACAGCATCAGACAGTAGTAACTACCGGAGAACAATCTAATAGTTACCTAGTGTTATATAATCTCGTGTAATAGAACACAAGACATTATACTTGAGGCTAGATAGACACGAGTGAGGATCCAGTACAGTAACAATTAACATTAATGACTGTGTACACACTGCAAAAGACTTGTGCAGTTTGTTTAGGAACATTAGGAACGGACATTGTGTAGAGTGCAACCGGTCCCTGATTAACTCTTAATACCACCGGTGTCTATTTCGGATGTTCATGAAATTGGATTACCAGAGGTCTACAGAGGCAAAGCATTATCCGGCAAGATGGTTCCGGCAACGGGTGAGACGTACTTGTTCTGACGTAACGTGCTGTGGTCTATCTTTGCTGTGATCAGCTGACTGAGTTGATGTCTGAGAGACAGAGTCTACACACTTTATAGAACACGTCACACATTTTCTTCGCATACACGTCTCATACACGTTACACTTTTATTTTAATAAATTAATCTTTATTAATTTCTAGAAGCAAGAGTTGTTGAGTATGTTGCGTTGGGGAAGTATGAGAAGGGGCATAGTACGACAGTGTGAGAGTGATAGGAAAAGGTGTCCATAGGCTGATGGAGTGTGTTGGACGGAAGCTGGTGGATTCTCCAGAATATTGAGGGGGAAAAAAATAATATTATAATGTGGGTGTCGGATCTCCTCACTCCAGGGACGACACTTTAAAGGAGGACACGACATTATTGGGGGCTCGTAAACGTGATATTTGGACAGTGGGATCTCTCGTAAACGGGATCTTTGGACAGCGGGATCTATCGTAAACGTGATCCTTGGACATCGGGATCTCTCGTAAACGGGATCTTTGGACAGCGGGATCTATCGTAAACGTGATCTTGGGACAGCGAGATCTCTCGTAAACGGGATCCTTGGACAGCGGGATCTCCCGTAAACGGAATCCTTGGACAGCGAGATCTCCTGCAAGCAGGAACGTTTGACAGTGGGATCTTCTGACAACGGGGTCTTTTGACACGGGATCCTTAGTTATAAAAGGGAGATATCATTTTGGAGAATCCAGCTAGAGTGAATGTGGATAGGGGTTAGGATTAATATCTTACCTGTTCACACTTCACACGTCTGCATAGGTCTGTGGTCCTGATTCTACTCTTGTCACTGAGTGAATGTGCTGTGTGTGGTAATATCTAGATTGATAGTACTTGTTCATATATCTGTATAGTAATTTGCAGTTATATTGTACTAGACCTGCTAGCTTACCTCTCTGTATAATGGCCACCCCTAAACTTAGCACGTTAGAATTAAAGGCAAGGGGGGAAGAAATGGGATTGGCTGGGTCTTCTCTAACGGATTACATACAGGAAGTGGAGAGAGAGTATCGTCAAGCGGAAAGGGAAGATCGAAAGGCCGAGTTGGAATTGAGAAGGATGGAATTGGAAGCTGAGCAAGCAGCTAGGAAATTGGAAGCTGAGCAAGCAGCTAGGAAATTGGAAGCTGAGCAAGCAGCTAGGAAATTTGAAGCTGAGCAAGCAGCTAGGAAATTAGAAGCTGAACAGGAAGCACAGAAAAGGGAGCACGAGTACCGGATGAGGGAACTCGAGTTGAAGAGTCAATCTAATGGAGAAACTGAGGGAGCAGTTGGAGGTTCCTCCATCCCAGGATCAACACCAGTAGGTGGACATGGGTACCATGCTATGAAGTTTCCTTTAGCGGTCTACGAGGAGGACAAAGAGAAGATTGATCAATACCTTCAACGCTTCGAGGCTATGTCAGTTGCTATGGGTCTGGAGCGTAACAAATGGAATCTTAAGCTATCCCAGGGATTACGCGGGACGGGATACGAGGTTTATACTCGCCTGCCACCAGGACATGAGAACAATTATGATGAGTTAAAGACGGCTCTGCTGAAACGATTCGAGGTTACGTCACATACCTACCGGAAAAAATTTCGAGCAGCGAAACGAGAACCGGGAGAGTTGTTTGCCGCCTACAGTTTGCGTCTTAAATCTTATCTCCATAAGTGGATGGATTTGGCTGGGTTCGCACATGACTATGAGAGTCTGGAAGAGCTCATGGTGGTCGACCAGCTGAAGAAGCAAATGTCTAAACCTCTCAGGACGTTCCTGGGAGAACAAGGAGCGGAACGTATTGACCTCGTGACTAAATTAGCAGAACGGTTCGTCGAGGTACATGGGGAGGCAGGGGAAAACCTTTCCACCAACACCAAAAGTCAAGAGAAACATGACAAGAAGAAAGCCAAAAACTCAGGAACCAAAAAGTGGGAACCTTATGTGCAAAAATCAGAGGATAATTCAGAGAAGAAGAAGGAGGGAAGCAAGAGCACTTCAAGCTCTACACCTAAACGACCGTGGTCGGAGAAGTGGTGTTCAATTTGTAAGTCACCCTCTCACAATACGAGGGACTGCAAATCGAAGGCTAAGAACCCTCACTTTGCAGCATGTCAAGTGACTTCCAAGGAGGTTGTCACGGAAAAGGCCAAGGTCAACAAGGAAGCTCGCCACCAGGAGAGCTCATTCAAGTCCGACAATAGAAAATCTAGGACAGGGAAATGGTGCAACCAATGTCAGTCAAACACGCACAATGCTTTTGACTGCAGGGGAAAGTCAGGAGACACTCAATTCGTCGTGTGCTCAGGGAAACCTAAGGTGGAGCCCACCGAACAGGTCGAGGCCGAGGAAGAGACTCCAGACCAGGAAAAACCACCTGTAGTGGAATTGGTAGAGGTTAACGGTCGTCAAGTGGAGTGTTTATACGACACAGGACTGGACGGGGAGGCCGTGATTTCTGCGGATCTGGTACATCCAGAACAATTCACAGGTGAAACATTGGATATACAGCCTGCACAGAAGAGTGCTGTAACCATGAAGTTGCCCATTGCTAATGTGGAGATTCGGTCAAGGTACGTCACCGGCACCATCAAGGCCGCTGTATTGACCGATCCCATTTTTCCAGTCATCCTAGGTTGCCGGTATGTCTTTCTGGGAATGCCCAGGGAGCCAATCCATATGGGAGCAATGCAGACTCGCTCTCAGACGAAAACGGAAGAGGCAGACGCAATTGTGACTAACCCAATGCCGGGGGAGCTACGAACTGCCCAGAGTGAGGATGATACTTTACGTCCTTGCTACAAAAAGCTGCAGAAAAGTGCTGATCCACCAGGACGGGGGCAGTACTACATGAAGAATAGGATACTCTACAGGAGAGCAGGAAGGGGAGACAACCTATACGGTCAGTTGGTCGTCCCGAAAGCTCATCGGTCCCAGATTCTTCATATGGGGCATACCATCTCCTTTAGTGGACACATGGGTATTGCCGCCACCATGCAGCGGATTTCCTGCCACTACTATTGGCCGGGAATGACAGATGATGTGCGTCGGTATGTGAAGTCATGCCCTGAGTGCCAGAGGGTGGCACCGAAACACTGGACAGCACCGGTGATGTTGGGTGAGATGCCCATCATGAACTCTCCTTTCGAGAGGGTAGCCATCGATATCGTGGGTCCACTTCCCAGGACTAGGAAGAGGAACATGTATATACTCACAATGGTGGATTGCTGTACAATGTGGGGTGAGGCGATACCGTTGACCACGATTGACTCGAAAAGAGTGGCGGACGCACTGATGGAGGCCTTTACCAGATTAGGCTTTCCGGATCAAATTCTGACGGATAATGGATCTCAGTTTTGTGGAAAACTCATGGAGGAGGTATTTAGGGTGTTTCACTCTAACCACATACATACCAGCCCTTACCACCCTCAAGCCAATGGACAAGTAGAGCGTTTCAACGGCACGTTGATGACAATGCTCAGGAAACTAGCGCAGGAAAAACCTGATAGGTGGGATGAATATATCCCAGCAGCACTCTTTGCCTATCGGGAAGTTCCTCATGGCTCAACAGGACTACCACCCGCTACGTTGCTGTTTGGTCGTCCAATCAAAGGACCGTTGGAAGCCATGTTGAGGAGTTGGACTGAAGAGGGGACGTCAGAAGAAGTGATCTCATCCTATCAATACGTGGAGGAACTGAAAGAAAAACTCCATAAGGGATGGACTCTGGCAAATCAAAACTTGAAAAAGGCCAGGAAAAGACATGCGGCTTACTACAACCGTAGGTCTAAAGAAAGATCTCTAGAGGTAGGAGATAAAGTCTTGTTGCTACTCCCAACGGGAAACAACAAACTGGAGATAGGTTGGCAAGGACCATTTCCCGTGGAAAGGGTGATATCCAGAACCAACTATCAAATCCGGATCCGGGGAAAGTCGAAGATTTTCCATATCAATCTCTTGCGGAAATACGAAGAGAGACCAGGAGACAAGGCAGCTCACCTCATGGCAATGGCAGTTGCAGTGGAGACAGAAGTGGGAACCAGCGAGGGCAGGGAATATCCCTTGGTACACCAGGAAACCTATAGGGATGTGCAAGTGAACCCTGATCTGACCTCCCAGGAGAGGGAAAGGATAACCCAGGTTCTCAAGTCTCATAAGGAGATACTGACTGATAAACCAGGACGAACGAGGTTGGTGGAGTTCGAGATGACTTTGACCACACAGGAGCCGGTTCGCCAAAAGGTTTACCCAGTGCCATTCTCTAAAGAAAAGGCCCTGGAGGAGGAAATACACAAATTGCTGGAGGATGACGTGATTGCACCATCCACATCCCCATACAATGCGGGGGTAGTTTTGTTACGCAAACCAAGTGGAGAACACAGGTTGTGTATAGATTACCGACTGCTGAACAGTCATACACAGTTTCAGGTGGAACCTTTGCCGAATCCAACTCAGTTATTCGCTAGGCTCCATAAGGCTCGGTACTTTTCAAAGGTGGATCTGAGTCGGGGGTACTATCAGATACCAGTCAAACCGGAGATTCGACCACTGTTAGCTTTCAGTACACCCAGTGGACACTACGAATTCAAGGTCATGCCCTTTGGACTCAGCAATGCACCTAGTGTGTTTACACGCATGATGAGGACTTTACTAGATCCGTTACAGGATCCGTCCATCATCTCATTCATGGATGATATTCTGATTTCCAGTGACAGCTTGGATGACCACTTACAATCCTTGGAGAGAGTGTTTAATAGACTCAAGGAAGCAGGGCTTACTGCTCGTCCAACCAAGTGCATGATTGGTTACCAGACTCTGGAATTTCTAGGTCACACCATCACTCCAGGACACATTGTTCCAGAAGAGAAGAACCTGGAGAAAATCAGAAATGCACCAAGGCCAAAAACGAAGAAGGATGTGCGATCTTTTCTCTCGTTGTGTGGGTTCTACCACAAATTTATCCCACATTTCACGGAACTGGGAGCTCCGTTGACGGAAACCTTGAAAAAGGGATTACCGGATCAAATCATTTGGACACCAGAATGTGAGAATGCCTATAGTCAGTTAAAGGAGGCCTTGGTCAGCAAACCTGTATTACAGCTCCCTGACCTTTCCAAACCATTTGTGTTGAGAACGGATGCAAGTGCGATTGGAATTGGAGCCGCTTTGTTACAGGAAGGAAAAGACGATGCTTCGGTTTTGAAACCTGTGGCATACGCAAGTAAGAAACTTCTACAGGCGGAGAGGAATTATTCAACCGTCGAGAGAGAATGCTTGTCCCTCGTATGGGCAGTGCAAAAATTTCAGCCATATTTGTATGGAGTTAAGTTTCGGGTTCAGTCGGATCATCAGCCCCTGATGTTCCTGGCGACTTCTCAGAAGCTCAACGCCCGGTTGATGCGGTGGTCGTTGTTACTTCAACCGTATAATTTCACAGTAGAATACATTCCTGGGAAGGAAAATGTTGGAGCGGATTTCTTGTCAAGACACCCAGCTCCTGAAGAAGAGGAATGAATCATCTGGATTTAACTCATTGTGGAGAAGAGTGAGATGGACTACTCTCTTAAGAGGGGGCCTATGTCGCGAGATTGCCATGAGTTAAACAGATAAATATACCGACGTTTGCTGGGCGTGTATTTTCTAGGCCCACAACAGCCGTACTGGAAAAACAGCACAGGTTACATCAGGTCAGCCCATATACACATTTGGTGGTGAGTGAGGAGGAAGTGAGTGCGCTGAATCAGATATCACTTTGACAAGTCATAAACACATCAGACGGAAATGGCTGCTGGGATTGTCACCACTGAACAGAAGCTTGACAGTTGTCAACAGTCAGAGACAAACCGGAATTGGCAGCGAGAGACAGGAAAACAGTGCATCTGTCAATTCTTGGTTTCCGGCACATCGAGAAGTTGACGGGGTTATTTGCAACTCTTTGTTGGAAGTAGACATAAACTTGCTGGCTTGTTTTGAAAATCTTAACAATTACTGACAACTTTGACAGGACTAAAGCCAGGAAAATAGATTCTTGCAAATGGCTGATATGTCCAAATAACACCTGTGTGGGGGCGAAAAGGATAACGTCACGTGGACAACTTGGGTAGTTTGCCATATAAACTCGAGTTGGGATCAACTAGGGTGGACTTGAATAATGCTCTAGTCGGAGTGAGGGCACTGCAGCGCCTAGTGGAAATAATATCTACCGTGTGTTAATTAGTGACTTAATTTTACACGTGCCTATATGGCAGATGTAGATATGATTTATAGGACTGCAGTAGTGCCATTTAAGGTATAACTTATTATAATATATTCGTTATAATTACTTTAGGCAGTAGCCTTGTTAAACTATAGTGTGATGATTAGCACTGTTAGTGGAAACTAGCTAGATTAGGGAAGTGATACTTGGCTCTGTTAGCTAGAATAGATTAGTGAAGTGTTGATAAGCTTTACTAGTTGAGTAATGAAGGATAATTGGGATCCTCCCGTAGGTGTCCCTGGTGGGCGGGGTTCCGCATTCTGTTTGCTGATATTTTTCTTTGTCATAGCCTGATTCGACTCTAGGTGGGTAGCTAATCTGCTCTATGACTAAGTCTAGTTAGCTAAAGATCATTAAGCAAGGTGATAGGCTTACACTCAGCCGAAAGGATCAGTGACTAGTACTATCACCAGATGTGTTGTTTCTATCCTAGGTTCCCTACCAGATCCAAGGAAACTCAACAAGTTTTGGGAAAGACTTAAAAAACCCATTCTGAAGAACACCAGTTCAAGAGTCAATAACGTTGCATACAGAAAGCAACTAAAAGCTAAAAGGACGTTGATTCACCACACATAGTGATGATTACAGATGCACCATACAGCATCAGACAGTAGTAACTACCGGAGAACAATCTAATAGTTACCTAGTGTTATATAATCTCGTGTAATAGAACACAAGACATTATACTTGAGGCTAGATAGACACGAGTGAGGATCCAGTACAGTAACAATTAACATTAATGACTGTGTACACACTGCAAAAGACTTGTGCAGTTTGTTTAGGAACATTAGGAACGGACATTGTGTAGAGTGCAACCGGTCCCTGATTAACTCTTAATACCACCGGTGTCTATTTCGGATGTTCATGAAATTGGATTACCAGAGGTCTACAGAGGCAAAGCATTATCCGGCAAGATGGTTCCGGCAACGGGTGAGACGTACTTGTTCTGACGTAACGTGCTGTGGTCTATCTTTGCTGTGATCAGCTGACTGAGTTGATGTCTGAGAGACAGAGTCTACACACTTTATAGAACACGTCACACATTTTCTTCGCATACACGTCTCATACACGTTACACTTTTATTTTAATAAATTAATCTTTATTAATTTCTAGAAGCAAGAGTTGTTGAGTATGTTGCGTTGGGGAAGTATGAGAAGGGGGCATAGTACGACAGTGTGAGAGTGATAGGAAAAGGTGTCCATAGGCTGATGGAGTGTGTTGGACGGAAGCTGGTGGATTCTCCAGAATATTGAGGGGGAAAAAAAATAATATTATAATGTGGGTGTCGGATCTCCTCACTCCAGGGACGACACTTTAAAGGAGGACACGACACTCCTCCTCCTCCTCCTCTCCCCTCCTCCACCTCCTACCCTCTTCCTCTTCTCCTCCCCCTCCTCCCTCTCCCTCCTCCATCCTCCTCTTCTCTTTCTCCTCCTCCTCCCTCTTCCTCCTCCCAGCTCCTACTCCTCCTTCTTCTTCTTCTTCTGCTGCTGCTTCCGCTGCTCCATTTACCCAAGTTAATTGTTGGGGAAGATGTAAAGATCTTTCAAGTGCTCTTTCTAATGCTTTTTGTAAGTTGGTCTTCGTTTATCTAAGGTTGTTCTAACTGCAACCAATAAATGATTAGACAGACAGACAGACAGACAGACAGACAGACAGACAGACAGACAGACAGTCGGGAACGGGAACTTATATGACTACTCATATGAATTAAATGAGATGCTCCCCATCAGGGGCTGGGCGAAGCCGGGCCGGATCAGACAGATAGACAGATAGATAGACAGACAGACAGACAGATAGATAGTCGGGAACGGGAACGTGAGCTTATATGACTACTTATATGAATTAAATGAGATGCTCCACACCAGGAGCTGGGCGATGCCGGGGGCCGGGTCAGACAGACAGACAGACAGACAGACAGACAGACAGATAGTCGGTAACGGGAACGGGAACTTATATGACTACTTATATGAATTAAATGAGATGCTCCCCACCAAGGACTGGGCGAAGCCGGGCCGGGTCAGACAGACGGACAGACAGACAGACAGACAGACAGACAGACAGATAGTCGGTAACGGGAACGGGAACTTATATGACTACTTATATGAATTAAATGAGATGCTCCCCACCAAGGACTGGGCGATGCCGGGCCGGGTCAGACAGACAGACAGACAGACAGTCGGTAACGGGAACGGGAACTTATATGACTACTTATATGAATTAAATGAGATGCTCCCCACCAAGGACTGGGCGAAGCCTGGCCGGGTCAGCTAGTATCTAATAAAGAACGTTTTGTGCAGTAAGTCACTGTCCTTGCAAGTTAGAAAAAGAGTTTTTGCATGTTACATTGAACCAGTTTTAATATAGGCTGCGAATTCTGGACAATTAGTAAACAGGCGAAATAATCCCTGGAAGCCTTAGAGATGTGGTGTAATAGAAGAATGTTGAAAATTAGTTGGACAGCCAGAATGAGCAATCAAAACGTTTTAAGGGAAGCTGAGTCGCAAGGACAACTTATCACAAACACCAGAAGGAGGTAGTCATGTTTTTGGCCACGTTATTAGAAAAAAAAAGTCGCTTAAAAGTCGACAGGGTTGACTTCATAGCACCGGGTTTTATCCCATATGGCTCGGTCTCTTTCCGCAGCGTGGGAAGCGTCGCACAAAGCACGAACTCTGTAGCTCTAGCGACGACCCACAGGAGCCTTCCGAAAAATTTCACTCGTGAACCGAAGGACGCGGCCCTGAATCGAACCCACAACCTTCGGAGCCCGAGTCAAACGGCTTGACCACTTCGCCATGAAGCCTCCTATACGTTACTCCCTAAGACGTTATGAGAAAGAAAACACTAAAGTATGTTCTGACAACCGGAAAAATTTGCGTAAAGAGAGATAGAGGAAGACTAGGGTCAGAAGATTCTTGACAGTTTTATGTCATCGCAAGGAAGGGAGTCAACAAACTAATCGATCCAAAGTCAAAGATCGCAATTTGAGAAGAGTCATGATCGCCCACGCCACCTGGCAAGGCACTGGGTGATGATAATGGTAGCAAGCTTGATTCCTCTCGTCCAAAACCCTGAATCGCAGTTTCCCAAAAGCGTTACAAGCTTCGGCTGTTTACTTTGTCATCGATATAGACTTCTTTAGTGAGAGTGATGCCAACTTACTTATACATGAATAATGACATTTAGCTCATTGACTGGGTTCATGGAGCCTCTTGATAGAGTACGTTTAGTCCAGCTGGTAGCAATAGAAAGACGTAGCTATTGAAAGCTGCTGCAAGTAGGTTAGGACCACACTGTATTTCAGACTTTGAGATGGCAAGTCATCAGTAAACAGACATTGACGTTTGGTTTCAGTGTACTCTTGAGTTCTTGCCTCAGGTCTCCTCAGACTGAAGAACTTGCCATGTACATGACGGCAGACTTACGCCATCATGAATGTCGTTCAATGCGTCCATCAACATTGCCTAAGACAGCATGCTTAGCCTGGTCTTTAGCTCAAGCTACCATGGAATTATCTGAACATTGGTGGCACTTTTCCAGGTATCAACTTGATATTAATCTCCCATAGGCCCTCATGACTTACCGTGTCAAACGCTACGGTAAGATCAACAGATGTGGTGTAGAGATGCACATTTCGCTCTTGTCACTTTGAATTTTCTGCAAATATCATGTCAGTAGTGCCTCGCCCTTTTCTAAACCCGCATTGACTCTCTGGAAGTAGGCACTCTTCTAAGTGACGTGTGAATCTATTTAGGAGGTTTCTAGCTAGTAGCTTTCCTGCAACAGTGTAAATAGATTCTCTTTCTCTCCCGGGTTTTTATACACTTTCCATTATTCTTTTAGAGATGGGTAGTGGACGAGCCATTGAAGTCGTGTGGATTGCGCTGGTTCCACATTTCGCAGAAAAGCCTAACCAGTTTCTCAATCACGCTGAGTTCTCTAGCTTTGTAAACCTCGGCTGGAATTGAATCAATTCCGGAACCTTTCATCTAGCGAGGGAATCAATATGTGCTTGCGGGACCGACCGACAGCAGGCAAGGTTCTCATTTCTTACTAACCGGGATAGGTGACTTATCTCCCCGTCATTTATAAAGATCTGTTAAGAATACTACTGAAGATTGACCAGCAATCCAGCATTTTTGCTGTCTCATTATTCAGTATGTTGCAAATTCCGCTGGATAGATAAACTGTGCAACTTATACTTGGACCTTATACTTTCGAAAATGCGGTATAACAAATTCTATCATCGTACATATCTGCAAAAGGTTGTCAGCTTTCTTGCTAAACCCCGGGTCTATAATTCACTGAGCCTTCATTACGCGATTTGATCAGCTCTGGAAAACGCCTCCTTTTTTAAATGTGACTTGTAGCTGACGCTTCTCTTCTAACAGAAGCTGTATCTCTCCGCGTGTTCATCGAACCATTTCTAGTTTTTGCGGGATAGAATACCATGTATGTCAGAGGCGGTGAAGTATAACATTTGCCAGAACCCAGCCCAGTTTACCTTAACATCAGAGTGTCCCTCCAAGTTATAATAGCTGCCAAGTTTGTCTTCAAGAATATCTTTAGCACTGTTGTTTCACTTTAGCACTGTTGATTCACTTTGGGACTTTGGGTTCTTATCGATGCAATAGAGCATCCTTATGTTAAACTTGAAGATGACTACTCTATAAGGAAGGCAAACTACTGAAATTAAAATTGCATAGAATATCAACATGGGGTTGACCGTAATGTCCTGAAGAGGTCGTGCAACTTTGTGATCTGCTCCTAAGCCATGCCCAGCCTCAGTTACTTCAACATCTGCCCTCTCTTCTACACACAATGTGTAATCTGCTCAACTGTCTAAGCCATGTCCAGCCTTAGTTACTGGAACAATTGCCCTCTCTTCTACACACAATGTGTGATCTGCTCAACTGTCTACGCCACGCACAGCCTCAGTTACTGGAACAACTGGCCTCTCTTCTACACATAATGTGTGATCTGCTTAACTGTCTACGCCACGCACAGCCTCAGTTACTGGAACAACTGGCCTCTCTTCTACACACAATGTGTGATCTGCTCAACTGTCTACGCCACGCACAGCCTCAGTTACTGGAACAACTGCCCTCTCTTCTATACACAATGTGTGATCTGCTCAACTGTCTACGCCACGCACAGCCTCAGTTACTGGAACAACTGGCCTCTCTTCTACACACAATGTGTGATCTGCTCAACTGTCTACGCCACGCACAGCCTCAGTTACTGGAACAACTGCCCTCTCTTCTACACACAATGTGTGATCTGCTCAACTATCTACGCCACGCACAGCCTCAGTTACTGGAACAACTGGCCTCTCTTCTACACACAATGTGTGATCTGCTCAACTGTCTACGCCACGCACAGCCTCAGTTACTGGAACAACTGGCCTCTCTTCTACACACAATGTGTGATCTACTCAACTGTCTACGCCACGCACAACCTCAGTTACTGGAACAACTGGCCTCTCTTCTACACACAATGTGTGATCTGCTCAACTGTCTACGCCACGCACAGCCTCAGTTACTGGAACAACTGGCCTCTCTTTTACACACAATGTGTGATCTGCTCAACTATCTACGCCACGCACAGCCTCAATTACTGGTTCAGCTGCCCTCTCTTCTACACACAATGTGTGATCTGCTCAACTATCTACGCCCCGCACAGCCTCAGTTACTGGAACAACTGGCCTGTCTTCTACACACAATGTGTGATCTGCTCAACTATCTACGCCCCGCACAGCCTCAGTTACTGGAACAACTGGCCTCTCTTCTACACACAATGTGTGATCTGCTCAACTGTCTACGCCACGCACAGCCCCAGTTACTGGTTCAGCTGCCCTCTCTTCTACACACAATGCAATATTCAATCAGGTGCCAATGTTTAGAACGGTGATCCATCGATATTGTTCTGTTGCGTTTTGGGGTCAGCAAATGATCTCAGTATGAGGTGACCCTGTTGTTGCAACTGCCTAATCCATTTCCATAGATGGCTAGTTATATGTCCTTTACAGGACGTCGTAGCCAACCCCAGCATTTAGGCTGTTAGTGATTTATTAGGCAAGTTTACGTATGACCGACGCTCATAGCACTGTATGAAAACCAGCGTAAGATTGCTTCCAAATCGCCCTCAGCTGTGTTTAGAACGCGGTTTTATAGATTACGAATCGCGTTCATATCTCCTTCCCCACAGTTCATCATTGAACATGTTGAATGTCCATACAGTAGCGATCGCTGCTTTAAGATCTTCCAGGCTACGTTGTTGGTCATGTTAGGCCTATAGACACCGACAATTGTGTTTGTTTCTTTCCTCATAGGCAAAAGCTGCATTGTCTTCAACCGGTCATTAATTACCTTCGCTAGGCGGTTAAATCTTTCCCGCCAGGTTTGATTTGATAGCTAAATTAATGACAGCTTCCTGGCACTTGTCTGCAGCTTTACCGTCATGCAGAATGTGAAGTCAGCCCCATGTTCTATGATATATCCCTCGTCAGCCATGCGAGTTTCATTTAACGCAGCGATTTCGATTGCGTAGTGGTTCAATTCTCCATCAATCAGACGTGTTCAACTTCCTGCTCTGCTTGTATTTAGATGGTCCGGGGGTGTGCGCATGTTCTATATAACAAAGGTAAGGGGGACTTGGTGACTATTTCAATTGTTTCTACATCATGAACTGGAAATCCCGTAGCCAAAGTATGCTGGTCAGCACAGTTGACGTAGGCAGTTTCCGCAGGCCATAGCTTGTGAATCCTAAAGAATGCTGCCTAATCGGCGAGATTCAACGCTGCTTCTGATTGAGTGGAAGATGAACATGTATCCCGAACCGTCCAATCGTAGGTTCGCAGCTACAACTGTCAGTGATTTGACCCTGGTCCTAACCGCCCTAACAGTGAAATGAGATGAAGAACGTGTGACCTGTCTGCGAATTTGATTTAAGTGAATGAGCGTTACGTAAAGTCAGTCTCACTCTTCGTCCTGATTACGCTGGATCAAGTGACAAGATACGATCCAGTCGACTGGAATACAAACGTTGAAGCAGTGGATGACAAATGACATCATCTAAGCCTTGTCTTGTTCTACCGCACGTTCCTGTTTGCTTCTTGTCCACCCGTTCACAAGCAGCCACTAGTTCCTTCGCACAGTTCAGGATTCGGATGCCTTGGTAAACAAAAGAAAAGTCTTAGATCACCGGGTTTCGCTCAGACCCGTTTGACGTTCTCACTTGATTTAGCCGACCATGACGCGACCGTTGCCCGTTATGTGACCGCTGTTCTATTTTAGCACTGACTGAAAATTACCGGTGTGAAAATGACTAATGATGGACTAATTACCCCAAAAAGGATACGACATATCCTCACACAAAAAGGGCTTTACTCCTGCTTCACTTGCATTCATCCCACGTTACACAGACGCATTTACAGTATTATCTAGTATCGAATGTCAGCGATTGAAGAAGTCAGTAAAGTAGACAGTGTTCGGTTTGTTTGTTGTTGGTTTTTGGGGGGGTTTTTTTTCATCAAAAGAGGCCAACTCTTAGTGACTTACTGATATAGAATGAGGCAACTCTTAGTGAGGTTTTGGTATATAATGAGTCAACTCTTAATGAAGTTTTGGTATAAAATGAGTCAACTTTTATTAAGTCCTTTACATAGAATGAGTCTACTTTTATTAAGCCAAGGTGAATGCAGGACACGTCCTATAGTATGTCCCACAAATAATGCCTTCATTCACGATCAATTATTTTGAAAACTGTCTGTTGCATCGTTATGAAATTTTTCCAGTCGTCTTATATTTACCCCCACCCAACGGAATATGTCTTTGATAGGTCCAAAAGCAACTTAAATCATTGAAAGCGGCAACATTTCTTTGATGTTTTGGGGGAAATGTAGTGAATTCACGCTAACAAACTAGTCTTACAGTAAACCACGTTATTTCTGGTAAAGACATAAGTACAAGGCGTAGCCAGGTTCGTATGGGAGTGGGTGCAATAAAAAAGTAGCTTAAAGTACCATTGCACCGGGTTTTTATCCCATATGGCTCAGTCTCTTTCCGCAGGGCGGAAATCGTGGCACAAAGCACGAACTCCGTATCTCCAGCGACGACCCTCTGGAGTCTCCGAAAAAAATGCACTCGTGAAATGAAGGAATCGAACATACAACCCTCGAAGCCCGAGTCAGACGGCTTGACCACTTCACCACGGAGATTCCCGAGAGGGGTGCAATGTGTAATATTAGTAAAGACAGAGAATGTACAGAGGTATGGGGTAAATAATGTGTAAATTGACAGGAAAGTAGAAGGAATATATTTCTTACCTTATTTTTCATTTCCTTCTTGTTTCTTCAGCTGTTGGTTAATAATTGTACACAAGTATTCATGTTACTAGGATGCATTTAGCTTTTTATATTGAGCTCGTGAAAGCTTCCAAATAGCTGTGCGTTAATGTGCGTATGGAGTGACCAGAAATAATACCGCAATTTAGTCATCATGTTTCCATTTTTAAGGATCTGTTCAGCTGTCTGTGTAGTTTGTTCACACGTACACATGGGTGACAGACCCGCTGTGAGTCTTCGTGACAGACAGAACAGACATATATTATTATATAGTATTCTCGAGCCAATCTCTAAATACATTACCATTAATCTTATTATGATAATCCCTATTGTCTGTATGCTTTGATACGAACACGAACCCAGCATTCTGTTGCAAGCCATTATGCGTATTACCAGCATGGGCCATGACCAAAAGCTGTCCTATACTACTGGGCACATATCGCTTTATCTGTCCATCCACTGGTTGCCATTCCTTATCACTTGTGTGGTGCGCATTGATCCACATTTCATCCAAACACACTATGCCATAATTTTCTTTGCGAATTTCCCTTATTTCACGTAGGTATCTGCTTCTCATGGCTCCTAAATGCGGTTGCTCGCAAAGATTATTTCTACCTCCCTTGTACTTTCAAATAGTGAAGATAATATAATTTTCCACAAAGTTGTTTTGGATAGCTCTATGTTATTGTTCTTTCTGAACCAAACCCTAAGTTTTCTTACAGTCACTGTTTCTTTGGCATCCAGCATTTTTATAATGCTGGATAATCCTGGATATAAAATCCAAAATTTTTATAATTTTAGGAGTCTCTGTGGCGAAGTGGTCAAGCCTTTTGACTTGGGCTCCAAAAGTCGTGGGTTCGATTCCAGTTCACGAGTTAAATTTTTCGGAGACTTCTGTGGGTCGTCGCTAGAGCTGCGGAGTTTGTGCTTTGTGCGGTGCTTTCCGCGCTGTGGAAAGAGACCGAACCATATGGGATAGAACCCGGTGCAATGAAGTTGATCCTGTCGTATATCAAGCGACTTTTTAAAGCATTTTTATAATAGCTCGCCTTATGACATCTTTGTCAAAACTGTCTACAATAATCTTTCTACCTACCGTTGGGTTATTGCGTGGTGGTTTAATTCCAGATTCTTGCACCCTTTGACAAAATGCCCGTTTACTCAAGCCCAATGCATGCATTGTTCTTTTTCGGAATTTGTAATAGTATAAAACAGTTTCTTGCGATCAGCTTCTTGACAAAAATATGTGTACAACTTCATAGTGATTCTTTGAAGTGTACAATTTCGCATTAAAGCCCATTGAAAAATATTCACACATTTCAATGTTAGCGATAAGTGATAAGATTTAAAAAAAAACAAAAAAACATATTAATCAGGTTTCATGAGATAACCCACATTTTGAGACACCTCTGAACAGTCTTAGTTTGAACAACGCGGGGGGTTGGCAAATAGCCAATCCTGTGAAAACACTTACAATATTCAAAATTGAGCCCTGATTGTCTGGCTACGCTGAAATACATTTAAAATTATGAATTTCATGTCAGACCCGTAAATTATATATCTCATATAAACAAACTTTGAAATCTGCTGTAAAATCTCCAGAACAAAAATATTTTTGTTGGGTGGACATAATGATAAGGTTATATACTAAATTTCATAATTTTCCCTCAGTTGGTTACTGAGATATTGATGTTTATATTGCGGCAAACAAATGTGGACATACTATAGTCAGATATGACTGAGCTACCGTACGACAGTAGACGGTACTACCTGTTTTTTGTTTGCACCGAATGTTGGGCGGCGCTTACCAAACCCGACACCCACATTGTGCCAACAGCTTCTGGCGGAGGAGTCAAGGGAGGTTACAAGCCTTACCCCAGGGCGAGGTAATGCAACCTAAAGATTAAATGACATGGCAGGGCAAGCCAGACCCTAAACCTTGGTTGGCAACTGGTGTAGGATTGAAGCTCCGACAGGCGAACAGTTAGAGCATTGCATTGTTGATCCGGCAGCTTCTATAGCTTGTCTTGTTTCAGGTGTATTGGTGTTACCTTTCCTCTGGTGTAAACTAGACAGGACTGAGAGAGGGATCATGCCGCATGGGCAACACATGGTCTCTACAATTCAGCCCAGGCTTTGTGCTATGGAAAGGTATAACTCGATCCCTGGTCGTAACCGGTCTCGGAATTAAAGCGAGAGGGAGCAGTCAAGGGCTATAAATCCCTGGTTGTAGTTATTATGCCTCTTGTTTTCAGCACAATGTAACAAACTATCCACCCCGGAAGACTAACCCGGTCAACAAATGCCCGCAGAAGTCGGATGTGTCCACCGAAGGTGCAAATATCGCAGCTCTGCTGTAAACAGGCACAATGCATTTACGTCAAAAAATATTCCGGATTAACGCTGAAGAAGAAGAAGAAGAAGAAGAAAAAGAAGAAGAAGAAGAAGAAGAAGAAGAAGAAGAAGAAACTATTGTCTATCAAGACGGCAAGGTGCCATTAGTAGTATAGTGGCATAGAATGAGTCAACTCTTATTAAGTCAGTGTGATATAGAATGAATCAACTCTTATTAAGTCATTGTGATATAGAATGAGTCTCCTCTTAGTAAGTCATTGATATAGAATGAGTTAACTCTTAGTAAGTCATTGTAATATAGAATGGGTCAACGTTTAGTGGATTATTGACATAGAATGAGTCTCCTCTTAGTGAGTCAGTGTGATATAGAATGAGTCTCCTCTTAGTAAGTCATTGATATAGAATGAGTCTCCTCTTAGTAAGTGATTGTGATATAGAATGAGTCTCCTGTTAGTAAGTAATTGATATAGAATGAGTCTCCTCTTAGTAAGTTATTGGTACAGAATGAGTCTCCTCTTAGTAAGTCAGTATGATATAGAATGAGTTAACTCTTAGTAAGTGATTGTGATATAGAATAAGTCTCCTCATTATAGACTCTATAGAATGAGTTCACTCTTAGTAAGTCAGTGTGATATAGAATGAGTCTCCTCTTAGTAAGTCATTGATATAGAATGAGTTAACTCTTAGTAAGTGATTGTGATATAGAATGAGTCTCCTCTTAGTAAGTCATTGATACAGAATGAGTCTCCTCTTAGTAAGTCATTGATATAGAATGAGTTAACTCTTAGTAAGTCTGTGTGATATAGTTAAGTCTCCTCTTAGTAAGTCAGTATGATATACAATGAGTCTTCTCTTAGTAAGTCATTGATACAGAATGAGTCTCCTCTTAGTAAGTCATTGATATAGAATGAGTCTCCTCTTAGTAAGTCATTGATACAGAATGAGTCTCCTCTTAGTAAGTGTGATATACAATGAGTCTCCTCTTAGTAAGTCATTGATACAGAATGAGTCTCCTCTTAGTAAGTCATTGATATAGAATGAGTCTCCTCTTAGTAATTCATTGATATAGAATGAGTCTCCTCTTAGTAAGTCATTGATATAGAATGAGTCTCCTCTTATTAAGTCATTGATGTAGAATGAGTCCTCCTCTTAGTAAGTCATTGATATAGAATGAGTCTCCTCTTAGTAAGTCATTGATATAGAAATGAGTCTCCTCTTAGTAAGTAATTGATATAGAATGAGTCTCCTCTTAGTAAGTCAGTGTGATATAGAATGAGTCTCCTCTTAGTAAGTCATTGATATAGAATGAGTCTCCTCTTAGTAAGTAATTGATATAGAATGAGTCTCCTCTTAGTAAGTCAGTGTGATATAGAATGAGTCTCCTCTTAGTAAGTCATTGATATAGAATGAGTCTCCTCTTATTAAGTCATTGATGTAGAATGAGTCTCCTCTTAGTAAGTCATTGATATAGAATGAGTCTCCTCTTAGTAAGTCATTGATATAGAATGAGTCTCCTCTTAGTAAGTAATTAATATAGAATGAGTCTCCTCTTAGTAAGTCAGTGTGATATAGAATGAGTCTCCTCTTAGTAAGTCATTGATATAGAATGAGTCTCCTCTTAGTAAGTAATTGATATAGAATGAGTCTCCTCTTAGTAAGTCAGTGTGATATAGAATGAGTCTCCTCTTCGTAAGTCATTGATATAGAATGAGTCTCCTCTTAGCAAGTCAGTGTGATATAGAATGAGTCTCCTCTTAGTAAGTCATTGATATAGAATGAGTCTCCTCTTAGTAAGTCAGTGTGATATAGTTAAGTCTCCTCTTAGTAAATCAGTGTGATATACAATGAGTCTTCTCTTAGTAAGTCATTGATACAGAATGAGTCTCCTCTTAGTAAGTCATTGATGTAGAATGAGTCTCCTCTTAGTAAGTCATTGATATAGAATGAATCTCCTCTTAGTAAGTCATTGATACAGAATGAGTCTCCTCTTAGTAAGTCATTGATATAGAATGAGTCTCCTCTTAGTAAGTCATTGATATAGAATGAGTCTCCTCTTAGTAAATCATTGATATAGAATGAGTCTCCTCTTAGTAAGTCAGTGTGATATAGAATGAGTCTCCTCTTAGTAAGTCATTGATATAGAATGAGTCTCCTCTTAGTAAGTCATTGATGTAGAATGAGTCTCCTCTTAGTAAGTCAGTGTGATATAGAATGAGTCTCCTCTTAGTAAGTAATTGATATAGAATGAGTCTCCTCTTAGTAAGTCAGTGTGATATAGAATGAGTCTCCTCTTAGTAAGTCATTGATACAGAATGAGTCTCCTCTTAGTAAGTCATTGATATAGAATGAGTCTCATCTTAGTAAGTCAGTTGATATAGAATGAGTCTCCTCTTAGTAAGTCAGTGTGATATAGAATGAGACTCCTCTTAGTAAGTCATTGATACAGAATGAGTCTCCTCTTAGTAAGTCAGTGTGATATAGAATGAGTCTCCTCTTAGTAAGTCATTGATATAGAATGAGTCTCCTCTTAGTAAATCATTGATATAGAATGAGTCTCCTCTTAGTAAGTCAGAGTGATATAGTATGAGTCTCCTCTTAGTAAGTCATTGATATAGAATGAGTCTCATCTTAGTAAGTCATTGATATAGAATGAGTCTCCTCTTAGTAAGTCAGTGTGATATAGAATGAGTTAACTCTTATTAAGTTATTGAGCTATAGAATGAATCAACGTTTAGTGGATTATTGATATAGAATGAGTCAACTCTTAGTGGGTCATTGTGATATAGAATGCGTCAACTCTTATTAAATCATTGTGATATAGAATGAGTCAACTCTTATTAAATCATTGTGATATAGAATGAGTCAACTCTTATTAAATCATTGTGATATAGAATGAGTCAACTCTTATTAAATCATTGTGATATAGAATGAGTCAACTCTTAGTAAGTCATTGTGATATAGAATGAGTCAACTCTTATTAAATCATTGTGATATAGAATGAGTCAACTCTTATTAAATCATTGTGATATAGAATGAGTCAACTCTTGTTAAGTCATTGTGATATAGAATGAGTCAACTCTTAGTGGGTCATTGGATCTAGAATGCGTCAACTCTTATTAAATCATTGTGATATAGAATGAGTCAACTCTTGTTAAGTCATTGTGATATAGAATGAGTCAACTCTTAGTGGGTCATTGGATCTAGAATGCGTCAACTCTTATTAAATCATTGTGATATAGAATGAGTCAACTCTTATTAAATCATTGTGATATAGAATGAGTCAACTCTTGTTAAGTCATTGTGATATAGAATGAGTCAACTCTTAGTGAAATTTTAGTATAGAGTGGATCGACTCTTATTGATTTATAGATATAGAATGAGTCAACTCTTAGTGAAATTTTTGTATAGAATGGGCCAACTTTGATTGAGTTTTTAGTATAGAAATGAGTCAACTCTTAGTGAAATATTGGTGTAGAATTAGTCAATGCTTTTGGAAATTTTGATATACAGAGAGTCAAATCTGTGTGATATCTTGTTATATATTGAGTCAATATATAATGAGCTATGGATATGGAATTGGTACACCGTGACGTAGCAGAGCTTTCTTGCTCTTGAATTCACCTGTCTGTTCTTTGGGCTCAAGTGTTGTGCAAGTATGCTTTCACCCATTTGGACATTCTTCCATTCACATTATAGTTAAGTCTCTTCATAGGATTTTTTTCCAGACATTGCCTAAGCTTTCCTTACATTAATCCGCGCCGCAAGCATCAGTTATCTCGGGATGCATCGTCAATTTCTTGAGGGAGGTAGGTTGTCGGATGTTCTGCAGAATAACACTGGCTAAAGTCTAACTGCCGTGGCACAAGAATATGTTCGTTTGTAATGTTTCACTGTAGTCTGAGGTTGATGATGCACTCCACGTACATTCCATCCATAATTAATGTATACTCTAATTATGACAATGTATGTTTATATATTTGAAGCGCCTGCTGGAAGATGTCACCCACAGCAAAGCTCACGCTGAACAACTTGTTGCCCAGAATCCAGAAGGTAGCAAAAGACAGAACATCCTTGAATTTAAATCATCAGAAGAGCCAACCTTGACCCCGGCTGGTCACCTGTGGTCAGAGATAGGATTGCTGGAAACGTCTGCTCGAGATCAGCTGGAGAGCCTGCAGGTGGCTGTTGTACAGCAGCATATGTACGAGGCAGAGCTTACTCCCTTATCCACGGCATTGATGAGGCACAGCAGAAGCTTCAGGCGTCTCCTATAACGGCAGAAAGTGTTTCAGAGCTAAGGCAGTTGATGACGGAACGCACTGTATGTATCTTTTGTTTCTGTAGCAGTTAATCACATATTTTGTTGATGTATGATTGATATTATCAGAAGATTATTTGTTATATGCAAAGATCCAGGCGCTGCTTGGGTAATGTTCTTCTATGTAGTTCAAGGCTGCTTTTCTCCTCAGTGGTTCACTCTTATTGTTCTTGTTCTCAATACCAGAAATGTTCTCCATCAACTCAGGCAGGCTGCTGCTGTCCCCAAGCTGGGAACCTGTGTGCCCTGTAATCTGGGTTGGGCTGTGTCTATGCTAAAAATAACATCTGTCCCGAGTCCGCCGTGGTGGAGAGGTCCAGGTGTCTACTTCAGGCTCAGAAAATGCCATCCCGTTAGATCAAGTTAGATTGAATACCTAATCTTCTCAGACAAGGGCGAAAAATAAGAGATCATGTGCGCAAGTTTTACACGTTAACAATCCCGCGGTAGTTGAAAATCACAAAGAGTAGGCCATAAGGTCCCTGATCTGGCAAAATTATTACGAAAGAAAACCAATCCACGGGCAAATAGTCATTTACCTGCGGGGGAATCTGTCCAGAGGAAGCAAACTTGACACAGCATGCATGCCGAAGTCGGATACGTTGACCTTTGAGCTGTATAACTAGTTGTAATACACTCTCCTAGGCAGGGGACCAAGAAGAAGTGGAAGAAGAAGAAGAGTTTGTCCTAATCTGTCTTTCTTGCAAATTGTACAAAGATAGTTAGTTAGTTAGTTAGTCGGCAGATCATCCTCATTGCACATCGAAACACTTAGTCCATATATGCTCGGATCCCCCCTTCCCCTACCCTCAGCAAATCCTGTAGCGTGAAGCTGCTATAGTCTGCCCAGAAATGAATGCCTTCATTCACGATAAATTATTTTGAAAACTGTCTGTTGTATCGTTATAAAATTTTTCCTGCCGTCTTATATTTACCCCCACCCAAGGAATATGTTATTTAGTTAGTTAGTTAGTCGACAGATCATCCTCGTTGCACATCGAACCATTCAGTCCATAAGTGCTCGGATCCCCTCCTCAGCAAATCCCGCAGCGTGTAGCGGCTAACGACGCCAGTTCTGTGTTGGTTTATCAATCTTCTTTGGCTTCCTGCGTAGTGTTCTTGTTTGGCCACCCCTCTTTTAATTTGCTGCTCCCGCAGTCTGGCCATTGTTGTAGATTCATAGTCATCAATTGGTTCTCGCAAAAGTCTCACTTCTCGTAGAGCATTCAGAATGTCAGCCTGGTCCATGGCGCGTCCGCCCTCCACAGTAGCCTCACCTGCGAGCTTGTCAGCCCGCTCATTTCCTTGTACTCCCGCATGACCTGGCACGAAGATGAAACTAATCTTTGCCAGCCGAGACCGCTTCAGAGGCAGCAACCATTCTCTTCGGATCGACCCCTCCTCTATCCTCTTGATCATGTTCATTGAGTCGCTAAGGAAACAAGCCCTAGTGAATGTCTGTGTCTCGAGCCATGTTATTGCTTTACTTACTGCCATGACTTACTGCCATGCCAAGGAATATGTCTTTGATAGGTCCAAAAGCAACTTAAATCATGGAAAGCGGTGACATTTCTTGGATGTTTTGGTGAAAAACTAGTGATTTCTCGCTAACAAACTTGTTTTACAGTAATGCTCCGTTCCACTAAGCGAGGCTCTTGTCATAAGGCCAATCCCATGCACCACGAAGAAATTAACTATTCAACGCTAATGTTTCCGTGTGAAGACGTAATACATTTAATAATGTGCACTTCATCTCTGACCCATAAATTATATACCGCATATAAACAAACTTTGAAATCTGCTGTACAATCTCCGGAAGAAAAAAAATTTGGGGGGGGCGGGGGGGGGGGGGGGGGGGGTGACATAATGATAAGTTTATATGCTAAATCTCATCATTTTCCCTCAGTTGGTTACTGAGATATGGAGGTTTATACTGGGGCAGACAAAAGTAAACAGACATTTTTTTTTATAACGACACCAATTCTGTGTTGGTTTATTAATATTCTTTGGCTTCCGGCGTAGTGTTCTTGTTTGGCTACACCTCTTCTAACTTGCTGTTCTAGTAGCCTGACCATGGTTGTAGATTCGCAGTCATCACTCGGTTCTCGTAAACGACATTCAGAATATTAGCTTGGTCCATGGCTCAACCGCCTTCCACTGTAGCCTTACCTGCAAGCCTGTCAACCTGCTCATTTCCTTGTACAACCGCATGCCCTGGCATGAATATGAATCTTATCTTTGCCAGCCGAGGCCGCTCCAGAGAGAGCACCCACTCTCTCCGGACCTACCCCATCTCTATCTTCCTGAGCATACTCATTGAGTCACTAAGGAAACATACCCGAATGCATGTCTGCGTCTCGAGCCATGTTATTGCTTTACTTACTGCCATGATTTCCATAGTCAGGCTACTTGTTGTCAAAGCAAAAGCAGCAGAAACTTCCTTCACAACTCTCCCTCCGTAAACGCCCATGAACTCTCACTTGTCGAAAGACCGACCCATCTGTGTAAATGACAGCACCAGCCTCTAAAGAATTCTCGAAGATCAAAGCCTGTACTTCCGCCTCCACAGCAGCCGGATTTTCTTGTCTGCATTTTCTGCCTAGTTGGATGCAGACTGACAAGGACGTACAGAACTCTGTTGGCACTTGTACCCACTCGTCGCCAGGTTATAAGTCCTCAAGTGAACACACCTGTTGAAGAATGTCTTCGGCTTGACCATGCCACGACTTTCCTCTTTTTAACCTGCTGCTCTTTACCTTCTTAATCTCGCTATGCAGTGGATTTTGTGTGTTTGCGTTGACTCTGAGGTAGGCACGTGCTCGGCAAATTTGTATTCTGTCCCTCATTGTTGGAAATCAAGAAGGTAGCAAATCGCCTGCATGCTGCATTCATTGTACATCCAAGAATAATGCGCATAGCTTCGTTCTATATCCGTTCTATCCTTTCTATCTGCTTATGGCTGAGAGTTAGGATCGCCATCGCATACTCCAAAACAGAAAGAACCAGACCTTCGTAAAGAAGACATAGATGGCGCTGCTCATAGTTTGCCGACGCCTTCACCCGCATCGTAGCCAAACCCCGTATGGCCTTTGTTATCACCTGGTCTGCGTGCTCGGTGTAAGCGAGGTTCCTATCAAATTGTACCCCCAGGTAATTCATTGCCTGCATTCTTTCCACAGTCTATGAACACAGATTTACAGTTGGCTTTGGAGTGTTGACAATATGGTTATTCAAAGAGAACCTTGACACTGCTGCCTTTGTTGGGTTGACCACTGCCCCAGCTTCAACACAGCAAGTGCTTATGTGATTGAGCTCTATTTGTAGTTCCATAGCAACCCGATCTCTATCCTTACCCTGACGATACACTAACACATCGTCTGCATACGACAATGTCCTCCCTGGTCCTATGATTTGCTCACAGGTGGTTCTCACAATGTGGGCGTTGAACAGCACCGTAGATATTGGTGATCCCTATGGCAGGCCAGGATACATTGTTGTTTGTCAGAAGTCAAACTTTTTTTATTTGCATATCCATTACAGGACGTTGCAGTCAACACCAGCATTTTTCAGCTGCTGTTGATGTACTAGGCAAGTTTTACGTTCAGTAGTTTGTCATTGCTTTCTGAACGACCAGCTCACATACCCCCATTAAGTTACCAGCGTGGCGCGATCCGCTGCCGAATCTCGCGCAGCTGTTTTCCCCACGTGGATTTACGGGATTACGAACAACGTCGTTAACTGCTTGGAAAGGGAGACCGGCAACTGCCACATCTAAAACTACTTTCCGTTGGAAGAGGGCTGCAGCGATCCAACTAGGAAAGGCCTTATTTTGAGTTCAAGAAGCTGAAGCATTAAAAAATCCAACAGTACTCTGCTGTACGCGTCCTCAAGATCAATCGCTGCAGGAAATGTTTCAATGCCTGAGTGAAAACATTCTTAGACACCATGAGCAAAAACTGCTGCATTGGTCCAGGTTTCTCTGTTTAGACAGTACCCTCCCAGTGTAGGTGGGAAAAGACCTGCCTCTCTAGCTGACTTGTTATTTTTCTGGCAGTTAACTTCTCTAGCAGCTTGCCTATTGATTTCTGCATGGTTATTACCTGATATCCCTGAATTTTTGTGTGGTCTTTACCAGGCTTCGGCAAGGGAACCAGATAGCTGTGTAACCACTCTTCCTTGATGCTAGTATTACCTATACTGTTGTTGTACATGCCTGCTAGTTCCATTAACTCGTTGTCGGTACACACACTGTCACCATACCTTATGTCATTTATGTTTTTTATCGTCGAAGAACAGCCCTGATCTCTTTCCCTGTCACCGTGTCTTCATTTGAAATGTTCAGGGCCTTATATCTATCTGAAGCAACCTCCTTGGCAAGATTTCGGCCTCTCATGTCTGTCTGGTTGCTCTGCTCTAGATAGAGTTCGAAAAGGGCTTTGCCCTTATTCTCGTCAGTCCATTGCATACCTAGAAGCACCAGGGGTTGGAAGGATTCTAACATTTGCAGATGATATTCTTGCATACAGGCAGGGGAGAAATAGGGATCAAACAGCCCAGGAGCTACAGGTGACAGTAGACAAAGTGATTGACTGGTGCACTGAAATGAGTGCTGTTATCAACCCGGAAAAGGCGGCTGTGTTATGGTGCTCTCTGGACAACAGGATTGTGAGAGATGATGCCCCAAGCCTCATGATAGATGGCAGAAGCGTCAACAGAGAGAACAAACTGAAGTATCTGGGAATCACATTTGACAGGAGTCTGTCCTTCAAGGACCATGTGGAGACGGTTGTGACAAGATCTCAAAAGGGACTCAATGCACTTAAAACTATGGCTGCAATGGACACAGAGCAGAGAATGCTCTTCACACTATACCAGCACTTGATCCTCTCAGTGATTGATTATGGACTAGGACTGCTCACTGTATCAAAGAGTCAGCTGGTGAAATTAGAGCGCATACAGAATGAAGCTATGCGGGTCATTCTGGGATGCACCAGAGACACTCCAGTAGTGTGTATGCGTTACATCCTTGGTCTGCCTACTGTTGCTGGTAGGCACAAGGTGATGCAAGCGAAGGCATACCTCAGAGTAGCTGCAGACACAGATCACCCGTTGCATGAGGCGCTGGACGTAGTTAAGGGTCAGAGACTGATAAGAGGGAAATCATGGATGGCTCAGGCGGAGGATACGATCAGACAGGTGTGCCCCTTGGAGAACATCAGGCGAGGAGAGGAGTGGGTCAGAGTGCCAGCCGAGCAGTCAGACTTGTGCAGGGTTATAATCACATTGAGCCGGGAGTGCAGGGAGTGGCCAGCAGGGGCCACGGAAGTGGAAATTCAGCAAATAATTCAGGAAAATTCTCGCCCGGGTGATGTGATTATCTACACGGATGGGTCGGTGTTGAGAGGTAGGAGAAGTGCCTGGGGGTTCTTGGCAAAGACTAATGGTCGGCGTTTGGTGCAGGAGAGCCTGGCGTATGATGATACTACATCTAGCTTAAGAATGGAGGTGGAGGCGGTCAGTGCAGCTTTCCGCTGGATAGAGAACACGATACATACACACATTGTGATTGTTACTGACTCAGAAAGCATGCTGAGGAGGGTGAGAACAGGCAAGCTTCGTGCAGAGTGGCTTGCTTCGCTTCGGAGGTCACGTGTAGCAAGCATCACCTGGATCTTTTCTCCTGGGCATGCCGGTGTGCTGGGGAATGAACAGGCGGACAGATTGGCTGGCTCGGCAAAACTTGGTGGAGTATTGATGTATGACAAAACAGATGTGGTTGCGGCCTTGTGGGAGCACGTGTACACCTCGGAGGAGCAAATGGATCACCATAGTCTGGTAAGAATGAGACAGCGAGGTGTGACGAGGGGATCTGGCCGATGCTCGACGCTCAGAGGAAAGGCGAGACAGACATATAATCAGATTGCTACTGGAACTATTAGTGTTGGAACTCTTCGCTGGCTGCTGAGGATGGGGACGGAGCGCTTATGGGAATGTCCCGAATGCTGTGATGTCGGTTCCTAAATCAATCAATCAATCAATCGTCAGTCCTCTGCCAGATGAGTTCACCGCCTTGGAAGTCCGGAATACTCGTATTCTTGACTACCCCATTCATACTTTTATGTAGTCGCCAGAACAATTTCAGTGACTTGTCTGTGCTTATTATTTGACACAACTCAGCCCACTTTTCACGTTTAACCACTTTAACTGGTTTTTTTTTTTTTAATTGCTAACTCGTGTGTCAATCTCTCTTTTCAAATGTAAGATAAGTCTAGGATGGGCAACTCTGTTCTTCTTGGCGTTTTGCCATTTCCTTACAGCACCACGCTTATCCATCCAAGCCTTTTCCACCTCACAATTCCACCAGGGTGGCTGCTCCCAACTTTTTTTCCTGCCATGATGATTGATTTATGCACTTGCTGCGCCTTATTCTACTCACCACATCTTGTCCTGTACTGTCATACTTGAAAGTTTTGGGCATTGACCTGAGCTGCCTGGTCCTGCCTTTCTCCACCAATATGTTGCAAGGGTGGTGGTCGCTGTCATGGTACCCTAGGACACCCCATTTACACAATATAGTGAGTGAAGGCGAAACCAGCACCAAGTCAATAACAGTGTCCTCATCACCTGGACGACATACTGTCTTGTTGACGCAGCCACTGTTGTTACAGAAAAGATCGATGGTTTAAAGTGCAACCTCGAGCTCCTCCCCCTGTGTGTTGGAAGAAATGTTTCCCCATGATCTGCCTTTAGCGTTGAAATCGCCACAGAAAATGCATGTCTCTCTTGACATAAGTATGTCACTTAAGCACTGCCATCTCTGAGAAACCAACCTCGCGTTACAGACATAAACATTAACCAACACTAATGGTTGACCGGATTGAACTCTAACAGCCTGTATTTGTATCTTGTCGCTGTCCCACCTGGACATGTCTAACTCTGAAGTCACTATACTGTCACGAATAAGAATCGCCATTCCCAGGTGTCGCTTGTTGTAAAAACCTTTGAAGCCGGCTATATGGAGTGAATTAACACCCAGTCGTATCTCATGAAGCGCTACAATATCGTTCCTGTAGGCCAGACTTTCCAGAATGGAGCCTCTTTGTTTTGCGCTGGCACAATTCCAATATAGAATACACGTGTTCTTGAGGCCCAGACGTTCACATTTACGACTGAAACGTTTGACTCCAGCCCGTCTGCCCTGCCATTTACATTGTCGTCCTCGCCGAATCGGTGGTTTGTTAACCCTTTGTACGGGGTACACACACTGGTCCACCATTTTGGGGGAGAGAAATCACCACAGTAACCTACTCGCTGCGACAAAAACTCAAGGATTGATTCGCTCAAATGCACGAAACTCCGTAGCACCGGCAACAGTCTTGAGAGGAAACTCCTGGTCTACATCCTGGCGCAGAAATTATACGCAAGAGATGAAATTATCCTTGTCCTATGTGAAAAAGGGAGCGGTAACAACACAGCACAACCGTCCGCCGTCATCTTTAACCGGACGTTGTTTTGCTTTAATAATCTTCCCTTTCCAAAACCAATACATCTCTGATATATGGGGTATCAATCTTCTCAATTGTTATACATCTTGCTTGGCTCTGCAATGGCTGCAGACATGTGATCTTTCCTAGTTCTTTAATAGCCTTTACCTTTAGACCTCCAGGTATGATCCGCATTCTTTGATTTTGGACTCTATTTAATTGGTTAAAGTGTGACTTGGTTGCTGTTGCCCAAGTTAGAATACCTTAATCAAGCACTGGCCTCACCCACCTAGTATCTGAAGGTGTACGGAGAGAGAGAGAGAGAGAGACACACACACACACACACACACACACACACACACACACACACACACATACACACACAATATATATATATATATATATATATATATATATATATATATATATATATATATATATATATATATATATATATATATATATATAAAAGATACTGTATCATGTATGTTTGTTTGTTTGTGGGTTTGTGGATTTGGATGCGTTCGATAACGGTACATCCGATTGAGATGAAATTTTCTACACGTCTTCCTTTCATTCCTGTGCAACCGACTATAATAATTTCTGAATGTAAAATCTTCTACTTATTTAATAACATTTACTTTTCCATTTTCATTATATAATGTCTATATAGCAGGGGCACTTCACTCTAGAAAAGTTATTTCAAGGGGCATAACTTTTAATAACATTTCTAAATACTTTATAGTCATATTGTTGGACTTTCCTGCACTATTGTTACACTCTTTGTCTATAGTTATTTTTAGGCATATGAGTTATATTAAATAATGATATAATCTTTAAGGTATTTTTACAGTTGGCATAAAAATAATGCATTATGCATAACATTTTAACCCATCTTTTTCTACAGTTTTCATTGAATGGTGTGTGGAAGGACATTCTTTTAAGTTACTGTGCGCCAAAAGCTGGGCGAAACCACGCCGGTCAGACAGATAGACAGACAGACAGTCGGGAACGGGAGAGCTTATATGACTACGTATGAATTAAATTAGATGCTCCCCACCAGGGACTGGGTGAAGCCGGGCCGGGACAGAGAGACAAACAGATAGTCGGGAACGGGAGAGCTTATATGACTACGTATATGAATTAAATTAGATGCTCCCCACCAGGGACTGGGTGAAGCCGGGCCCGGTCAGATAGACAGACAGACAGATAGTCGGGAACGGGAGAGCTTATATGACTACTTATATGAATTAAATGAGATGCTCCCCACCAGGGACTGGGTGAAACCGGGCCGGGTCAGCCAGCCAGACAGACAAACAAGCAGACAGACTGACTGATAGATAGATAGATCCCCTCCAGGGCCTGGGCGAAGCCGGGCCGGGTCAGCTAGTATATATATATATCATGATGTCTTCGTGTGGCATGAAGACTTGCTTCAATGTTTGCATAGGGTATTCACCTTGGGTGAAGACCCTTTCCAAATAACATCTGGCTTGAAACAAGGTGATGCACTATCGCCGCTACTCTTCAGTCTGGCTCTAGAGAAAGTTGTAAGGAAGGTAAAGGAGGAATGTGATATTGGAGGAACATCCAAGCTGCTTGGTTATGCAGATGATATAGGTATTATAGGGGAAAATGAACAAAAGACATAGGAAATGTATTGACTCACCTAAAGGAAAAAGCCCAACAGATGGGGCGGGTTATCAACCATGATAAGACAATATATGGTAATTTAAAGAGAAGGAATGGCTAATAACTCTGGCCACATACAAATAGATAATATGACCATTAAAAGAACGGAAACAAACAAATACCTGGGTACAATCTTCAACTGCTCCAACATCATAAGGGAAGAAATACAAACTAGAATCAATTCTGGAAATAAGATATACTATGCACTACAACATCTACTAAAATCAAATGCGCTATCTCGTAACACCAAGATTCACAATATACAAAACACTGATCAGACCAGTCATGCTGTATGGCTCTGAAACCTGGAGTACAACGAAAGGAGACGAAGCCTTGTTACAAACCCTTGAGAACAAAGTTTTAAGACGCATCGTTGGACCCATTAGGGATACACAAAGTTGAGAGTGGAAAAGAAGAAGTAAGTTTAAGTCCCCGTTAATCACTGGTATCATGAAGGCTAATAGACTACAATGGCTTGGGCATATGGAAAGAATGGAAGACAATAGGGAAACAAAACTCGCTTACACTCAGGAAATAAATGACCGTAGACCCCGAGGTAGACCAAGAATACGGTGGAGAGATAATATATATACAGACCTACAAGCACTTGGCATCAACGACTGGCAAGAGAGGGTCAACCAGAGAGACGAATGGAGACGGATTGTATCTGCAGTAAAGAATCCTCAATGGCTCGGAACGCTGAGAGAAGAAGATTCACCTTGGGTGTCCAGACAATTGACTAAAGAATACAAAATTATCCAAATGAGTCTTCCATTTCACCCAGATACAGATAAAACAGAATGCATGTTCAGCGGATTTGTTACAGGGAACGAATTATGTGTGCATCATTGTCAATCAGAAACAAAACAGGCTTGAGTGCAGCGGAAACAGGCTTTTTCACCTTCAGCCAAGATTTGACCATCAGCAAGTAAGGCCATGCTCAGAGTGATTTTTGATTTGAAAGTAGTGCTGTTATTGCTGTTATCCCATTTCCAGAAGAACAGTGACAATGTGAATGTTGCATCGTACTGTGATGTTTTAATGATGCCTCATGATGAAATACGAGAAAACAAATGTCAAGGTCTGCCGACAAAGAGTGTACTGCTCCTTCAAGACAATGCCAGACCCCATACGGCTTGATTAACCCTGGAGACAATTGTTCAACTATGAAGGAATCTTTGTGAACATTCTGCTTATATTCCCGATTTAGCAGAGAGCTATTATTGCCGCTTTGGTCTGCTTAAAAAAATCAACTTGGCGGCAAACGATTTACTAGTGACGAAGACGTTGAGCGTGAGGTGTGAACGTGGCTAAGGGAGCGGCCCAAAGGCCTCAGTGATGCAGGTATTCGGGGAATATAACATGATGGGATAAATGCATCGTTGCTCACGAAGATAATGTTAAAATAAGGAGAGATGTCATTACATGGTGTTCATGTTCGCATCTCATGTAGTTTTTTTTGTTTTTTTTAACATCTATATCCTTATTTGTGACTTACTAACTGACTTACTCTCTTTTACACACACACACACACACACACATACACACACACAGAAAGAGAGAGAGAGACGTGTGTGTGTGTGTGCGCGCGCGCGCACGCACACACCAGTTTTATATGGGTAAACGATCAGATATGTTATTATTCGTCCTCATATTGGCGATATTGAAAGTAACTTATATTTTCTGAAGATAACTGTAACTTGCACAATAAAACATGTTATTGCATATACCATATGGATGTAACTGACAGTATCATCATAGACCACCAGTGACATGTTACTTTGTGTATATGCAGTGTTATTTTTATGTTTCAGATATATTGGTGTCTCTACTCCATTGTGCATGCCACGACCGTTTCACGTTGCATTTATTGTCTGTCCCCTCTTTTGACATCTATTGTGTCATGTCACTTGGTCATTTACCCGCTACTCTCTATTTTTCTCTCTCTCTCTTTCACTCTCTCTCTCTCTCTCTCTCTCTCTCTCTCTCTCTCTCTCTCTCTCTCTCTTCTCTCTCTCTCTCTTGTCTGTCTATATCTTTTTATCTGGATCTCTATTTTTATATCTATCTGTCTCTCTCACTCACACACACGAATGTACATTTATAATTGTAAGAAAGTCCGGCTGGCTGAACGCTTATGTCTTCATCATGGCACCCTGCATGTTAGTCGCTAGGGTTAACCTTACATAAGCAAAACAACATCACTCTGATGCATTGCACGTGATCAAGTACACAAAGTACGGGGACTAATAGACCTCGCAAACTGAACAATCCACAATCTAAATCGCTTCAACATCACTAGACACTCTTTATCGTGATGCCAACTATCCTTGCATGGAATATAAGTTCCTAGTCACAAAAATGTCAGGGTTTCAAGTGCTACAATTCATTCTGTGTGTCTGTCTTTCATATTCTCCTTGTCTGGCGTGGGATTCTGCGTGCTATGGTTGTTTGTACATTATATGTAAGTTATATTAGCAATTGCACGTTATCGTGTTACATTTGCATGGCTTGTAGGCCTTGTCTATATTTTGCATGCTTTTTCAGAATCTAACCGAACAGATCATACGTTACAAAACACAGATCAGTGAAGTAAATGAGAGGATTCGCCAACTTTGCTTAGACAGTGCGCAGCTGAGCCCAAGTGTTTTCCGCAAACACTACCATCCAGAATCTGCCTATTCAGACTACTTCGCTGCCACATCGCAACATAAGAGAGGGACGGTTCCATTTCATCCACAGAGGCAACTGTTTTATGACAGTTTGCCGGCTTTCGACTTTACTTCTACTAGTGATGAAGAATTGTCGGCATTCTTGGCGAGAAATTCCCACGATGAACTTGACAATTGGAAACAGTCGGGGCATCAGAGACCTGTAACTGGTATGACTCCTATATCCCGTGAGCTACCTCGCCTAATTCCTCCACCAAGGACGGACTCTATTCCAAGACCAACATGGAGCGGTGAAATTATGTCAACCGCCGCCTCACTTTCAGATATGTCTAGAGGTACTAGCGTTTCTCATTCCATAGACAGCCCGAGAACCATGGCTAGGGCTTTTGAAGCTTCAGCTTCGTCGAGTCAATCAGTAGGTTTAGTCTTAGTGTCGGCTGAACAGACACATGAAGGTTATACTTCCACCGCAACCACAGAAGGTGGCCCAGAGATTGTTCAGGCTATTGATGCAGCGAACGCAGAAGTAACGGATTCAAATGTTGGTAGATCATCAACTAGTGTTTTCCGTGGCAACCCATATTCCTCTCCAACCATCGACTCAGAGGCCAATAAACCAAGATTACCTGCCACTAATGCAGATCAACAAGCTCCTGTAGATGGGCGGCAGACTGAGATTATGCACACCCACGGTTCTTTTCATGCAAATAACGCCTCGCCTAATAACTGGAATACTTTGTCGGCATCGGACCCGGGAACAAATCAAAGTCCGAGCACTCAGCGGATGATAGCAACCACAGCAGCACAGGTAAAAACTTTTCTATATCGGTCGCAGATCAGTTGGAAATACATTGGGCTTCTGTAGTATATGATTAACATGCTATCTATATCTGTTGAAACCAGTTGCACTATAATATGCTGATTGTATTGTCCAGCTAATTAGCACCATATGTCTCAAGACGGATGTCACGGCTCTCCGCCATCTCTCTCTCTCTCTCTCTCTCTCTCTCTCTCTCTCTCTCTCTCTCTCTCTCTCTCTCTCTCTCTCTCTCTCTCTCTCTCTCTCTCTCTCTCCATGCACACAGACACAATGAAACTATGATTATTACAGTGACTGTGTAATAAAACTAAACGTTATGCATTACACGTTTCCATTGAAAGCACAGACGCGCTAGTCAGAACTGAACACGTCAGGTGGTATCAGAGTCCACACAAGTTGTAACTGAACCATTTTCACTGCACTTGCTTGTAAAACAGTTGGTGAAGGTGACAGGCATGTCGCCGTGACGTACTGTGAATAACAATTAGTTTTCACACAGTGTAACCGACCAAGCCAGATTTTCCACTTTATATTTGGTCTCTCTGGTGCTATTTTTGGATTCTTTTGTGACCGAGTCGGCTCTTTAGCGAAGGAGTTGCGAATGAAAGTCGTATTAACGCATAACTCGTTCAAAACACAGCTGCGAGCGATTTTAAAACAGACCGACTTGCGTTAGCTTTCATACAACGGTATGAGTGCCGGCGTTCAGAAAGCAATGGCAAACTACTGAACGTAAACTTGCCAAGAAGTCACACAGCCCAAGAAAAAGCTGGGGTTGACTGCGACGTCGTGTAAAGGATATGCAACTAACTTGTAACTTTTTTTTTTTGAACAGACCAGATTTTTCTGCTTTGTATTCGGTCTTTCTATAACCCCATTCTCTGGTGCTAATGTTTTAAATTCTTTTATTGGCACATTAATGTCCTGGAGAAACTCACCACTTATGGGTTAAACCGTGTGCCGTGATGTTGATCGTACGACGAAACTAAACTAAACATTAATGTCTTTTGGCACACTCAATACACCATTGACTGTTGTCCTAAAAACGTGCTCTCTAACAACCTTGACACCCGTTACACAATGATTGTACAGATTTACTTATAACCTGACTGTGTAAGCAAGGCCTCGTTTCGACAGTATATCGCAGTCGTTTGTGTTGATGTGCTTCCGGGTGGGTCATGTAGCATAAACTGTGACATGTAGCATAAACTGTGACATGTAGCATAACTGTGAATGTATAAACTGTGACTGTCATAAACTGTGAATGTCTCACTGTGCATGTTGCATAAACTGTGACTGTTGCATAACTGACATGTTGCATAAACTGTGACATGTAGCATAACTGTACCTGCTGCTAACTGTGATGTAGATAACGTGACATAATCAAATGTGACATGTTGCATAACTGTACATTCATAAATGTGACATGTTGCATAAAAGTGACATGTTGCATCGAATTTTGTCCTTCTGCTTTTTGTAGGTTTCCACATCATTTTCTCAGCGTTTGGGACTAACATGCATTTTGCCTCATACATACAGAGACAACCGTGTTTCCATGTTTTTCTTCGCAATATCCTTTACAGGACATCGCTGTCAACATCAGCATCTTTCAGCTGATTGTTGATTTCTTGGCAAGTTTACGCTCAGTAGTTTGCCATTGCTTTCTGAGCGACCGGCTCAATACACCGTAAGTTACCGACGCGGAGAGAACCGCTACCAATTCTCGCGCAACGTCACGTTACTTACGAGAGTATACAAGATTACGGAGAAAGTCGTGTAACCTCTAGACCAGAGAGACCGGCATATAAGAAATAAAATGACAGCAATGGTGTGCACTCATAGAAGCAATGGGAAGCTCAGGTCATACTAAAAGCATTGTAAGCTATTATATGAAGAAACAGTTTACTTTGACCTGCAATTACACCCAAAAGTAGGTGGTCAGGTGTATATCTACGTGGACAACTATGGACCGTGACACAATTCCTTCCCAGCCATTTATATAGTACTGTAGATGTGTACGAGAGAGAGAGAGAGAGAGAGAGAGAGAGAGAGAGAGAGAGAGAGAGAGAGAGAGAGAGAGACACTATGTGTATGTGCGCGAGATAGGAGGAGAAAGGGGGAGCGAGAGAGAGAGAGAGAGAGAGTATGTGTGTGAATGAGTACTTACCAACACGTATAAAGAGCTATGTGTCACAGGGTGACTGGACATAAAGATATTTTCTAGAGGATGTCTGTGTGAATGTTGTCTTGAACGACTGATCAACCACGATGCATCAATAGCAAACACCAGGCTGCGCACATAATACTTTAATTTGAACAACTGGATACAACATTATTCCTCAGGAACACTTCATCATTACATCTAGATATATTGCATCTGCACAGGTACAGTACACGTAACCCCAAACACTATCGCCGCTGACAACCGGGCTCAGTCTGTAATACTTAGCCTCAGAATTACTATCACTAAAAAACACAGGGCAGAGTTCTCTCGCTAACTCCGCTACCATTCAACTTCCCAGAACTCAGACCTCAACTTTCTGGTCCCAAACTCAACTGTCCTCCTTCAATGTCTTTTAACCCTTCTTTGCAGACCTTCCAGAGAATGCCCTTTAACCCCGTGATCACACACTTATCAGTTGCCCTGAAAACTTGCACATAGAATTCTCCTTTGTTTTCTTCCTTGGCTGGCACGGTTCACTTTCCCCCAGGTAATTTTAATCTCGACATTAGCTGCTGATTTATCTCATGCCTACGTGCTTTAACCAACCTTTTGTTTGGGATTTCCCCAGTATTTTGCAAATTGTGATTACTCCGCTGGCATAGCATTTGCATATTGCTTTGTTACTTGTCCCCTTCTTAGCTCGTATATCAGCACTATCTTGGCATATCTACCTCCCGCTTTCGGGCCTACTCTTCGCCTATTATTTCTCTAACCCAGTTAACTTGTTTATGTTGTAACATTCCTACCCAGGGCAATCATTCCACCCCCCCCCCCCCCCCCCCCCCCCCCCCCGGTTAGGTCCGCCTAAGCACGTTACACTAGAAATAATCCCATGACAGGCTGCGGTGTTATAAAAGTAAAATAAAACTATCCTATTTTTGCCATCGGGCGTAATGAGTATATGGTGCTCGCCCATATGTTTAAACCAATCATTACTCGATGGGTAATGTGTAGGCCAGTCTCCCTGGTTTAGGCGTTAACGTCTTTCTCCGTAATCCCGTATATTCTCGTGAGTAACGTAACCTGCGCGAGAATCTGGTAGCGGTTCTCGCCGCGTTGGTAACTTACGGGGTATGCGAGCCGGTCGCTCAGAAAGCAAGGGCAAACTACTGAGAGTAATCTTGCCTAGTACATCAACAGCAGCTGAAAAATGCTGATGTTGACTGCAACGTCCTGTAAGGGATATGCAAAAAAATGCGATCAATATCATGCCGACCGCCTTTATTTGCCAGGCAATATAGTGCCCAGTTTTCGTTGGGTCGACCTGGGAGTCCGGGTCAAGGACAGAAATGCCACCTCGAGGAGTTGGCACACATGACCACCGGGCCGGCACAGGCAAGTGAGCTGTCCACTGCTGCCCCGACACTGCCGCATGAGTAACATGTATGCGGAGTTCAGGCATCAATGTTAGGGCAGATTGTTCACTTCAGCGTTAATCATCTGCATAATCTGATCTTTAATGTTACTCTGTGAGACCACGGGATGGACTACGTATATCACTCACACACACACGCGCACACACACGCGCGCACACACACACACTGATACATAAGTATTTACGTGTCTGGACATGTACTGCAGGATGACAGTGACACCGAAGGACACAGCATCAAGTCAACGCTGGAAGCTGGAACCGGCGTTACCTCTAGTCTGCCAACAGCGGGAAAAGAGAGTCAGCAAAATATGTCGGGGGAAATGCCACACAAAAAGGTAAGACATCGGCACTAATGCTACATTTCAACTACTTTTAGAACATGGCATGATCACTGCAGTTTTGTTTGTCCTGAATGGCGAGGAAGTTGTAAACAGTACATTATAGACATACGTTGTGACCTTTCATTTCCAAAAATAGACATGCGTTGTGACCGTTCATTTCCAAGAAGAAGTGTCAGCGTGGAGAGAGAGAGAGAGAGAGAGAGAGAGAGAGAGAGAGAGAGAGAGAGAGAGAGAGATTCAATGAAATATGTCTGGTTACAGAGTATGACAATTGCTGCTAACATTAATTATATATAATGTGTAAGCGCCGACTACTGTGCTGGTAACACGAACACAACTATGTGTTGACAACAGACGCTTTCTTGTCTGCACACACAAGATTACATGTGCGGCTAGCAACACCAGTACAAACCCGGTCAGACAGTCCTACCACGTTCTGCAAGTAGTCTGTTTTGTACACGTACACACACGCGAACATGTGTAGCACAGCCGCAGAAAGAAAGGAGGGCCGAAACACAGTAGACAGCGTTGTATGGCAGTCCGAGCAGATGCCCGGTACCTATTATCATGCCTGCGTGAATGAATGGAACCACTTGTGACAAAATCAAGCCAAGGTGTCACATTCCACGAGGCTCTGTTTGGGATGAATAATAGCTCAACAAAGGACTGGGATATTTCTTGCCTGAGAAGGAATACGTGATGTTTCTTAGATTGATGTCGATCAAGGAAGCTAATAGATATATTCAAGTTAAAGAAAGACGCTAGAAAATCAAGACTGGTAAGTTTCAATATATCACTCACATGTCAAAGATGCGCTGTAGAATGATTGGCATCAAGAAATAAGCAATGGCCCCAAAAAAAAAACAACTACGTCTTTCGGATCACGAGTGCATTTTTATCGGAAACTCCTGGGGGATGTCGCTGGAGCTACGGAGTTCGTGCTTTGTGCGATGCTTTCGGCAGGATGTCCAGCGGAAAGAGACCGGACCATATGGGATAAAACCAGGGGATATGAAGTCGATCTTCTCGACTTTCAAGACTTTTTTAAGTGGCCAAATGTAGTTAGCAGAAACATGAATAATATTTCAATATTTGAATGGAACGGGAAATTAATTCCTATAGGCTAAAGTAGACGGCGATACAGTCGGCCAGTATTCTAAACTCAGTATGAAATTTCTCACGGTATACAAGTGACACTCCTCCGTGGCCTAAAGGCTTGCGAACGCGATTCGTGAGCCGCTTGCCACGCGTTCGAAACGCAGCGGCGACCGATTTGGCAGCAAACCGTGTCACGCTGAGGTTTTAACACTGTTGGTATGGGAGCCGATCGTTCAGAAAGCAATTGCAAAATACTGAACGTGAAACTTGCCAAGACATTAACAACAGTAAAATGCCGGTGTGGATAGCGATGTAATGTAAATAGGATATGCAAAAATGCAAGTGACCAGGATGGCAGCAGGACACTATAATGTAACTGAGCTTACGTACAGTCCTGTGACAATTGTAATGTGACGTGGTTTATATGAAGTTCTGTCACAATTGTAATGTGACTCAGTTTATCACGTTATTCTGCAACAGTTATAGTATGACGTGGTTTATGTGCAGTTCTGTTACAATTGTAATGTGACGTGGTTTGTCACAAATTCTGCAACAATTATAGTATGACGTGGTTTATGTGCAGTTCTGTTACAATTGTAATGTGACGTGGTTTGTCACAAATTCTGCAACAATTATAGTATGACGTGGTTTATCTGCAGTTCTGTTACAATTGTAATGTGACGTGGTTTGTCACAAATTCTGCAACAATTATAGTATGACGTGGTTTATGTGCAGTTCTGTTACAATTGTAATGTGACGTGGTTTGTCACAAATTCTGCAACAGTTATAGTATGATGTGGTTTATGTGCAGTTCTGTTACAATTGTAATGTGACGTGGTTTGCGCGAAGTTGTGTCCCAACTATAAAGTGACTTAGCTTATATCACATGTCATGGATTACCTTAACAGTATTTGATTTCAGTTGCTGCTCCACAAACTGAATCCCCCACAAGGCCTACCACATTTGTAATAATCAAGCTTCGAGCTGCTGGCTTATTTTCTAATGCCCTTCAAACATACATACATACACGCATACATAAATCATTGCTTGTAGGCATTGACGAATATGTTATCAATATACTAAGCTTATGTTAGCTTGAGACATTGTTCTAGAGCCTCACAGTTGAGTGGCCATTGTACTGTAGATAGGTTCAGCAAAAGCAAGAGAGACTTAGAAAAAAAGTACACCATAGCATGCGATAACATGTTTGCCAGAAACACATGATCCCATTATACATTATCTGACCCATTTTGTTGGCACAATCAAACAATAGCGGTCCGGTATGGAAGTTCGGCGTTTCTTGCTTGTGACTCTATGGGTCAATGGTCCCTGATATTTTGTTACTGTTGTTTATGATATTTTACAGTTCTGGGTTTTTAATATGGCTATGCTTAAAGCTGTAACGCTAAGTCAACATTTACAACGGGGCAGATTAATATTTGAGATTATTCTTACCCAGACAACTACAATATATGGGATTCAAACTGTATATGGCCATTATAATATATATATATATATATATATATATATATATATATATATATATATATATATATATATATATATATGTGTGTGTGTGTGTGTGTGTGCTGTGCGTGCGTGTGTGTTGTTGTGTAAAACCTCGGTTTTCGTTGCCTTCGGTTTTCGTCCGTTTTTTCCCGCGAAAAATGTGTCTTGGTTTTCGTCGGTTGCCTTGGATTTTGTCGGCATGCCCGCGAGACCTTGCTGCAATATTGCGAACACAAAGGGGCCCACGCGTTCTTCTGCTCAGTTTGGAGTTGTTTCTCATTGTGTGGGCATCACTTGCTAATAAATTAACCCATTCCTGTTAACTCCATCATTGGACCAAAGAAAGTTTCCAGAGCCAGCAGTTCCTCAAAGAAGAAGGCCAGAAACACGATGGAGTTGAAGAAAGAAATCATTGAAAAATACGAGAGCGGCATTAAGATTGCTGAAATCGGCCGCATGTACGGGAAGTTGCCTTCCACGATAAGTTCCATTGTGACGAAAGTGGTAGCAATAAAGAAGGCTAATGTAGCGAAAGGCACGAATGAGCTAACGAAACAGAGATTGCAAACAATTGAAGATGTCGAACAGTTATAATTTGAATAAATAAAAAAACAAGAGATCGATTCTGTTTCGGAGACAATCATATGTGAAAAGGTCAGACTGCTGTATGATGCCAATCTCATTAAGAAAATGCCTGGGACTAGAGTTAGTGTACTTAGTGATTTAAAGACCAACAGAGGATGGTTTGAAAAATTCAAGATGCGCACTGGCATACATAGTGTTACTAGGCACGCCGAAAGTCCGAAACAACCATATAAATCAATTTTTGATATATATTTTGGAGTGTCTAGAACGAATTAATTGGATTTACATTGATTCGTATTTCGCTGATTGTTTTCGGGCGGATTATCGATGAAAACGGAGGTTATATATATATAAAGTTTTGCATATCCTTTACAGGACATCACTGTCAACATCAGCATCTTTCAGCTGATTGTTGATTTCTTGGCAAGATTACGTTCAGTAGTTTGCAATTGCTTTCTGAGCGGCCGGCTCACATACCCCGTAAGTTACCACCGTCATCACGTTGCTTACGAGAGTATACGAGATTACGGAGAAAAGTCGCTAACCTCTAGGCCAGGAAGCCGGCATATATATATATAATGTTATTACACCCTCTCTCTCTCTCTCTCTATATATATATATATATATATATATGACTCTATATATATATATATAGAGAGAGAGAGAGGGTGTAATAACATTTTGTTAATGACTTTCCCATATTGTTAAAATGCACGAGCGATGAGTTATTGAGTAATTGTAGAACATTAAGGGATGAGAGAAGAGAAACAGACTATCACTACAAATCCAGACAAAAGTGAGAGTAATATTCGGCAGGGAAGAACAGTACAGTGTACAGCGCAGAACAGCCACGCTCAGCTTCCTTGATGAAGAATACCCACAGGACCTCTGGATCCGAGCCTACACAGATGGGTCAGCACAAAATGCTGTTCGAAATGAAGGAGCGGGAGTGTACATAGAATACCCAAATAATACTAGGGACACGGCCAGAGTACCAACAAGAAAGTACTGCCATGACTATGATGCTGGAATTGAGGCAATCAGGATAGCAACAAAGAAATTACTAAGTACAAGCCATGGTACATAACCTGTGGTGCTATTGACAGATGCAAAATCAGTACTCGAGGTACTGTTTGGGAAATTGCAGTACTAAGGACACTACTTTCTGAACTTAGCAGTCGGCGTAAGGTCACCATACAGTGGATACCATCTCACTGTGGAGTACCCTCAAATGAGAGAGCTGATCGATTAGCTAAGGAAGGAGCAAAAGAAGAACAGCCTGATATGCCCATATAACCAAAAGAAAAGAATGATCAAATCAGTCAGAAAGCCACTAAAGCCTGCTCAAGACGATTCCCGTGTTATAGACAGACCAGAACAGGTCATTCTTCTGCGCCTCAGAACAGGACACAATAGATTACGCAACCACATGTATACAAAATTCAAGATTGGCGAATCGACCATGCGCACATGTGGACTGGCGTCGCAGAGAACAGATCACATACTCCATAACTGCCCAAAATACAACATATCTAGGCAAACCTTCTGGCCAAGTGAGACACAGTGGAAGGTAAACTCTATGGACCGCTGAGTGAACTAACAACAAGACAGTTAAATTCATACAAGAGACAACATTGTAGTTATAGACATATTTCAAGCAAACGAAAGAAGGGATAAGACAAGATTCTAAGACTAAGTTCCTCAATGTATACGATATAAGAAAGAACACTAGACAACAGAACTTCTTAAGCTGTGTTCCTCAATGTCCTTGGGAAAGTACGAGCTTGTGCAAACATTAGCGGAATGTCTCAATCGATCAGTTCCTCTGTTGTCAGCTTAGAATGGTACTTCAAATGCTAATATTCCACGCTTCTCCCCCCCCCCCCCCCGCCCCCAACACACCAAGGTGCTATTGGTAGCTGACTACTGAAAGTTAAGAGCGTGTTCTATTTATGGACCTTTGTGAGTCTTCACTATGGTTATGGAGCATTGATAGCATACGCTACATTTGTGCCGTGTGCTGAAGAGGGACACATCAAGGTTAGATATTTGTTTAAAATAGATTGATATGCTGCTATCGTCATGAAGTGCGACTGTTGTCAGAGGTCTTTCCACTATTCGCATTTCAAGTGATCAGTACGAAACTATGAACATTTGTAGAAACGCGTGTCCAGGCAGCTCTGTAATCATTAGATTAGGTCGACTACGATGGCGCACACCTCACAGGCGTGCAGTAGTGACTGCCGAGAGGATCAGTGCTAGCCACATTATTCAATTCGAGCTAAAGCACAACAATGTCTGTCGCCAATACTGTGCATGTTGACGTATGCCACTAAGAGTTTTAATTCCGATGTGCAAGAACGGGTGATTCTAGATTCTAGACTGTCTAGTGTCTAGAAAGTTTTGTGACGTCATGTATACCCAGTATAAATACGGTTGAGATAAACAACTTTGGGTTAGTCGACCAACAGTTGTGAAGCGCCACAGATGTGTGCAATATTCCTAGTTGTTTTTTTAGAGAGAGG
>JACEFZ010010346.1:0-21968 GCA_014155875.1 Cepaea nemoralis | reverse complement strand
AACTAAAAAAATTGCCCCAAAAACACAGAAAACCCCAGACAGTAGTAACGAATGAAAAAAAGCAAATAATTACATATGTATATAATCTCTTTAAAAAGAACAAAAGATTATATTTGAGGAGATAGACACGAGGGAGGATCCAGAAACATTTAACAATTAACATTAATGACTGTGTACACACTACAAAGGACTTGTCCCGTTTTTTTTTAAGGAACGATAGGAACGGACATTGTGGGGGGTGAAACCCGGGTCCATGTTTAAACTTTTAAATACCCCCGGGTGTCTATTTCGGATGATCATAAAATTGGATTACCAGGGGTCTCGAGGCAAAAGCAGTATCCGGCAAGATGGTTTCGGCACTGGGTGAGATGTACATGTTCTGACGTAACGTGCTGTGGTCTATCCTTGCTGGGATTAGCTGACTGGGTTGTGGTCTGAGAGTCCGATTCTACACACTTTATAGAACACGTCACACATTTTCCTTCACATACACGTCTCATATACGTTACACTTTTATTTTAATAATTAATCTTTATTAATTTTTAGAAGCAAGAGTTGTTGAGTATGTTGCGTTGGGAAGTATGAGAGGGGGCATAGTACGACAGTGAGAGAGTGATAGGAAAAGGTGTCCATAGGCTGATGGAGTGTGTTGGACGGAAGCTGGTGGATTCTCCAGAATATTGAGAGGGAAAAAAAAAATATTATAATGTGGGTGTCGACTCTCCTCACTCCAGGGACGACACTTTAAAGGAGGACACGACAGTCAGCAAGCCTGTTATTATCTCAAATGTCTGCTAGTTTTCCCTTAATGAAGAACTCTACACCTCAATGTGGGATCCCATGGCATCTTATCAGTTTACAACAGGATTCCATATCAATGCCATTAAAAGCATTTTGGCAGTCCAAATATCCAATGTGAAGTAATGAGTTCAGTGTGATGCTTTGCCCTATCCTTATTGACACTGTGTCTCTCTGGTCAGTGAAGGATCTGTTTGGTTGGAAGCTTGTTTGTTCATCCCTTAATTTTTGTCAAATAACTTCTCCCAATATCTCCTGAATAATCATGCTTAATATTTCTCCCGGGACTGACAGTGACATTAGTAAGTAAAGGTTAAAGAGCTGTTTTCACACACCTTAAGGCGCATTGAGTAAATGATGCAAGACCCATGGATTTATAGTCTAATTTGAATTTGTCAGTAAGAATAATACACGTGACCAAAGACATCTCTGTCGCGTGTATGAGATTTTGGTACCAGGTTGGGAGTATAGTCTCTACACCAGCCTCACTCCAATAGCTGCAGGCCCTTATCAGGACTCAGCCTGAACGTCATGGCATCGGACTCGATAGTTAAAACTCAGTCTTTCAGAGGATTCCAAACAACAACCAACAACAACTAACAAACAACAACAGCAACATGCTGGCCAGCACGACACATGACGTATTCATGCAATGTTTGTTTCTGTGATCATTAGTCTTGTATATGATGGCGTGGTAATGATTATAACGACCGGGTCCGCGAAAGAGCAGCAACAGTACGCAGATCTGATAAAGCCATATACACTGTGTCATAGTCTAGTGTCTTGCAGGCTGGCGTGAGCATTCAGGCTTATTAACATCTTGCTATCTCCAACAGAAGGTATCAGTTTGTTTGCTGAACACCTTTCCATTAAATGACCAAAGGTTGTCAAGAATATCCTTTTGTTGTCATCCTCTATGTCTCTTTCCACAGAAATTTACAATTGTTTCAACATGCTTCAATTTTCTCATCTCATAATACCGCCAAAAAATTATCTCGTTATATCTCTGTTGTGATTTATAAGTGTTATTTGTTTCTTACCCTCTTTCAAAACATTCAGATTACTTATTTCGGCTGTCTAACGAATTTTCAGCATTCTTCTGTACATTCCACTCTCTGAGAATTCCATGGACTTTTTAATTTATTTGTATTTGCGCTCGCTCGCTTTGAACTAAAGCGTAGTCCATACACACTACTTTCAGTAGTGCTGGACTGAATTTTGCGCGTGGGTTAGCTTTCCCTATTAACAGTGTCCCTCGTCATCAGTCGAGCCCACTCCAACTTCACAGGTACTTGTAATTTACGTCACCAAGTCAATGACGATAGGTTAACATTTTAATCCAACTGTTCGGTGTAGGAGTTTAACCCCTTACCTCGGCTTCAGCACACCGGATGTTTAAGAACACGCGTTCTTATCCATTCGGCCATGCTGACCTGCGGATTTTACTGTCCTTTTCTTTTCGTTTTTAAAAATAGTTCTACGTCAATTTTATCCTCCAGTTATATGAGTTTGTTTAAGATTGTTTCTCATTTGATAACTTGTCCCATTATGTTCTTTACTTCCGTTATACATCTTCCATCTGATGCTATAATTGTGTCTAGATCAGTGTTTCCCAACCTATTTTGTGCTATGCCCCACCCAAGCCTTTCTAAAGTTCTTATGCCCCCCCCCCTCCCTTCCACCCCCCAACATATACATTATTTTTAATATTCAAAAGTTGAAATGTTCACTAAAGAAACTTGAATGATAGTTTTAGGAAAGAAATCACTAGGAAATTATTGAGCAAACACAGTAAGTAAATTTTAAAAACATATAATGGAGAACTACAATATACAAAAAACTGATTAGACCAGTTGTGCTGTATGGCTCTGAAACCTGGAGTACAACGAAAGGAGACGAAGCCTTGTTACAAACCGTTGAGAACAAAATTTTAAGAAGGAACTTTGGGCCCATTAGAGATACACAAAGTGGAGAGTGGAAAAGAAGAAGCAACAAAGACATTTATGATCTGTTTAAGTCCCCGCTAATCACTGGTATCATGAAGGCTAATAGACTGCAATGGCTGGGGCATATAGAAAGAATGGAAGATAATAGGGAAACAAAACTCGCTTACACTCAGGAAATAAAAGACCATAGACCCCGAGGTAGGCCAAGAAGACGGTGGAGAGATAATATACATACAGACCTACAAGCACTTGGAATCAGCGACTGGCAAGAGAAAGTCAACCAGAGAGACGAATGGAGACGGCTTGTATCTGCAGCAAAGAACCTCAATGGCTCGGAATGCTGAAGAAAAAAAAAAGATAATGGAGAACTGCAATTCAAGTGCAATAATATTAAATAAGATTTTTCTATATTATTTTAATTATTAGTTATTATTTATTATTTAAATTTAGTGAGATCCTTGCGCTTGATGCTTGCTGCAAAGAGATTTTATGTCAGGTTGCAAATTAGTTAACTTCAGTCTCAAGTCTCCCCGTTTTGTTATATCCAGCCGAATTTTCGAATTGCCCTCCTCCCCCCCCCCCCCCTAAAAATCGTATTGCCCCCCTGTGGGGCGTGGGCCCCACGTTGGGAAACACTGGTCTAGATGCTTGAATGTCTGTTCTTGCACAGAATTAATACCGTCGACTGTAGTTGCACATTTATATACGATTCGTTTCTTTGATATTTATGTTTTGTTTGTTTGTTTGCATATCCTTTACAGGACATCGCTGTCAACAACAGCATCTTTCAGCTGATTGTCGATTTCTTGGCAAGATTACGCACAGTAGTTTGCCATTGCTTTCAGAGCGACCGGCACACATACCCCGTAAGCTACCGACGCGGAGTGAACCGGCACCGATTCTCGCGCACGTCACGTTACTCACGAGAGAATCCGGATTACAGAGAAAGTCGTGTAATACCTAGACCAAGGAGACCGACTTCTTTGATATTACCGTTACTAATATATTATTCTACTTAAACTCCATGCCGTGTGGCGTCAATGGTCAAGTATGTCCACAAACTTATGTCTCTTGTGCTTCAAATAATCCGACGTTCCTCCGTATAATAATGTCAAGCTGTCCAGCATCTTCCTTCTTGGTCTCGTGCCGTCACCTCCCCCTCTCAATCTTCCCATTGTGACGGCATGCTCCAGCCTCCCTCTTCTCATGGCATCCCCAAAGAATGTGGACTGACTCCTTATGATGCGAGGTGCAGTTCTCTTTCCGAGTTAAATTCTTTCAATGATATTTTCATTGCACTTTGCTCGTTACCACCTTACGGTGATGTAACTACCGTTAACAGACACAACTGAATGTAACTAGGCACGACTGTCTAATAAGTGTATTAGTAGGTCGGCATAAATTAAGTTCATGATGCAGCAGCCGTTTGTGTAACAACAGAGTTCCGTTCCGCTGGGATTGTGTAACTGGAACTGTTTTCAGTAAATGTGTTAGTTGGTCAAAGTTCACAGTAACAAATGGTGACAGTCACTACCGCAACATCCGTGTGTACAGATCGTCAGCCTACAGGAGAATTGATCTGATTTATGGTCGTCCGGAAATCTATAAACATAATTGTAATAACTTCTACAGCAGTGTGTGTGTGTGCGCGCTAGCGCGCGCCCGCTGTGTGTGTGTGTGTGTACGCGTGTGTGTGTGATGTGTTGTGTAGGAGCGTGAGTTTAATTGTGTGTAACACATGTGAATACTTTATTTAATAATGACAAAGAAAGCCATTAAGAAATTCCACCACTATAGGTCTTTCAGGGTACAGAAAAACAACAGGGAAAAGACGCATGGTAATCATGACACGAGTAGAGTGTAAAATAAATAAATAAATAAACAAAGAAGCTGAAACATTCGCATCTTTCTGCTGTTCCGTTTCCGTTCTCTGAAAGTCCTAGTCTGACGAACAAAAGAATATTCGTGATGACATCAAACGCACATTTAACTCCTAGAAGACATAAGAGTTTAATGCCGGATTTTTTTCTTCGAGTGTTAAAGGTTTATAGTTGAGTTGAGTTGAGACGAGACCCGACATCACATCACTCGGGATATTTCCAGTCTTCACTTTTAACAACCAGCGAAGAGTCCCAATGCAATGGTAGCAGTAGCAGTCTGATTATGTGTTTCCCTGGCCTTTCCTGTGAGTCCTGAGTGCCGGCCAGATCCCCATGTCACTCGCTGCAGTACCATTCTCTCCAGGCCACAATGATCTATCTAGTCTTCTACACTTTACACACAATTCCATAGGATCCCGCCAACGTCTGCCTTCTCAAGCACCAATACCTTACCGAGCGGTGCAGGCCTTTATAGCCAATCTTTCCATCTGCTAGGGTCCCATCACACCAGCAAGTCCTGTCAACAGATGCCGTATCTTTGATTGTTGAATTGAAGTCTGCCACTCTGCCCGAAGGATGCCTTTCTCATCATAGTTTGGAACGTCCGTTACAATCACGACACGCGTGTGTTGTTTGTCCCCCAGCTAGCGGGGCGCAGCAGTGACTGCCTCCACCTCCATTCTCATACTAGATGTGGTATGCTGGCTTCTCTACACCAAACACAGCCCACCAACCTTCGCCACACCCCACTCCCCCACCCTCAGGCACTTCTTTCACCTCTTAGCACAGATTCATGATTCATCCCTGTGGATGATTATGTTGCTTGGTCGCCAATTGTCGTGGGTCAATTGTTGCACCTCCCTTTCAGTGCAACATGCCGGCCAATCCCTGCATTCCAGATCCAATGTAGGTTTATAGCTATTTGTTTAACATTATCAAAGGGGATATAAAAAACTTATACAGTCATAGCGAAGCCAAACAATAAGTTGAGTAGAAAATGAACGCTGGGAAATAACGGATATTGAAAATTATACAACCAAATCAAAACAAAAACACAAATTGCAATCAAAGTGATCCCATAATGAATGCTTGGTAATATCGGAATTTTAAAATCATATAACCAGAACAAAACGAAATACTAAGCTCAATAGAAGTTACACCAACATGGACGCTTGGAAATGTCACCTCAAAATAGTGGGTTACCGTTTTTATTAAGAATGAAATGTTGCCTTTTAATGTTGTTAAATGGTATATTCCGTACAAGAACATACAGCTGACTCTAGACATGGGCCGTGTGAGGTGGCGTATCGTGATCGCCCACGTTTAACGGCAAGGCACACGATGGTGATGATAAAGATTTGGGAATGTTGTAGTTATTTTAAATGGCTCAGTCTATGCAGTGTTCAGGAAGGTTTATATTTGAGGGATGCATGCATCCCCAAGGCAACAATATTATTTCTCCGGCACCTTGTTAAACTGGTAAAAAATGTAGACATGTTTCGACATTTTTCTAAGCTGTACTTAGCGGGATGAGCTTGCAGAGGCTGTCTTATAATGGAATTTTAAAATGTAATGTGGAAAAAAAAAGGTTGTAATAGGACAATCTAGAAAACAAAAATTACACATATATGAAAAACATATACACAAAGTGCCCTTTGAAAACCTTTACTATAAACATAAAAGATCACAGATAGAGTCAGTCAAGTAAAAGTCCCGTTCACACGCCTCAGGGCTGACTGGGCAGACGGTACCAGACACACATATTTTCACAGAACAGTCGACTGGCCGGGTGATGTGGTCAGTATAACGTCGCCCGCTTTTACTTCCTAAGACATTTCTTGGCACCCATCTTGGACTGGGTTTATCTGGGAGCCCAGGCCAATTTTTAGAAATCGAATGCACCCCAATGCGGATCGAACTCCTGACCACCAGGCTGCAGACGAGCCACTATTTCCCCGCGGATTCCATAAAGTACACTTTACAGGGAAATACGCAACAAATTCAAGATCACCCATGATGCCTATGACGGTAGGTCGTGGCTCACAAGGACTCTAGGGCACAAATGTTGAAACCCGCTGTCCAAAAAACGATTTGAAAGAACGCGGTAACCGCCGAAATTTTATTACAAAATGTGAGGTAATGCTTGTCCACAAGTGGCCTAATCAACGGCTGATCACGTATATTTAGTATAGTCATTTAAACCACTTTAACTGATTAAATGCCATGGGATGATTAATCGTCTTAAGCGACTTCCCGTATCTGCCATGGACTTATATATCGCCGAAATGCTGCCGATGCATTATAATGTAATATGTTTGCTATCATATTAACAACATTGAAGTTATAATGTGACACAACCTACTTGCCATTTTCCACCATCAATTTTTGTTTAGTCGACACCTACATTTTGTTTGGCACTGAATCTGTTAACATCTATTGATTGACTTGTTGGCTGGTTGGCTGGCTGGCTGGTTAGTTGGATGGTTGGTTGGTAAGTTGGTTGGTTTTTGGCTTTTTGGCTGATTGGCTGGTAGGTCGGTTGGTTAGTTGGTAGGTTGGCTGGTTGGTTGGTTAGTTGGTTGGTTAGTTGGTTGGTTGGATGGTTGGCTGGTTAGTTTTGGTTGGTTGATTGCTTCGGTGTTGCCTTGTTGGCTGGTTGGTTGGTTAGTTGTATGATTGGTTAGATGGTTGGTTGGTTAGATGGTTGGTTAGTTGGTTGGTTGGCTGATTTGTTGGTTGGTTGGTAGGTTGGCTTGTTGGATGATTGGTTGGTTGGCTTGTTGGCTGGTTAGTTGATTGGCTTGTTGGATGGTTGGTTGATTGGCTTGTTGGCTAGTTGGTTGTTTGGTTGGCTGATTGGTTGGTTAGATAGTTGGTTGGCTGGTTGGTTGGTTAGTTGGTTGGTTGGCTGGTTGGTTGGTTAGATGGTTGGATGGTTTGTTGGTTGGTTGGCTTGTTGGTTCGTTGGTTGGCTTTTGGTTGGTTGGTTGGTTAGATGGGTGGTTGTTGGCTTGTTAGCTGGTTGTTTGTTTAGTTAGTTGATTAGTTGGCTGGTTAGTTCGTTGGTTGGTTAGTTGGTTGGTTGGTTGGTTAGTTGGCTGATTGGTTAATTGGCTGGTGGTTAGTTGGGTGGTTGGTTGGTTGGCTGGTTGGCTTGTTGGTTAGTTGGTTTGTTAGTTGTTTGGTTAGTTGGTTGGTTAGTTGGCTGATTAGTTGGCTGATTAGTTGGCTGGTTGGTTTATAGGTTAGTTGGTTGGTTGGTTCGTTAGTTTTTTTGGCTAGTTGGTTGATTGGCTGGTTGGTTGATTTGTTTATTTGTTGGTTATTTAGTTAGATGGTTGGTTAGTTGGCTGATTGGTTCGTTTGTTTGTTAATTAGTTGGCTGGTTGGTTAGTTGGCTGTTTGGTTGTTTGGCTGGTTGGTTAGCTGGTTGCTTAGTTGGCTGGTTGGTTGGCTAGTAGGTTTGTTAGTTGGTTGTTTTATGGTTCGTTAGTTGGTTGGTTAGTTGGTTGGCTGGTTATTTGTTTGGTTGGTTGGTGTGTTAGTTGGTTGGTTGGTTAATTGGCTGGTTGGTTAGGTGGCTGTTTGGTTGTTTGGCTGGTTGGTTAGCTGGTTGGTTGGCTAGTAGGTTTGTTAGTTGGTTGGTTTATGGTTCGTTAGTTGGTTGGTTAGTTGGTTGGCTGGTTATTTGTTTGGTTGGTTGGTGTGTTAGTTGGTTGGTTGGTTTATTAGTTGTTTGATTGGTTTGTTAGTTGGTTTGTGTGTTAGTTGGTTGGTTGGTTAGTTTTCAGGTTGGTTTGTTAGTTGGTTGATTGGTTTGTTAATTGTTTGGTTAGTTTTTTGGTTGGCTGGTTTGTTAGTTTTTTGGTTAGTTGATTGGTTAGTTGGCTCCTGTGTTGATTGGTTGGTTAATTGGTTGGTTAGTTGGTTGGTTAGTTGGTTGGTTACTTTGTTGATTGGTTGTTTAGTTTGATGATTGGTTGTTTAGGTTGTTGGTTTGTTATTTGGTTGGTTTGTTTGTTGATTAGTTGGTTGGTTTATTATTTTGTTGGTTAATTGGTTGATTGGTTAGTTTGTTGCTTTTGTTGGTTAGTTTGTTGGTTGATTAGTTGGTTGGTTGGTTTGTTATTTGGTCGATTAACTGCTTGATTGGTTGATTAGTTTGTTGAATGGTTGATTAGTTGGTTGGTTAATTTGTTGAATAGTTGGTTAGTTGGTTGGTTAGTTGGTTAGGTGGTTGATTTGTTAGTTGGTAGGCTTGTTTGTTGGTTAGTTGGTTTGTTGGTTGGTTTGTTATTTGGTTGGTTAATTGGTTGATTGGTTAGTTTGTTGCTTGGTTGGTTAATTGTTTGTCTAGATGGTTGGTTGGTTAGTTGATTTGTTGGTTGGTTGGTTTATTGGTTAGTTGATTGGTTAGATGGTTGGTTGGGTCATGAATCCATAGGAAGTCTGTGAGATCTGACTCATCAGTCAGATCATTTTGTATTCAGGTATACTGAGTATTGAAAAGGGCTTGCAAATATAGGAGTGGGTTTAATATATATAGACCTGCCTTACAACGCACCGCCGGTCTCTCTGGCTACACTCTGGTTACACCACTTTCTCTGTAATCCCGTTTATCCACGCAGGGTCTCGCAGCGAGGCGAGAATTGGAAGCGGTTCGACCCGCGCTCGTGGCTTGCGGGATAATGAGCCGGCGGCCCAGAAAGCAATGGCAAACTACTGAGCGTAATCTTGCCAAGAAATCAACATACAGCTGAAAGATGCTGATGTTGAGAGCGATGTCTTGTAAAGGATATGCAAAACATTTTTTTTTACAACGCACCATCTCCACGTGCTGTGTTCCATTTGTTGATCTCCTCTCATTGTTCTACTTTCACTACCCTTTACCCTGCACCTTTAGCTAGTTACCCTGACAGTACAACGTATTTACAGCTTACGTCTCAGAAGCCACGTCTCCGATACCTCCAAGCTATTTCTAATTTGTGTGTTCAGGTTCTACTATTCACTGCAACACTACTATACAGCAGAACCGGTTCAATATAACATACCCGTACTCTCTACATTCAACGATGCTGACTTATTGCTTAAGATACTGTTCATTTTCTGAAATGCAGCTTTTGCTCGGCCTATTCTGTTGTTAGCCTCTTTCATCTGATATTATGATTGCCCCTGGGTTATCACCATTTGAACGTTTGATAGACGTTTAATCTCTGGCGTTCTGGATTAACTCCGCTGATGAAATTCCTTATTGTCACTGTCTTAGTCAGTCCATCATCATTTCTCTTTTTCTGCCTCTGCCTCTCTACCCATTGATCTTTCCAGTTGTTGCCACTGCGTATTATAATTTATTAACTTGGTTAAGCATTCCCCCGTCTGTTGTGATATTAGATTTGGTGTTATTTTTATCTTTTCATTACTTCTATTGTTCGATGTTCTAGGAAAGTCACTGCACTCTCCGTCACTACAGTGAACAGCACCTGCTGTAGGTCGTGTGCCCCGCCAGCTATTAATACTGTGTCATCTGTACGGCGTATGTTTTGTATATTGAAACCCTCATCTGTTGTTATTCATGGCCTTCCTTTGATCTCTCTCATTATTACTTTGTTATATTTTTTTTCCCAGCATATCATTTACAGGACATCGCTGTGAACAGCAGCATCTTTCAGCTGTCTGTTGATTTCTTGGCAAGATTACGCTCAGTAGTTTGCCATTGATTTCTGAGCGGCGGGCTTAGTTATCCCGCAAGTCACCAGCGGGGGTCGAACCGCTTCCAGCTCTCGTCCGCTACGAGACTCTGCGTGATAAACGGGATTACGGAGAAAGTGTTGTAACCCCTCGGCCAGAGAGACCGGCAGTTTGTTATATACAGGTAGGTTATATAGAGGGTAGTGTAGTGGCTAGAACCTAGCATGTCGACCGGCTGGGTCAAGGGTTCAAATCCGCATCGGGTGAATTTTACAAATGGACCTGGGGTCGCAGATTGATACAGCCTAAAATGGATATCAGAAAATATTTTGGGAAGTAAATGCGGCTGGCTTGATACTGACTACATCATCCACCGATTCTGAACTGGTCTATAAACATATATAGCATCATTTGCTCATTGCGCCCCATATAATGCTAAAAGGCATTCATTTTAAAATCCATTCCTGTTTTCTTATATATAGAGAGGAGATCAGATAATAACATATCATATAGCCTTGTCTTACTATCAATACAGCTATTAATACTGTGTCATATGTACGGCGTACATTTTGTATATTGAAACCCCCATCTGTTGTTATTTATGGCCTTCCTTTGATCTCACTCATTATTACTTTGTTACATACAGAGAGTGCGGGTAGTCTAGTGGCTAGACGCTAGCATGTCGACCAGCTTTATCTGTTCATAATCGCTCTCCTTATTTTCAATTTTAACTGCTGCTACCTGTTTCCAGTGTGCATGTTGTTGAGAGGACAGGTGTACTTCGACGAACGGCTAACAAGATATCTCTGTTTGTATATCATCTACTGCCTATAGTACCTGTGGTGTAGGGAAGGGGTGTCTTGAGCCTGAGGAATTAAGGCCGCTTGGCTAGTGCAGTCGCCGGGAACTGTGCAGGTTTTGGTTTTCTTTTTGCCTGAAAAAAAAAATAATTACACCTTACCGGGGATTCGAAACCGGGTCTCCTGAAGGAGAACCTGGCGTTCTAGAAACACGACCAGCCGCTCCTCAAAGGTGTCACAATTAAATATACATTCAGAGGCAATGATGGATACTTTTAGAAGTAGAGGAAATACATACAAATCAGAGGAAGAAAACCTTGTATTTCATAGTTTGTTCATATCAGGATTCGATCTTGCCACCTTCATATGACGACAAGTCTGTAACTTAGATCTGTGGAATACAGACAGAGGTCTAGATAATAGTGCTGATAAGTAAACTTGTTTCTTCAGATAAATACTACCCCAATATACATAAGAAAACAATGTTCTAAAAATATTAAAAACAAACAATACGAAAATATAGGTCGGCATGCGACATCCAATAAAACGGAGTAAGTATGTAAGTAATAATAAAAGACAACCAATTTTGAGGATGGAGGTTCAGAATGATCTTAACCGCATGAAAACTTGAAAAAAAAAAAAAAAAAAAAAAAAAAACCCCGGATACAGACAACATCACAACAGAAATGATCAATGCCTTAGAAGAATATGGAATCGACCAGGTTACCAGACTGCAGAACGCAATATTTGATACTAGAGATATACCACCTGAATTATGTAATTCTACATTTATTGCAGTCCCAAAGAAATCTGGCGCCTTGGCATGTCATCAATATCGAACAATTAAAATAATGTGCCACATAACGAAGATTTTTGCTAAGGGTCATAATGCAAAGAGAAGAAAATACAACCCGAAATAGGACAAGAACAATGTGGTGTTTTTTTAGAAAGCAAAGGTATAGTAGAAGATGTGTATTTGCTGTGCTCAGTACATTAATCGAGCGTTCAAAAAAAAAACAAAGAAACAACAACCTACATCTTTCCTTTATTGACTACACGAAGGCTTTCCATAAAGTAATACAAGTGGACATGATAGAGATGCTTGCAGATCTACACACTTATGGAAAAGACCTTAGACTTGTTAAAAAAAAAAATATTGGAAACAACAAGCTGTCATAAAGATTGATAATGAAGAAGGTCAATATCAGTCCTTTATGGGAGTTGTGCGACATGGATTTGTAATATCTCCAAATCTGTTTTCCTTATACAGTGAAAATATTTTGAGGACTTACGAAGATATGAGAAGAATAGCCATCGAGAGACATAACATCAATAACATTAGATATGCAAATGATACAGTATTGATTGAAGACAACAAAGATGATCTGCAACATATGGTAAATACGGTTACTGTGCACAGTGAACAACTAGGGTTAGAATTAAATTGTAAGAAGATCGATTACGATCGTCTTTAAGTATAAAGATATACCACAATCTAATATACAAGTAAATGGGAATATTCTTCAACAAGTGAATCTGTTCGACTATGTCGAAACCGTCATAACATCTGATGGGAGATGCCTTCAAGAAATTAGAACAAGAATCGCCATGGCATTAGGCATACAATCCATCCATCCATCATGTGCCATGCCGGTAAGCGATCACCAGAGTCGCGGATCAGCTCCGTGTTTTTGTCTCGACCATGCCACAAGGCCAAGCCATCCAGGTACTTGCTTCTAGGTCTTCCCCTTGGTCTGTTCCCTTCGATCTTACCAGTTGTCACCAAATTCTTCAATCCATTTCTTCTCATAACATGCCCAAAAAATTTTGACTGTCTACGTCTAATTTCTCTAATCAATTTACGATCTTCATTTGTTTCTTGAAGGACTTGTTCATTGGTCTTTCTGGCTGTCCATGGTATTCTTTGCATTTTCCCCAGAAACCACATCTCTACGGCCATCAGATGTTTTTCAGCCTGGCTGCTCATTGTCCAAGCTTCACATCCATATAAAAGTACAGGTTCAATGTAGCATCTCAACACTCTTTTTCTCGTTTCAGGCATACAATGCTGGACTTATGTTTCAATAGACCAATCGGCACTCGGTGGGTTATGAGGTATCACGCCGGTTGTCTTTACGTCCCAAGACCCATCTTGGTAACCATGCTAGCCTGGGTCGACCTGGAAGCTCAGGTCAAATTGTAAAATTTGAATCAGCAGATGGAACCCATGACCATCGGGGCGGCAGGTAAGCGTTCGGTCATAACGCTACGGCGCCTCCCAGGAAGTACAGGGTGTATTTTCAATGACTGTGCAGTGTTTGCAAATATTGCCGGTCCAAGTTTTGTATTTACCTATTATGTTGCATGAACTTTACTTGCTTCTTCTATCTGACGTTATCCATGTGCCTAGATATGTGAATTTCTGCACTTGCCCCAAAATAACGCCCTTTACTTTAATTGCACATTTAGGCACAGTCTGATTCTTTGATATCGCCATCCTCCAGTAAGCAATAGTACACCGTTGTATAATTTAGCACCGTTAGTTTCTGAGCCATATAGGGAAAATGTACGCAAAACTATTGGAACAAAGACCTAGACCCATAGTTGAACAACAGTTAAGCAAAGTACAATTCGGTTTTCGGAACGGTAAAAGTTGCACTAATGCATTATTTACACTTAGACAAATATGTGAAAAAACTATCGAACATAGTGATCAGCAGAATATTGTGTTTGTAGATGAGAAAAAGGCTTTCGATAGAGTAGGCAGATACAAATTAAGGACCATCCTTGAAGACTATGGGATACAAGGATAATTGCTAGAAAACATCATAGCCATGTATCACTCGAGCCGAAGTGCAGTAATAACACAAGAAGGTTTATCAGATATGTTCACAGTCAATAAAGGAGTGAGACAGGGATGTGTGCTCTGTCCTTTGCTATTTATTATCTACATGGACAGAATTTCCAAAGAAGCAAGCCTTGGCAGACCAGATTCAGAAAATGTAGAACTATTTACTCCAGATGAAACAACTGATCCACAGGGAATAAGTGAATTTCTATTTGCAGATGAACAGTGCCTGTTTTACAGCGATGAGGGCAGACTACAAAATCATATTACTAATCTGAGTTCAACCTGCAGCAGATACAATAAGAATATAAACACAGCCAAAACCAAAGTAATGCAAGTTAGCAGATCACCAGGCCCACTAAGTATACAGATAAATAACACAACTCTGAAACAAGTTAAAGAATTCAAATATCTTGGAAGTATGATCACAGAACTTGGCAGTTTTGGCAGAGAAATCGAAATCAGATGTCAAAAAGCTAGTGCGCTTACATATCAACTGTCACCCTTACTGAAACATCCAAATATACCCATGTCCGCAAAACGACAGATAAAAACAGTATATTCACACCAACCCTAAGCTACCAATCTCAAACTTGGACTTTATCCAAATCACACTTTAGCAAAATCAACACCTGCGAGATGAGATGCCTGAGGAGGGCTGCCAACTTAACAATCCGAGATCGAGTCAGAAATGCTGTTATCAGACAGACTGTGGGATCAACACCTTGTGCCACATTTATTGAAAGACAGAAGATCAAGTCGTTTGGCCATGTCGTTAGAATGCAACACCAACAACTACCATCACTGGCCTTACATCAAAGATCATCTGCGACGAGATCAAGAGGACGCCCAAGAAGAAAGTGGATCGACGACATCAAAGACATTGTACTATCACACGGAATAACATTATCCAGTGCCGCCCTCCGGGCGCTGGGGCGCAAATTATTCCTCCCCACAATGCTTGACTGCAGAAGTGGAAAATTATGACGATGGTGATGATAATGTGATTATGATGATGATGATGATGATGATGATGATGATGATGATGATGATGATGATGATGACGACATTAACGAACCGGGTAAAGGCTTGCATCTTTCGGAATGAATTTGTGTAGATAATTTCCTCTTGGTCGGATACTGCAGTACCAGTTACAAGGGGGATGTCTTGTAAAGTTCTTCTTGATCTCTCCAAGCCCAGAAACCAGTGAGTGTGCGCAAAGCTGCTACTGTAAGTTCACGTCTAAGGAGAAGCATATTATGATATAACTATAACATGGTTCAGCGTAGGACATACTGATTAGTTGGGATTCGGCTTAGGTTAGTTGTGTTCCCTTCACCAGAGAATAACATATACTGTATTTATAATTTAAAATGAAAAGTGTTGTGTGTAAGTGCGTGTATGTGTGTGAATTTGTGTGTGTGTGTGTGTGTGTGTGTGCGTGTGTGTGTGTGTTGTGTATACATATACAATTTTTTATATATAAATTTATACAAAAATTGCTTGAGATGGTGATATAGCTGGCTGGTTGATTCTTTAGCTGGTTGTGAATTCTGTAAAATACTGTGACAGCATTCAGGTCGTCTAAGCACTGAACACTGCTGGCATCTATCGTTGGTTTACAGACTTCTTTCCCGACCAGGAACCACAGCATCACCTCGCCGGGGACTATGTTACGGAGCTCTCTTTCACCTCTGCCGGCTAAGAAAGCATATGCGTGTGCACGACTGGTATTGGATAACACGTCTGCGGAGAGGCATATTGACGTCATCAATATTGACGTTCAACACAAGTGTGAACTGGCTGAGGGTAGGCCAACGGTGGTAATGATTTCTCCACGGGGTTTAGGTACATCATTGCCCAATGCCTTATATATGTATGTATGTGCGTGTGTTTGTGTGTCGTCATACTCCTTCTTCATATCCTCCTTCGTCATATTCTACTACTACTACTACTACTACTACTACTACTACTACTACTACTACTACTACTACTACTACTACTACTACTACTACTACTACTACTACTACTACTACTACTACTACTACGACCACCACCACCACCACCACCACCACCACCACCACCACCACCATCACCACCACCACCACCACGACCAACACCACCACCTACGCCGCCGCCGCCACAGCCGCCGCCGCCGCGACCACCACCATCACCACCACCACTGTGAGGGCGAGTCAATAAGTAAGTCATTCAGTTCTGTGGGATGGCAGGTAAATGTACTTGGTGTTTTCTACAGTTGTCATTAGGTAACAGCAACGTCGAACTTTATCCTACCGTTCGTCAGATGGCACTAGATGTCGCATGCATCCGTGCATCGGGTGGAGGAGATGATTAGAGGTGACAGGCTAGTAACGATAGACTCTGTAGCATCTGCAATAGGGTGCTCACATGATTCAACATACAGCATAATGCATGATCGATTGAAATTTAAGAAAGTGTGCTCAAGGTGGGTACCCAGACAATTGAAGAAGGAACACAAAATGAACCGATTTGGCATGTCCGATGTCCATTTGAGAAAAAAAAACAAAACTTTCCACCTTGGCGCAACCAGCCCATGTGGCTTGGTTAGTGACCTGGTGGTTCATGTTGCGGTGTAGGTTTGTTTGTTTCTTTGTGCCAGTGATAGCTGGCTTATCTTGTTGACGGTTCTATGCATATGTTGTCAGCTGGGGGTTTCGTTGGGCGGCAAGTTTTGCGTTAGAGTCTATCTTTTTAGGTGGCTTCTTCTGTCAGTGTTGGCTTCTGGCTCGTCTAATGTGTCACCGTTTAGTTGAAGGTTGGCTTTCCCTTGAAACTATTCGTAGCTGTGAATGGGATGCTGGCTTCTTCTTGAGGTTTTGCTGTTGTTTTAGTCTTGGCTTTATTTTGCGTCTCTTTGCTTGCTCCTCGGTGTATTGTCTTTATTAGCTTTTCAATGCTCTCCATCCAGTCTTCATCCTCTGGTTTTTCTGTCTTCTTTTCCGCGACTTTGGTTGTTTTAGCTTGGGTTGACTCTCTCTCTAATTTTAGCAGTTTTCTCTCATCTTGAATTGCCAGCAGTATCTCTTCGTTCTTCTTTATTGTCATTGTCATTTGCTCCATCTCTTGTTTGATGCTTCTCTGAGTTTCTTTAATTTCGGCAAGCATCTTTTCAATGTCGCTGGTCGGTGCCGGTCTTTGAAGAAGCTTGACTTGTTTTTTCAACTCGTCGATCTCGTTCTGCATCAGTGTTCTTTCAGTTTGCGAGATGTCTGTGACTGTCTCGCACCTCCGCATGGCTTCCTTATATGGGGCTCTCGTGTTAATTGCGATCTTTAGGACATCCCTGTGTCTTTGGAGGTACGGACAGCCCAGGTACCTTGCTCCATGATTGCCCATGCAGTTGGCGCACTTCCTCTTGTTATTGGGTGCTCTGAAGTCGGTGTCCTGCTTAGCCAGCGGACATTCCCTGAAGGCGTGGTGGTCGGCGCAAGTAACGGCAGATTTCAGTCTTGCTGCGGCATATTGTTCGACTGTGGCCGGCCCTCTGGCATCTTGAGCATTGGTTGATTCTTGGTATAAACCAATCAGGCTGTTGAGTTATGTTGTTCATTGACACCTGGTGTGGAATCTCGTCGCCCTCAGTCGTCACCACCGCCAGTGTGGTTGGTATCTTTGAGTACGTCAAGATCCGCTGTGCCTTCAGAATTCTGATGTGAATGTTTTCCTCCTGTAGCTGTTTTAGGATTTCGTCGTCTGACATCTCCACTTGAATACGTTTTATAACCCATCTGGCTGTCTTGAGATCGGTTTTACCGGCTCTGGTGTCTTTCTCCTCCTTCTTCTCAGCTGTCTTGGCTCTTGTCTGTGGTGGGCTGACATCCGTCTTTCTCGTGGTAGCATCACTTGATTTGGCTGTAGCTACATGATCTTTACTGCAGCTAGCAGGCAGGTTCTCCACATTCGTCCTCTGTGCAGGCTTGGCGGCTCCATCGCGGCTCAAACTCTTGTGAGTCTGCTGCTTCTTTGAGTTGGTTTTGCGAACCATTTTCCTCCCCATTTTCCTTGGCATGTCCTTACATCATCTTTGTGGATACGAAGATGAAGGAGAAGACATGCTGAACAGGATTATTTACTGGGGACGAATCATGGTGCATCACTACCAGCCCGAATCAAAGCGTGCTTCAGTTCAATGGAAACATCCTTCTTCGCCTTGTGTCCAAAAATTCAAGGTTACGCCATAAGCAGGGAAGGTTATGCTGACAGTGTTCTGGGATTGTCAAGGAGTGCTTTTAACCAATTTCAAGAAGAAAGGTGACAATGTGAATTCTGAATCGTTCTGTGAAGTTCTATAGATGCTTTATGATGTAATTCGAAGAAAACGTCCAGGGCTGCTGACTAGAGGAGTGTTGTTTCTTCATGACAATGACAGACCACATATGGCTCGATTAACTCAGGAGAAAATTAGCCAACTAAGGTGGGAAGTTCTGGACCATCCACCTTACAGTCCCCGCTTAGCCCCTAGCGATTTCCACCTTTTTGATCCACTGTAAACCCACCTTGGCGGGAGACATTTTGCGAATTACGCCGAAGTTGAATGTGAAGTGAAAACGTGGTTTAGAAAACAGAGCACGCAGTATTACGCAGCCGGTTTGGGAGGACTGATAAAACGATGGGATAAGTGCATTAATGTTGGTGGAAATTATGTTGAAAAATAAAGGGACAATGTATGTATACAAATAAACTGTTTCATATTTGGTTATTTTTCTACAGCCATTTGTGACTTACTTATTGACTCGCCCTCGTATTACTATCATTGCAACTACTGCAACTACATGGTTTTCCACTTTTCTAACAAGTGATTCCAAATGTTATTGATTACGAAAGTTGTTGGTTAAGGCGAGGAGCTGCTGGCCGAGTGACTAAGAATGCCGAGTTTTCCTTCGTGAGACCCGTGTCGATTCCACGGTAAGGTGTGGATTTTTGTTCCTTTCAGTGGCAAAACAGACAAACCTAGCCTGCAGAGTTCACGGCGACGGCACTAGCCAGGCAGCCTTTATGCCTCAGACTCAAGACACCTCTGTCATACACCGTAAGGTGCAGTAGGCAGTAGACGACAGTTGGTTAAGGCAGCAGTTCACTATTATTCCTATAAAAGAACAACACTGGTCTCATTATGTTGGTTCCAGAAGATTTCATTAGTATTTAGAACCCCTTTCATCACGACGGAACTCTGATATCTTTGAAGTCAACATTCCCAGCTGACTCCAGCAAAGGTTTGAAACGCCTTGTTGGTAGTTTGTATTTACAATCCTAGTGTTGCTTGCATTCAACCATTACATTGTGCATATATTGCTGTTAAATATGCATAGACACAGGCGTTGCCAGATGTTGTGTTTGTGTGTTATTCAAGTATGCATGAACCCGAACATAACAGTTAGATTTGTTCTTGTTTATGTGTAATACATGCATATGTGTGAGCGTACTTTAATGCTTTTAGTTTAGTTTAGTTTAGTCGACGGATCAACATCACGTCACATGGGTGTAACCCATAAGTGCTCCGTTCTACTCCTTACTCAAGCTTGAGTCCGGAGAATCTCAGCTCAGTGCACGAACTCCATATCACTGGCGAGGATCCTGAAATACTTTGGGTAGATTTTTAACTAAAAATTTTGCCAGAGCAGCGCCGTTAGGCTACTCTTTTTCGATTTCCAACTGCCAAGGGATTGGTTACGTGCGCAACGATACAGGATATGGAATAGAGAGAAAAAGCAGCGGCTGCAGCAGGATATAACAATATGAAATGGAAACAAATAGGTATTTTAAATTCCTGCGAGAAAAAACGAACTAAACATTAACAAACGTTGCACATACCTTACAAGGAGATCCACGTGTCGCGAAATACAGGTGAAAAATCCGAAATCAGAAGCACTCAATAAATATAAAAATGAATAATAAAATAAGATAAAATACACACGAACGCATACAATACGACACACAGACGTTTCGATTCTAAGAATCTTTGTCACTGACAACACAGATAGCTGACGACAAACAACGACAAACAACGACAAAAACACGACCTATCACTTATAGTGCACAACCTGATAATTCCATGTGGCAGAAAATGTGACTTGGCCAGCTGCGAAAACGCTTGTGGCGCAGAATTGAAAATGGGATGCCAAAAAGGATTTGAGTAGCCAAAAATATTGTGAACAGTCTGCTATGAAAACATAGAAATGTGGGGACAATTAAGTCTAGATATCGCGGGGGGGGGGGGGGGGGACAGCACGGTAATAGGTAGTGTAACAATTGGGGAAGATGCCACAGTTATACTGTAGCGTCCACGGACAGTATTAATTCCTGCCGGGTGGATGCATCCCAGATTGTGATTAGCTGGCATTCAATTCTAAGTCTGACACAGCTATTTGAGAAGCAGGGTTTTAATGCGGTGGGGACACATGCATCGTCGGCTCCATTGTGGTTGGAGGAATTGAAATGGTTGGGGACAGGTTTGTCAGCGCCCTGATTGATGTCTCTGAGGTATTCTCTAAAACGATCCGCAAGACGTCTGCCCGTTTGGCCAATGTATTCATGTCACATCGTTTGCAGATGATAACATAAATCAGATTGCGGGATGTGCAGGTGAAAGAATCTTTCAAGGTGAAGGTGCCTCGGGGAAATGCAATTTCTGGTGTTCTGAACAACGTATGGGCATGTCAGACAGTTCCTACGATGGCATTCGAAGGTGCCCACGGATGAAGTAACCGTGGGGAGGCGACCTGTGCACAAGGTGGTCTCTGAGGCTCTGGTTACGGCGGAAAATTTACCCTGGGGCCATTTGAGAATACCTCACGAGTGGTAGGATCCGATTCCAAGATGGACCAGTGTCTCAGGAAAATGTGCTTGATGGCTAGGGCTGTGGGGTGGAAGATGAGGGAAAAATAAGCTTGGGTTCATTGTTTTGAGATCGCGTATGCTGGCGAGGGACATTTCCCGCGAGACCTGGGTTAGCGACAGAGAGCTGCACAAGACGTCCTTGGGTAAAGGAAACCCCGCGGAAAAAGTCCAGCATTTCGTGGGGTCTCTCGAGGAAATCATTTTCATTGACAGAGCGGCGAAGGCGGAAAAGCTGGGGAAATGGGATGGAAACTTTGCGCTTTTGGGGGGGGGGATGAGCTTTCAGGTAAACCGTGAACATCAGTAGGGTTTTTCGTCACGGAGGCGTTTAGGGGCCCGTAGAGGGTTTAAAATTAAAGGTTGGGTTTAAGAAAAATTTACAGAGGGGGTGGAAATTTCTGGGTGAATTGGGCCCATGGATGGGAAATTCTTTACATAATTAAAGAACCGGTTCGTTCCGCCCCCGAATGTCAGTGAACCTATGTCGTCATTGTAGGCGGTTTTTAAAAAAGGGGGAAGGGGCCCTCAAGCTGAGTTTAATTGGTGTTCCAAAATGTCCCATAAATACACATGCGTACTGGGGCCCTTTTAGTGCCCAAAGGGGACACCGCCCATTTGTTCAAAATTTTGTGGCCATTGAAAATCAAAGGAATTGTGGTGAGGGCCAAATTTGCGAGTCTTTTCAAATGTGGTGTAGGGATGGTTGTCTGTGCGTTGATCAGAAAGAAAATGTAGCGCCCCGAGGCCCTCAGGGAGGAATGGGGTATTTGAGGGAAAACATCCATTTGGAAAGTTGTAGTGTTCCCAGGAGCGTTGGAGAGAGGGGAAGAAAATAAACGCAGGTTGTACCTTTATGTATGACGGGGAAATTTGCCCAAATAGAGGTTGGAAAACCTGTTTAAGAAACGGAGATCAGTTCAGTCGGGCCCGAGGGAGGCAGAAAACCCCGGGCGCCAAGGGTTTTTAAGTTTAGTTTTTTGGGAAACATTAGAGGGGGGGTTTGCCCCCGCGGAGTTTATGGGGTGTGAAGTGAAGTGGGACTGGGTGGTAAAGGGAATTTCCTTCCAGGGTTTAATTTTTAAAAATGGGGTTTTATTTTTGGGGGTTTTGGGAAAACTTTCGGTTTTTT
>JACEFZ010010345.1:0-54189 GCA_014155875.1 Cepaea nemoralis | reverse complement strand
CACATCACCCGCTGGAGTTTAGGAAATAGGCTATATTTTGCTGATTTTCACAAATGCATAGGTGTCGGACATCCAGAAAATAATGGCACACTGCCTAACGTAATTTGACCTTTAAAAAATCACACACACAAACACGCGCGCGCACACACACACACACACACACACACACATTGCTCGGTGATTGCTACGCCTTGTAAAGTGCTAGCAACTAAGTTACATAGGCTTAAGTATTGACGTGTTAAGAAAGTTCCATTCAATGTGACATGAATCAGTGCTTGTCTACGACTCGTGGATGTTCGGGTGAGGTATCTCTCATGTGACGTACAGATTGTTGCAGGTAGGCCAGCTTTGTCAACCATGGCAAGACGTGGTTGGATTCCACGGTGATTGAGCTATTGCTTGATTTGACAGGATGAAAGCCATCACAGAAGTCTGTCATTCATAATTAACGAGCTTCTATTGGGTCAGCCCTGTTTGATCTTGTTCTTCGTATGCGTGCGTGCGTATGTGTTGTGAGTGCAAGTCTCTCTCTCTCTCTCTCTCTCTCTCTCTCTCTCTCTCTCTCTCTCTCTCTCTCTCTCTCTCTCTCTCTCTCTCTCTGTCGTATGTGTAAAGAAGTGCTACGTGTGACGTTGCTTCAACAGTAACACATGACGTGAGATACCTCTACAAGTAATGAACAAACACAATCCCGCTCTAACCACTTGGCGTTAATTGGACTTTTCAGGATATGATTTTTCTGTGAACAATTACAACTACATCCTCTCCCTACATCGGCTGGTTTCCATGTACTTCACCGTGGCTGATAGCCCGTGAGAGATATTCTCAAACGTGCACACTTGTACCATAGAGATCAGTGCATACTCACATTGGACGGTCAAAATAGAGCGTAATTTAGCAACGGTTGGGAGAAATACCTGCCGCTTACTTCACGTTGATGAAGTAACATAGCAAGTCAGCCAGCTTGATCCTAAGAGGCAGCACCGTGATACATTCGAATCACTGAGCCATCTCAACATATAATCTCCTACAACTAATGTCATGTTTCTGAACACGCCAGAATACGTAATCACACAGAGCAATGCTATATGATCTCAGTTTTTGGTGTTTATGTAAATATAGCATCCTACCATTGTGCACGTCAGAACAATAATATGGTTCGCTGGAGGAAAGGTATCAATACAACTTTGAACAGCAAACACAAGTGAGTTAAATATTGAGCAGGAGTCCATAATACACGGATAATTCACGTTAGGTGAACAGAATACACGGATAACTGTACACACGTTAGGTGAACAGAATACATAGATAACTGTACACACGTTAGGTGAACAGAATACATAGATAACTGTACACACGTTAGGTGAACAGAATACATAGATAACTGTACACACGTTAGTTAAACAGAATGCATAGATAACTGTACACACGTTAGTTAAACAGAATGCATAGATAACTGTACACACGTTAGTTAAACAGAATGCATAGATAACTGTACACACGTTAGTTAAACAGAATGCATAGATAACTGTACACGTGTTGGGAGAACAGAATACATAGATAACTGTACACACGTTAGTTAAACAGAATACATAGATAACTGTACACACGTTAGTTAAACAGAATGCATAGATAACTGGACACACGTTAGTTGAACAGAATGCATAGATAACTGTACACGTGTTGGGAGAACAGAATACATAGATAACTGTACACGTGTTAGGAGAACATAATACACCGATAACTTTACACACGTTAAGCGAACAGAATGCACGAACCTGGGAGCAACAATGTGTTATGTATTACCATACTGACAGTCTAAGTGATGATATTCGGTTTCTGTGAACAATGAAACAATGAAAGTGTAGACCTGTTACGGAGAATATTGGGCAAGTTACACTTGACACCTGACTGTATGGCTCCCATGTGTGTTGTGTTGCTGTTATGTACCTACCGTCGTGGGCACGTTACACTTGACACCTGACTGTATGGCCCACATGTGTGTTGTGTTGCTGTTATGTACCTACCGTCGTGGGCAAGTTACACTTGACACCTGACTGTATGGCTCACATGTGTGTTGTGTTGCTGTTATGTACCTACCGTCGTGGGCAAGTTACACCTGACACCTGACTGTATGGCTCACATGTGTGTTGTGTTGCTGTTATGTACCTACCGTCGTGGGCAAGTTACACTTGACACCTGACTGTATGGCTCACATGTGTGTTGTGTTGCTGTTATGTACCTACCGTCGTGGGCAAGTTACACTTGACACCTGACTGTATGGCCTCACATGTGTGTTGTGTTGCTGTTATGTACCTACCGTCGTGGGCAAGTTTACACTTGACACCTGACTGTATGGCTCATATGGTGTTGTGTTGCTGTTATGTACCTACCGTCATGGGCAAGTTACACTTGACACCTGACTGTATGGCTCACATGTGTGTTGTGTTGCTGTTATGTACCTACCGTCGTGGGCAAGTTACACTTGACACCTGACTGTATGGCTCACATGTGTGTTGTGTTGCTGTTATCTACCTACCGTCGTGGGCAAGTTACACTTGAACACCTGACTGTATGGCTCCAATGTGTGTTGTGTTTGCTGTTATGTACACTACCGTCGTGGGCAAGTTACACTTGACACCTGACTGTATGGATCAACATGTGTGTTGTGTTGCTGTTATGTACCTACCGTCGTGGGCAAGTTACACTTGACACCTGACTGTATGGCTCACATGTGTGTTGTGTTGCTGTTATGTACCTACCGTCGTGGGCAAGTTACACTTGACACCTGACTGTATGGCTCACATGTGTGTTGTGTTGCTGTTATGTACCTACCGTCGTGGGCAAGTTACACTTGACACCTGACTGTATGGCTCACATGTGTGTTGTGTTGCTGTTATGTACCTACCGTCGTGGGCAAGTTACACTTGACACCTGACTGTATGGCTCACATGTGTGTTGTGTTGCTGTTATGTACCTACCGTCGTGGGCAAGTTACACTTGACACCTGACTGTATGGCTCCATGTGTGTTGTGTTGCTGTTATGTACCTACCGTCGTGGGCAAGTTACACTTGACACCTGACTGTATGGCTCACATGTGTGTTGTGTTGCTGTTATGTACCTACCGTCGTGGGCAAGTTACACTTGACACCTGACTGTATGGCTCACATGTGTGTTGTGTTGCTGTTATGTACCTACCGTCGTGGGCAAGTTACACTTGACACCTGACTGTATGGCTCACATGTGTGTTGTTGCTGTTATGTACCTACCTCGTGGGCAAGTTACACTTGACACCTGACTGTATGGCTCCATGTGTGTTGGTTGCTGTTATGTACCTACCGTCGTGGGCAAGTTACACTTGAACCTGACTGTATGGCTCTGTTGTTTGTGTATGTCCTCCGTCTGGGATTACATGACACTGACTTGGCAAGTTGTTGTTGTGTTATGCCTACCTGTGGGATTTGCTAACCTCCTTGGCACATGTTTGTGTGTTATTACCTACCGTCGTGGGCAATCTCGACCTGCGTATGGCTCACTTGGTTGTTGTATGTACCTACCGTCTTGGGCAAGTTACACTGACACCTGACTGTATGGCTCACATGTGTGTTGTGTTGCTGTTATGTACCTACCGTCGTGGGCAAGTTACACTTGACACCTGACTGTATGGCTCACATGTGTGTTGTGTTGCTGTTATGTACCTACCGTCGTGGGCAAGTTACACTTGACACCTGACTGTATGGCTCACTGTGTGTTGTGTGCTGTTATGTACCTACCGTTCGTGGGCAAGTTACACTTGACACCTGACTGTATGGCTCACATGTGTGTTGTGTTGCTGTTTATGTACCTACCGTCGGATGGGCAAGTTACACTTGACACCTGACTGTATGGCTCACATGTGTGTTGTGTTGCTGTTATCTACCTACCGTCGTGAGCAAGTTACACTTGACACCTGACTGTATGGCTCACATGTGTGTTGTGTTGCTGTTATGTACCTACCGTCGTGGGCAAGTTACACTTGACACCTGACTGTATGGCTCACATGTGTGTTGTGTTGCTGTTATGTACCTACCGTCGTGGGCAAGTTACACTTGACACCTGACTGTATGGCTCACATGTGTGTTGTGTTGCTGTTATGTACCTACCGTCGTGGGCAAGTTACACTTGACACCTGACTGTATGGCTCACATGTGTGTTGTGTTGCTGTTATGTACCTACCGTCGTGGGCAAGTTACACTTGACACCTGACTGTATGGCTCCCATGTGTGTTGTGTTGCTGTTATGTACCTACCGTCGTGGGCAAGTTACACTTGACACCTGACTGTATGGCTCACATGTGTGTTGTGTTGCTGTTATGTACCTACCGTCGTGGGCAAGTTACACTTGACACCTGACTGTATGGCTCACATGTGTGTTGTGTTGCTGTTATGTACCTACCGTCGTGGGCAAGTTACACTTGACACCTGACTGTATGGCTCACATGTGTGTTGTGTTGCTGTTATGTACCTACCGTCGTGGGCAAGTTACACTTGACACCTGACTGTATGGCTCACATGTGTGTTGTGTTGCTGTTATGTACCTACCGTCGTGGGCAAGTTACACTTGACACCTGACTGTATGGCTCACATGTGTGTTGTGTTGCTGTTATGTACCTACCGTCGTGGGCAAGTTACACTTGACACCTGACTGTATGGCTCACATGTGTGTTGTGTTGCTGTTATGTACCTACCGTCGTGGGCAAGTTACACTTGACACCTGACTGTATGGCTCACATGTGTGTTGTGTTGCTGTTATGTACCTACCGTCGTGGGCAAGTTACACTTGACACCTGACTGTATGGCTCACATGTGTGTTGTGTTGCTGTTATGTACCTACCGTCGTGGGCAAGTTACACTTGACACCTGACTGTATGGCTCACATGTGTGTTGTGTTGCTGTTATGTACCTACCGTCGTGGGCAAGTTACACTTGACACCTGACTGTATGGCTCACATGTGTGTTGTGTTGCTGTTATGTACCTACCGTCGTGGGCAAGTTACACTTCGACACCTGACTGTATGGCTCACATGTGTGTTGTGTTGCTGTTATGTACCTACCGTCGTGGGCAAGTTACACTTGACACCTGACTGTATGGCTCACATGTGTGTTGTGTTGCTGTTATGTACCTACCGTCGTGGGCAAGTTACACTTGACACCTGACTGTATGGCTCACATGTGTGTTTGTGTTGCTGTTATGTACCTACCGTCGTGGGCAAGTTACACTTGACACCTGACTGTATGGCTCACATGTGTGTTGTGTTGCTGTTATGTACCTACCGTCGTGGGCAAGTTACACTTGACACCTGACTGTATGGCTCACATGTGTGTTGTGTTGCTGTTATGTACCTACCGTCGTGGGCAAGTTACACTTGACACCTGACTGTATGGCTCACATGTGTGTTGTGTTGCTGTTATGTACCTACCGTCGTGGGCAAGTTACACTTGACACCTGACTGTATGGCTCACATGTGTGTTGTGTTGCTGTTATGTACCTACCGTCGTGGGCAAGTTACACTTGACACCTGACTGTATGGCTCACATGTGTGTTGTGTTGCTGTTATGTACCTACCGTCGTGGGCAAGTTACACTTGACACCTGACTGTATGGCTCACATGTGTGTTGTGTTGCTGTTATGTACCTACCGTCGTGAGGCAAGTTACACTTGACACCTGACTGTATGGCTCACATGTGTGTTGTGTTGCTGTTATGTACCTACCGTCGTGGGCAAGTTACACTTGACACCTGACTGTATGGCTCACATGTGTGTTGTGTTGCTGTTATGTACCCTACCGTCGTGGGCAAGTTACACTTGACACCTGACTGTATGGCTCACATGTGTGTTGTGTTGCTGTTATGTACCTACCGTCGTGGGCAAGTTACACTTGACACCTGACTGTATGGCTCACATGTGTGTTGTGTTGCTGTTATGTACCTACCGTCGTGGGCAAGTTACACTTGACACCTGACTGTATGGCTCACATGTGTGTTGTGTTGCTGTTATGTACCTACCGTCAGTGGGCAAGTTACACTTGACACCTGACTGTATGGCTCACATGTGTGTTGTGTTGCTGTTATGTACCTACCGTCGTGGGCAATTTACACTTGACACCTGACTGTATGGCTCACATGTGTGTTGTGTTGCTGTTATGTAGCTACCGTCTTGGGCAAGTTACACTTGACACCTGACTGTATGGCTCACGTGTGTGTTGTGTTGCTGTTATGTACCTACCGTCGTGGGCAAGTTACACTTGACACCTGACTGTATGGCTCACATGTGTGTTGTGTTGCTGTTATCTACCTACCGTCGAACGGAATTGAATTTGAAGAAACCAAGCGTGTGTCACCAGGGGCACGTACATTGAACCGATAATTTGTGGTAATTGCTGGAATAACGCAACTTATTGACCGTGGCCGACAGCGCAACAGCACATGGGTCTCATCCCATGGTATCTTCGATCTAGCCAGAAATACCCCCTCCCCCACCACACTGGGTACCCTAACCCCAGGGATCATGCCATAGATCCCAATTAGCGTGATGACGTATGACAGCAAACATTTCATCCTTCGCAGATTTCCTTTTTACCAGAAAGTGTCCACATGACCAGATGTAATTTCTTCGTGTAATTACCCGTAACCCGAGAATCAAAAACTGATTCTGCCGATAATGACAAGAGAATATGTCAGTAATGATGACACAAGGCATCGGACACAAGACGCCATTGATTTCTCCAGGAGATGTCCTTATTCAAGGTGGCCCATGCGAGACGGAACGCGGCGCTCCTGATTATGTTATAAGCTTTCTACAGCCATAGCACCGGAAGGACGAGGTAATTACATTGAAAATAAACTGAATTCTGTCTTTCTTCGCATTCCGTGAACGCCATGAAAGCCGAGTAGGAGCTAAGCAAGGATTTGCTCATTGAATTAACAAAATAGGCAAGATAAGAAAGCTGCTTTGATAAGCTACGAGAACAAATGGAGGGCTTTAGAATCGCGGTCTTTGTCTTTGCGAGAGAAGCACTTCTTTCGAGAATTATTTTCCAGCGAGCACATTATAAAACAGAAATGGAAATGTGGCCTTTGAATCTAGATTGAGAAAATAACTCTTGCATTCGTTGAGAAACAAATGGATTTCCAGATGCTTAAACATAGAGCAGAACATAAGCCCACTCTGAGTCCTCGTGCAAACAGAAGATGTATTATATTTCAGTTTGTTTGGCCTCGTTTACATTATTCACAGACAATGAAGCGTAATATTGCTGAGTGTATAGTACTCTCTGACTACCCTCTAATTCCCTCAACACACAGAGAGGTAGTGTCGGGCTGGAGATTATCGCGAGGGAGAAAGTCGGGTGAGCAGACTTGCACACAAACAGACAATTGTATAGAAAGACATAAATATAGATACACAGCTAGACAGACATATAGACACTCAGCTAGGCAGACATATAGAAACACAGGCAGGCGTGTAAACAGACAGACAGACAAGCATGTAGACAGACATAAACAGACAGACAGATAGATAGAAAGACAGACAGACAGCCATCGAGACGTGCGGACATGACGGACTAAAGGACGACGGACAGACAGAGGGGCAGATAGACAGTCTGACGGTCGGGCGGGAGGGTGGGCTTGCTGGCGGTCGGTCGGTCGTTGGTAGACAGACAGCCAGCCAGCCAGCTTGACAGACAGACGGACAGACAGACAGACAGATGGAACTTGAGTTTCAAATATTTAAGAATTGGTATTTACTCATGTTGATGAGAAAACCATAGACGGATAGGAAGAGAAACAAAGACATCATGCAACAAGTTAACTCACAAAGAGAACTGGTTACTCGCATCAGAATAAGATAGTCCATATTCTGTAGGCATGTCATGAGAAAGGTAACAGCGGAGTTTGTCATCACAAAGGGGAAGGTAAGGGGGAAGTCAGAGGAAGTCCAAGAAACAATATGCTAAACAATTTGACATTATGGCATGGAGGAACATCAGTATCACCAATGATTGGCAGCATACGAGACAGGGGCTGCCAGACAGACGGGGGGCTGCAGACAGACATGAACGCCAACACACTGCAGCATGGACTATAGGAAGGACGGTCACTGAGATTAGTAAATACTTCAGCGATTCTCATTATAAGTATATTGGAAGTCTCATTATAGGCATAAGTCAAGTGTCATTATAGGTGTATGGGCAGTGTCGTTATAAGTGTATGGGCAGTTTCATTATAGGTGTATGGGCAGTCTCATTATAGGGGTATGGGCAGTCTCATTATAGGTGTATGAAGCAGTGTCATTATAGGTGAATGGGAAGTGTCACTATAGGCATAAGTCAAGTGTCATTATAGGTGTATGGGCAGTCTCATTATAGGTGTATAGGCAGTCTCATTATAGGTGTTTGAGCAGAGTCATTATAGATGAATGGGAAGTGTCACTATAAGCATAAGTCAAGTCTCATTGTAGGTGTATGGGCAGTGTTTCCTGTCACCAATGGAGTGAAACAAGGATGTGTCCTAGCACCAACACTGTTCAGCCTCATGTTTTCAGCTATGTTGACGAATGCCTTCGAGAACGACGACATTGGAATAGACATCAACTACCGCATGGATGGAAAGTTATTCAATCTCAGAAGGCTGAAAGCTAAAACCAAAATTGACAGCGACACCGTCAGAGAGCTCCTGTTTGCTGATGATTGCGCTCTATACGCCAACTCACAGGCGGACATGCAACATAATGTTTCAGCTTTCTCACATGCCTGTGCCAACTTTGGGCTTAATATCAATTTGGAGAAGACTGTAGTTATGCACCAGCCAGCTCCAGGGAATAATCACACTGTGCCGAATATCAAAGTGAATGGTCATAGTCTAAGTGTTGTGGACAAATTCACCTATCTTGGCAGCACTGTGTCACAAGCTGCCACGATTGATGATGAAGTGAATGCAAGAATCTCCAAGGCCAGCGCGGCCTTTGGCAGACTGTACAAAAATGTATGGGACAGAAATGGAATAAGCCTGCAAACAAAGCTGAAAGTCTACAAAGCAGTTGAATTATCCACACTGCTATATGCTTGTGAAACCTGGACTGTTTATCAGCGACACGCTAGGAAATTAAACCACTTCCACACAGTCTGCCTTAAGAATTTTTTTTTTTTGTTTTTTAAATTCGCATATCCTTTACAGGACATCGCTGTCAATCAGCAGCATCTTTCAGCTGTCTGTCGATTTCTTGGCAAGATTACGCTCAGTAGTTTGCCATTGCTTTCTGAGCGGCCGGCTCAGTTATGCGGAAAGCCACCAGCGGGGGTCGAACCGCTCCCAGTTCTCGCCCGCTACGAGACTGCGTGATAAACGGGATTACGGAGAAAGTGGTGTAACCCTTCGACCAGAGAGGCCGGCCTTAGGAAGTTACTGAAGATTAAATGGCAAGACAAGATCCCAGACACTGAAGTCCTAGAAAGAGCGTCCATGTCCAGTATCCACACTATACTAATGAAGAATCAGATTCGCTGGGCTGGTCACTTGACTCCCATGCCAGATCACAGGCTCCCTAAACGAATTTTTTACTGCGAGTTGTGTTGTGGTAAACGCTCCCAAGGCGGCATGAGGAAACGCTTTAAAGACACTCTGAAAATTTCACTGAATGCTTTTGGAATTCATCATGACACCTGGGAGACTGCAGCCAGAGACCGAAATTTGTGGCGTGCATCATTGCAAGGGTGCAGTCACGTGTGAGGCAACCAGGACTGCAAGAGCTGTGAAGAAAAGACAGAACAGATAAACCACTGCAGATAATCCTCCTCCAGAAACGTCAAGCATTCTTTGTCCACATTGTCAAAGAACATTTCGAGCCAAAATAGCCTTATCAGCCATCTTAGAACTCACGATTCCATACTTTCAACCCCACTGGATGAAATGAATGGTCATCATCATTCTTGATGGACAAACAACAACAACAACAACGTATGGGCAGTGTCATTATAGGTGTATGGGCAGTGTCATTATAGGTGAATGGGAAATATCACTATAGGCATAAATCAAGTGTCATTATAGGTGTATGGGCAGTGTCATTATAGGTGTATTGGCAGTGTCATTATAGGTGGATGGGCAGTGTCATTATAGGTGAATGGGATGTGTTATTATAGGTGTATGAGCAGTGTCATTATAGGTGTATGGACAGTCTCATTATAGGTATATAGGCAGTCTCATTATAGTTATATGGGCAGTCTCATTATAGGTATATGGGCAGTCTCATTATAGATACATGGGAAGTGTCATTATAGGTACATGGTCAGTTTCATTATAGGTGTTTGGACAGTATCATTATAGGTATATGGGCAGTCTCATTATAGGTGTATGGGATGTGTCATTATAGGTGTATGGGAAGTGTCATTATAGGTGTATGGGCAGTGTCATTGTAGTTATATGGGCAGTATCATTATATTTATATGGGCACTGTCACTATAGGTGTATGGGCAGGAATGTACCTGCAACATTTATTCTCACAAAATGTTGATAATACTGATAACTGACAAGGATAATTTGTATTGTAGCTTCAACTGATTATGTTTGTTTCAAATAAAGTGTTGAATTTATCAATTTTACAATGAATTGATGTATTTGACTGTGAAGATCTATTTTCTGTGTGCCACAGTTTTGGTTGTCTTCTATATAACTTTAATGTTTGCATTATCTGCAACTAATTATCTCAGAATGGTTACTCATCTCCCTGGGAATGACCCACTGAACTTCGCTCCATTGACTACAGTATGTTATGAGATTTTTAATGTTATGTGACTTATCAACAGCTCTCATAATTCATCAGCTCATCATAATCATAATAATTTCGCATAAAAATATATATAGAAATACAAACGAACAAGATAAGACAGACAGCCAGCGAAAAAGACAGACAAGGCAAGGCAAACAAAACAAACAAGTTGACAGACAGACAAAGAAGACACACACGCTTACAGACAGACCGACAGACGTACAGAAAAGACAGACGTACAGAAAAGACAGACAGACAGACAGACAGACAGACAGACAGACAGACAGACAGAAAAGACACACACGCTGACAGATATACCGACAAGACACACAAGCTGACAGGCATACAGACAAACAGAGAGACAGAAAGACAGACAGACAGACAAGCTCACATAAAGGCATTCAGACAGACAAGAAACACAAGCTCACAGACAGGCAGACAGACAGACCCCCGATAAAGGATAACAACGGTGTCTGTCTATCACACTGAAACGTATGTGTGAAATTAAGAACTCATTGACAGTGTCTGTGGCAGCCTGCGACTGTCACCTATATGTGGGAACCTCACATCTGGACAGCATTAGCTCATGACAGTTAGATTCTATGTCCACCCCCACATTTCTCACAAAGTGTACTATGTTGCGTTTAGCCTGCTGCCAGCAGATATCTGTACTCACGTGCTCATTTATTTGCGACTGTGACTGTGAATTGTTCCGTAATTTCCGTGTTTATGGATATTATGTGTCTCTTGAGCTTCAATTTCCTACGACAGAGATAATTAAAGAATCGTCTCGAGACTTATAGAAACAAATATATATTTCACGTCCATCCATAGCCTTTGTTGTCCTGGAACAGTGTTGCCCCTCTACTTTTCGTTTCATTCTACTTCACACAGGACGCTTGCATACTAGAATGGTTGAACAGGCAAGCTATCAGGTCATTCGGCAGCACTACGACGGTATGACGGCATCCCCAATGTGGAGCTCTTGAAGAGATGTAGACAACATACAGGTATCCTTTGGTGAGCTACAAACGCTGGTCATAACCACAATACGACTAGCAGAAGTCAGACAGAAGCACAACTAGACAGGGGGCCGCAGTATCTCTCTGGCTAACTCCTTTCCCACATTCTCTGTGGGCATGTGTTCTAATCCCATTCCAGGTGGGAATTAATTTGTACATTGACCTGATTTCCTAGGCTGTCGCAGCCTAAAATGAGTACCAGGAAATGTTATGGTGAGTAAATGCGGCAGGTGTGATTATCACATATTTAGTGTCCTCTGATCTATAACAATATGTTATTTTCTGCTAAATAATCGCTAGTGACGTGTTGAGGCGTTTACTTTAGTTTTAATGTTCTCTGCTGGAATACCATCTGAACCAGCAGCTTTTATATCCTTCAGTAGTTTGATGGCTTTACTAATCTCTGCCCTGGATGATTTCTCTCAGTTGATATCCAGTTCCTCTTCTGCATGTTAGATAACATGATGGTTTTCTGTGACTGGTCTACAATAACAAAATGGGGCTAGCAATATACACTCAATAGACCTCAATTTGGCGGAGAGCTAGTTTATGATAAAAGTGATGTGGTGAAGACTCTCCGGAATCGAGCGTAAGTAGTAGCTGAACAGATGGCGTATCCAAATCTGGAGACTGGCTCAGAAGGGGGTGAATAGCGGGTGTGAGTGATACTCAAAGCGGAGAAGAAAAGCCAGACAGTCCTTTAATCAAATTGCTGCTGGAATAATCGGCATGGGAAAACTTCGGTGACTGTTGCAGAGGGGGTGGGAACATGTGTGGGGATGTGTCGCGTGCATATTGTTAACATTCTGTATTCAGTACTCAATAGGGCTTAATACACGAACAATGGGCATCATCACAACATTTACGTGTTTACTGTATGCCTAATACACCGAAAAGCATGGAACTGGGACCTTTAATTCAGTTTACAGTATGCCTAAGGCACATCAATGCATGGGACTAGAGACTTTAGTTACTTACTATATAATTCAAATGTTTCTTGCATGTCATTTACAGAACGTCGTAGTCAGTCCTATGATTTACTATGATCTTTATTTATTTATTTTTGTTGTTGTTATTGTTGCTGCCTGTGATTTATTAGTCAAATTTCACGTTCAGTAATTTGTCATTGCTTTCTAAACTCGTAACGCCGCATACCATAGAAACAAGGTAAAGTGGTCTGCTCCCAAATCGCTGGTGCCTGATTTCGAACCGTCGACTCGGTATATCAGGGAATTGTGAAACGAGTTCACTGCCCGTAGCCATGACGTAGACATTTATAACCATATAACCAGACGTTTGTGTCTTATAATCTACAGACAACAAAATATATGGAGAAAAACAATACAGTAAGTAACAAACATGTTAGACAGAACTGGGTAGAATCAAAGAAACGTGAAGGAATAAGAGACATTACAAAATTGGGAGCAGATCTTGCTATGATGCTTATTTATGCAAACACGCTAGGCATCCACGGAAAATGGACTGCCTAAGAATAAAATGTTGTAGCATAACGCTAACCACCATTATTCATTTACCAACACCTGCCGCAAAAAGAGGAAACAACATTAAAAGAAATTGACTTCACAACCGCAAACGGAGACTAGGACTTAAAACTTAACATCGAAACTGGAACTGCATAAGTGACAGATGACGTGGATTCTTAGAAAGATTTCATCAGACGAAGGCTCGGAAAGACCTATTGGACGAAAACAGACACGTGACAGCGGCTTTCGCGCCAACGCCGGTATAGATTATGATAAGCAGCGCACTCTTGCGAAAACATGCCTAGCGAATAGACGTCGAAAATTGTGTGACCAAATTTTCAAATGGAGGAGGCAGAATGTCTGGATTCCAGGTAAGCTTGTTAGTCCCGAGATTAGACTAAGAACCCGATGTATCAAGTATCAAGTAATGGTAACCCGTGTTTGTAATGTCAATTGAAATGTATTATTATTAATTAAAACCTCTGAAATGTAAAAATGCTCGACTGTAGATTCTAACGACGCAGAGCCGTTCCCGGGCAAAATGACTCTCTAATATTCTCTTAGATGAAACTGCAATCTCTGATATTCTTAGAGATAATTATTAACTTTAAGAAGTGCATTATACTACTACATTCTATTCTAAACAACTGTGAGAAGTGATGATTCTAAAGCAATCTTGTGCATTTCACCAGAAACACTGATAAAAGATGCTATCACTATCTACAGCTGAAATGACAGTTCGTGTACTAGAATAAGTGCCTTGTTCTAAAACAGACTTATCTATGCCTATTTACAATCTAGAAAGCTGAAAGAGAAATCAATCTTTCCTTTCTGCTTCATCTATTGAGGAAATAGGGTTTGATGGAACTAATATTTATATTTATGTCAAATTTAATTAGATAAGGGCACACATGAATTGCTTTACATGAGAAAGTTGTGCTTCGCGGAACACCATCACACGAAGTGGACTTAACTCATTACTCAACATAACTTAAAACCCAACACCACTCAACACCACTCAACACCACACAACCCAACACTCAACATCACAACAACAACAGATAATGGGAGAGAGTTATTAGACACAAGAAGAAGAAGAAGTTAATTGGGAAAACACAGAGAATTATTTATACACGCGATAAACACCACTGAGTGGAAGAAATGTTATAAATGTATGTCATTTATTTACCTGCATCTTGACATATTCTCACTCTTGTCATTGTCTTACTGTACACGTTCACTGACCCCAGGTCAAATGAGAACTTACATACAGCAGGAACAAGTTGATACAAGGCGTACACAGTGTGATAAACTCTGACCACCCCAAATTAACCCAACACTAGCTTAGAGAGAAAAGGAGGGGAGTGGAACTAGTTCCTACTTCAGGAATTTAGGTTTCTTTTACCTACTTTTAAAAGATTGTATTGGTAGGAATGTATATATTTATGTGAATATTCATCAGTGATCTTGGTGGCTACATACCAACAACCACCCAACACATCAGCAAACTAACCACCTAAATCAGACCTGAAAGAGGGAAGCCGAGAGAAAGAGATGAACCACAAGTGAGATGGAAGATGACTTGGCCATGAGCAGAGTATGGGGAGGCCTTCAGAGGAGCTATACGGGCAGACCTGAAGTGGATCCATCAGTCAATGGACCCTGGCTTACCTAATCTTCCAGTCACCAGGTTACATTTTCCTTGGTACACACCACACCCAATTTCAGGAAACTGATAGTTAATTGTTGATTCATCATCTTCACACTTAATATGTACAACATCAAAATGTTTACTATGTTTCACACTTGTTGACATCTCATGTATTGATGCTTGTTTATTGATGGTCTGTGTGACTGGTCCAATATGCAACTTTTCTATTATTTTGTGTAAATCACAATAGAAATGTATGTACTGACCAGAAGGCTCAGGCCCAGTCAATAAATGATTAACATGAATTGACCTTCTGTTAATTTATCAGTTCAAACCTATCTGTGAGTCAACAACTTCTTTGTACATCATGTTGTCAGAATCTAATGTGATTGATTATGTGTTTGATTGTTTAAAAATAACTCCACTCATAATGACTTACTAAAATGGGGGAGAGAAGACTCTAGATCTATCAACTGCTCAATATCCATGATTTCTTCATCTAAATCAGGCTGAGAAAATTCTCCAGACTTTCCTCAGATTTGATAAACTAAAAGGGGGCTCCAGAGCTAAAGAATCCTTGGAGAAGGGGCAGATTCCCAGTTAGTAATTACCATTCTCACCAGGGCCATAATCTATATCTCCTAGACATACTTAATAGAACGAGGCCTGCAGATAACTCAAGGTTCATATTCTGGGGTTATTGAAGATAGAAGAGGATGGGGCTCTACTTCTTTTGTTAGAGATGGGGCATGCACTACAGTGATCTGCCACTCCCTTCCAAAATATATGACAAATGTAAAGAAAGTAATCGACGATAAATGAGCTCCAGTTGATGGTAAATACTTCCAGTTATACGCTACATGATAAACATGATCCCATCGCGTGCTAACGGGCGGGCGGGTGGACGGACGGACGGACGGACGGAGGGAGGGACGGAGCGACGGATGGAGGGATGGACGGAGGGACGGACGAGGGAGGGGCCGACGGGCAGACGGGCCGACGGGCGGACGGGTCGGCGGGCCGGCGGGCCGACAGACAGACAGACTGACCGACAGAACGAACGAACGAACGAAAATCTATATTTTCAAAGAGTTAAGAATTCCGCGTTCTCACCGCTATCTGATCCTATCCACATACAGTTTCTCAATCTATTATCCTATCTTCTTCACCTGGTCCCACAGGCGCACGACCACCTCCCACTTGTCCATAGGTAACCTACAACCAAGAGGATCATTCCTTGATAGCATAGCCTATCAGCCTGTTGATTCCCCCGCACTCCCCTATGGCCAGGGCAAAAATCCATACAATTCTTACAATCTGTGACCTCTGAAGCGAAACATTTCTTTCTCCACTTTGCTAAGCATACTCCTGGAGTCCGTAATGAATACAACGTGTATTTCAGTAGTTTCCTCTAACCAACGAGATGCTGCCGTGACTGCTTCCACCCCCCCCCCCCCCCCACCCCCACTCTCATGCTGGAGGTCGTAACCTCATATGCCATACTCTTCTGTTTTAAGAATCAACGTTGCCTTCGCAACGAAAACCCAACCACAATGTCTGTTTCTCACCACTGACCCATCTGTATAGATCACTATGGCACCTTGACGTGTGTTACTCTGGATCATTCGTCATAACTGGCTCATAGTCAAGATCCCATTAATTAAGATGGTCGTAAAAACTGGTTCACAGTCAAGATCCCATTCATTGAAACAGTCGTCAAATCTGGCTCATAGACAAGATCCCTTTCATTAAGACAGTCAAAATAACTGGTTCATAGTCAAGATCCCATTCATTAAGACAGTCGTCATAACTTGCTCATAGTCAAGATTCCGGAAGGCTCCACCTGGACATACTGGCTTGAGTGGTCATGGAAGAAAGCCACCTGATACAGCTGACATAGTGAAATGCCATCTGGTACAGCTGACTTGGTGGAATATCAACTGGTGCAGCTGACATTGGAGAATGTCACATGCTACAGATTGATCTCAAACAGAACTTTATTGGCTGTCTTGACAAGACACTACTCTGGACACATGTTTCCAATGGTGTAGTAAGTTAGAACATAAGCAATCAAAGACGAGTAGGTGGTGCTTCGAAATTAAGAATAATATTCTCACTCGCCGCTTTTCAGGTGACATGACTGTCGGATCCGTTTAGATTGATGGCTCAATCCCAAAGAGATAAAGGATGGAAAATCCTTTTTCCCAATGCGATCCTGTCCGTTTAATTAATTTAGCTGTACTGACTCAATTGTTTGAGACCAGAAATAGAGTTTTAGAGAACCAAGGAATACCTTCAGGAAATAACTGACAAAGTTGTATTCCCTTTTATACCCAAAATATCCTTTAAGTGGTTCCTTGCCTCTCCTCTACCAACTAATTAATTCTATCTAGGGTAATTTAAAACAATTTAACTATGACAAGTAAAATACAATCAATACATGACATGACCTCAGTTTTTATGATTTAATAAACACAAATATGGATTTTGTAAATTGCATTCAAAATTACAATTTCCTGTCATAAAATAAGGACATATACATATATAGTAAATATACAGAATTGATGTGCCAATTATAAGGTAGATATTAAGTTATATTTTTCCCAGTGGCATGTAATGCTAATCTTTTACTGGCCTGGATGATCTGAAGAAAAAAAGAACTGTCTACAATCAGGCTTCTCCACTTCCAGCTTTGGGAATCACTCTGGCTATCATCAATTGTAGTATTAGTGTTCCAGGGCGTAGTAGAACATAAGTTGGCTCTTGGTTTTCCTTTCCATTGTTTGACAGGGAAATGTTTACATAAAGATTACCTCTCCTCTGAGACAAATGGAATGGTTGCAGGTGGATAAGTTTCTGCGCTACTCTATCAAGGGCATCACTCAACAATGTGCTCACTCAACAGGTGCTGCATTCAATCTTCACCAAGTCAGGTCTGGATTGACATGAATAAGACCACTACCTGAAATTCCATCAATCACATAATTCTAATAATATCATAAATATGACATTAGAATTTACATGTAAAAGCCTAAGAACATAACCAGTGAAAACAATAAAATGAATCTGTTCTTAGAGAAAATAACATAGAAGAAAGATAGTCATGGTGTTCTCATTAGTTCTCACCAACATAGTTGTTTGCTCTCACTCCAATCTTCCACTATCAGTGTTCAAGGTTTAACTAGCAGATGTGCAGTTACATCATCACCTATGCCTGTCCTCAGGTCTACCGGTTAAGTCATACCTTGATTGATTTGGAATTTACAACTATGTCTCCTATCCCATTCTGTTCCTAGTTAATTCTCTTGTTCATCTTTTTCTTTTCAAGAAAAAGGGTCTCATACATTAAGGGCTTTTAAAAATCAGTTCCCATTTCCATGAGTATTTGCTTATAAACAAGATAAGTACATTCTGGTATTATTCTTGTATAGCATTCAGGTGTATTCTTCTTCATTAAATGCTTCAAGTGAGAAGATTTCTTCCATTCTCATGGATGTAATATTGATTATTATCATCATCATCATCATGGTTTTTATAATCATTGTAATTACAATCATTATCATTATTTTCATAATTATTACATTGTCATTACAATCATTATCATTATTATTATCATAATTATTACATTGTCATTACAATCATCATCATTATTATCATGCTTATGACATTAGAAATCATTACATTATTCTAACATTATCATCATAATCATTGTTACATCATTTTCATTAAATTACAGTCATCATCATCATCTTTGTAGTACATTATTATCATTACACTAGACCATATGTGTTAACATGAACTACAAAGTGGGATTTTGCTTAAATTACAAACACAGATGCTGGTGCTATGCGTAATGTATGATATGGTTTGTGTCGTGCTTAGCGCACAAAACTAGATGATTATAGCATAGAATGATATTTTATACAAAGTGGTGTTATGCGCCGGAGTGTACTAAATTATTTTTTAGTTTATGGGTTACACCGAAGCATTTCTCTGGTTGTAGGCATGGCATTCCACATCAAAGTTGCCGGCTATCATGAGATTGACTGTTGGCTTATACTCCCTCTCTCTCAGCCTGTAACTTCACTCACTCACACAAACTCCTCATGCATCAGTCAACATATCCATCTTTGCATGTGGGGTCAATGCACTCTCTCTGACATCATTCTATATGTATGGATGATAATTTCACTCAGTCCATAGACACATTCATATTGGTATGGGTGATCATTTCACTCAGTCTACAGACACATTCATATTGGTATGGGTGATCATATAGTAATCATTCATCACACATCCTTCATACTGTCATGTAAGTGGGTACTTATGTGATTTCCCAATGATAACCTTAAATGTTAACACCATTGACATCATAATGAGATCTCATCCATTCATCAGACAATCATATCTGTATGGATGACAATCATGCATATGTAGGTGCTTTATACAGAATACATTCACAGATTCACAAGAATGACATTACAAGGGAATCTCATCCTTCAACCTAACTTATACTATTTCATGGATATTTAGTCATGCATGCTGATGGGTTTTATCAAATGATACATTCACATCTGTTTAACAATGATGAAATCACACATGAATCCTCACAGACATGTTATCAGCAATGACATAGTGATAATTGTGATCATTAGACATAATTATGAGATTCTCAAAGGATACTGCCTCATGTGTAGCAATAATAAAATGCACAGGGGTCCCCCCTTATTCTCATAGATTTATGTGATCTACTCAGTCTACATTCAGGCATTATGAATCTTAACCATTCTACCATGCCGGTTGACTCAGTATTATTATTGTGTGGCACAAACATTAATTCCATATGTTTACAACATTGAAAATACATTTGACTCACCGCTATGGTGTTTTAACTCAACACACAAATTATGATACCTGTAGAACTCTTGTTGGTTCTCATGTAGTCATTAATTATAAAAAAAACTATTTGTTTGTCAATGTGCTCATGTCAAAAAATGTACTGACTTATGTGCTCCATCTACTTGACTATACACATTCCACTAAATTCTCTATTAGTGCTGGCACATGTAAACTAGTTTTTAATCTTACCAGTGGGCCATATACATTATGTCCTTACCACTGTACTAAGAATTCTGAATTTCCTTAAGTCACTCTAATTCATTGTAGATTCAGTTTCATGCTTAAGAAATAAAATGTATAACATGTGTCTAATGTTTTATACATTAACTAAGTTGTTTAGCTGGGAGAAAATAAACACTGTAGTTTTCTCCTATTGTACAGTTTATCTTATGCCTATGATAACTGAGTATAATATTATTTAGTTTGTACTAGATTAAATTCTTTAAGAACTCACCATTCCAATCCTTGTAGATTGAGTTACTTAAGAAATAAATGTACAACTTGGATTACTGTTTATACATTAAATCAGTGGTTTACTTTGGGAGAAAATAAAATTCACTATGGGTATTCTTAATTAATAGTTATCTATAAACTATAACAATTAAATTAACTTCTTAATTCACCACACGTGTTCACCGAGTCTACTTACCAACTCTTCTTCTGGGAAAATAGGCTCACACTTAATCTAAGATTTAAAATAAATTATATTCACCTCATCCAAACAGGACGACTTCCAAACACTTCAGCGACAGGTTTCAGATTTTTTTTCAATGCGATGTCGTGGGCTGATGGTTTTCTTCCTATCTAACTTATACTAAATTACCTTTGCTAAGTTGATTTTGAAGAGACTATCACTCCCTTCCTCATCGAATCTCTCCTGCGTCGTGTGTGTGTGGGTTGGTTCACAAAAACAGACAGTTTCTTTCCCGCATGGGCTTTTATTTAGATTTCGTTGTTCCGGTCGTGACGTCACAATGGGTCGATGAAAAAGTCGGATTATTGCCGTGGAGAACGGGGCGGTGTCAACCTTTTTCCGTCGCTAGGAATTATTTACCGCATGTTACGCTGGTGAAAATGTAATATATCACAATGACTACACGTAGGCAAGTGGTGGTACCCTCAGCATACAGAGCTGATTATGAGAACAGCGCATGATATCCTATTTGCAGGGCACATGAGAATAGCGCGGACACAACATAGCGTCCTATCCTAGTTTTATTGGCCAGGGTTTAGCAAAGATATCAAGCTATATTGCAGAACCTGTACACTTTGTCAGAAAATTTACCCAAAAGGAAAGACGGCAAAGACACCGATACAAGCGACAGACCTGAAAGTCAGTCCATTTTTAAAAAAAGTAGCCATCGACATCATTGGCCCACTAGCAGTGATGTTCAACAGGGGTCATAGGTAATCTTAACCATGGTTTATTTTTGCACCAGATGGTCAGAAGTCGTACCTTTGAAACACATTACGGCAGAAGCAGTGGCTGAAGCACTGTTAGCTTTATTCTCGAGATTAGGTTTCCCTAATGAAGTTTTATGCCCGCATTATGCAAATATCGTGGACCCAACTCCGGAAGGTCTTCCATTTCATATATCACATGTATCAGGTGAAGAAGGTAGGAGAATAGATTGAGAAACTCTATGCAGATAGGATCAGATCAGTGCTTCAGCCACTTTGAATGGGATCTTGACTAATGCTGTTTTCAAGCAGCAGAGAAGTGCTTGGGCATTTACAGCCCTTCAGCAGGCCGAACCGTTCAAGAATCCAGTGGTGCCCACTCTATGACCACGAGCAGCATGACGATGGAGATGATGACAGTTACACAGGCTTTCATATGGCTGGAATCACAGCATTATACCAACGATGTGCACTAAATGATTCAATGAGCATGATTCAGAAGGTCGAAGCTGCATCTGTACGTAGATAGTGGACTGAGTCGCTGCGGAAGTCTGTTGTCCGTAAAGTCACCTTCATCTTCGTCCCGGGACATGCGGGACTCGAAGGAAATGAACGAGCTGATAAATTGGCTGGCTCTGCACCCCCTGTAGATGGCCAGCCCATGGATCGTGCCGATGTTATTAACGTCCTTAAAGATATGGCGAGAACAGAGGACTTTGACGTCAGTGAATCCATATCGCTGTCCAGGATGAAAGACCTGGAGTAAGAATCGGCACGGCCAGACGCGAGAGGTACATCGGTAAAACGAGGTGCCTCGTCAACCAACACAGAACTGGCAATATTAACCATCGGACGCTGATTCACATGCTGGGGGGAGAATCTGAGCACCTATGGACCTGTCCGGATTGCAATGAAGATGCCCCAACTGATAACTGATAACTGAATGAAGTTTTATCAGACAATGGTCGACAATTTACCTCTCAGATGATGAGAGAGATGAACAGACTGTTGAACATTACGGGGTTTTTACTATCAGTTTATCACTCAATGAGCAACGGAATCTGCGAAAAATTGAACGGATTCCCTTAAGCATATGTTAGCAAATGTCACTGCAGATCAATCAAGTGACTAGGAATAAGTACTTACCAGCTATCCTGTTCGCATATAGAGAAGTGCCACAAGAAAGTACAGGCTTCTCACCATTTGAACTTCTGTATGAGGCAAACCCAAGAGGCCCCATGACCCTATTGAAAGATTTGCTAACAGGGAAGAGTAATGATAGTAATACGATTTCCTCGTATGACTTAGTCGTGAATATTAGAGACCGAGTTATTTCTGCAGTGCCAGAGTGCACGTGAGGCTTTGGAAATGTCGGGGCTAGGTATAGACAGTACGCAAATAGAAAGTCAAAGCTGATCTCTTTCCAAGATAATGAGGAAGTGTTACTTCTACTGCCAGAAATATCTAATAAGTTGTTAGTGACCTGGCAAGGACCGTTCAGAATTGTCAGTAGAGTGTCAGATGTGGACTATATGGTAAATGTTAAGGGGAAACACAAAGTGTATCATGTTAATATGCTAAGACTGTTCGTCCCACAACTAGAAGCCTTGCATCCAGTAACAGGGGCAATCACTGAGGGTTATTACGTCATACAGCGTGCTCCGTTGTCATTGACGAAGAGGCCTCATGCGACAATGACGTTCAGATGCACTTACTAATTTGTTGCACTGAGACAGACAGAAACATGGAAAAGATGTGTCCATTAATGACAACCTGAAACCTAGTGACAAAACAAGACTAGTCAAGCTTTTAGGGCAATACTCAGATGTCCTGACTGATGTACCAGGCAAGACAGACTTGATGACACATGACTTCAAGCTAACAGAGAACCAACCAATTAGAGTGAAACCATATCGTATCCCACATCATTACAGATCAGCTGTAGATAGTTAATGAAATGGGGATAATTTCCAGATAAGACTCCCCGTACTCGTTTCCCATGGTAGTCATTAGGAATAAAGAAAGTAATATAAGATTATGTATAGATTGCAGGAGGCTGAACAGCATTACTATTGTGGATCCGGAGCCCATGGTCAGTAATAACGATTTACTGACGCAGATAATCATCTGCAAAGTATTTTAGCAGGTTGGATCTTGCAAAAGGGTACTGGCAATACCCTATGAGTAAAGCAGCCAAACCGCTAACAGCGTTTGCCACCCCACAAGGTTTATTCCAGTGGAATTACATGCGTTCGGGTTAGTTAACTCACCAGCAACGTTCGTTAGGATTATGAGAACTATGTGACAGGGACGCAAGGACATTATCAATTATATAGATGACATTTGTCTTTTTAGTAAAAACATCGAAGATCATGTTGCAGGATTAGAGTCCTTGTTTGAGAGCCTGAGGACAACATAACCTGACTGTTAAGCCATCCAAAGTCCAAATTAGATATGAGGAAATAAGTTTCCTTGGACATGTTATTGGCAGTGGCGTACTGAAACCGGAAGACACAAATGTGAAGAAGATTCTGGATATTCAAATACCTAAAACGAAGAAGCAAGTTAGGAGTTTACTCGGGTTAGCAACTTCTATAATAAATTTATCAAAACCTTTTCATCCATCACATCAGTGTTGTCTGCGTTGACACAGAAGTGCAGACCTAACAAAGTTGTATGGACACATCAGTGTGATGATGCACTCAAAAATATGAAGCATGTATTTTCTAGTCATCCCATTTTAATCCTCCCTAATCTTGATGTACAATTTACTCTTAGGGTAGACGCATCATCAACAGGAATCGGCGGATATTTGATGCAAGAGAAAAATCGCCTTATACAAGTAGTGCTATACATCAGCAGCAAACTCATGCCACCAGAGGAAAAAATACTCAACGCTAAAACATGGGGCCCTGGCTATTGTGTGGTCAGTACATAAACTTTCCATTTACCTAATGGGCAGAAATGCATAATATAAACTGACCACAGAGCGCTTACATTCATCCATACGGCAGCGATGAAGAATGCACGTGTTCATCGATGGAGTGTATTGCTGCATGAGTTTGCGTTTGTGCCGTTGCCCATACGGGGTAAAGACAACACCATGGCAGACTTATTATCCAGAAACCACTAAGGGCATGGATCAATGAGGACAATGAACCATTCTTTTGTTTACTAGATACTTTAAGTTATACAGTGTGGGTTATCAAATGTGATACTGCTGATTGTCCACGCCTTACAGCCATACAGGAGTACAGGGATTGTGTAGCACCTCAACATATTTCATTTTCGTATCAATTTACACTGTGTTAGCTGTCCAATGTGAAAGTTATATGTAATGCATTCTCCATGTCGTTATTAGTAGGAACATGATGGATTTTTGTTTCTTGTATGGATGAGTAATGTGTTAGGTTACCTGTTGTCCCATTATTTAGTGCGATGCGTGCAATGCACAAGGGATGGAGTAGAGAGTATGAGGGATGTATACTTACTGCTACTTATCGTTACTGTACTCGTTCACAAATTTAGAGAAGCATTACATTCCCATCATTTGAAAACTATGTTTTCTTTTGAGGAGGGTGTAATGTAACGTGCGTGTTTTTACGCCAAACAGAGAGAGGTAGAGGCTAAGAATATAACAGAACAATCGAGGTTGCAGGGGTCAGATAGGAGGAATGTGGATGTAGGGCCAGAGAGGGTAAGGACAAACCCCAAGACAATGGTTGGCCCGAAACACAGATGTCAGTCTGAGTCACCAGGGGGCAGAGAGGAACGCGTTGGAGAGAGAATAGACAAAGGAAACCCCCCAGAAATGTAATGTTAGTGGAATTTGGAATGGGGTTCAAGGGTGAAATAGACTTTCATGGGTGAGCCAAGGGAGAGTGAATACAGACAGAAGTCTGGGCAAATTGGGGGAGAGTCGAGTCAAGGGTTACGTGAGGGAGACTTAGCCGACAGTGGAGTTCTGAGACTTAGCCAGGAGAGTTGAGTTGTGGGCTATGTTAAGGAAACCAGCCAGTTGCTCTGTGTTTGGGCTAAGGAGGGAAACTTAGCTAGGCATTCAGTTGAGTTCGGGCTCGGGAAAGAGACCGGTGCGACTAGTTATGTCACAAATCCGATCGAAGGCAGCATTGCGTATTTACCTGGTAGAATAGTGTTCCTGAGAATGTAACGTGCATTTTTGTTTATTATGTCTCATCATAACCAATAATGTTGTGTGCGCGACAACCGGTGTTATCCAGTGCCTATAACTGTTCATAAGTATACCTGCAGAGTATTCATACACAGATACCTTTGTACATAACCATAGCCAGTTCTCTCTGTTAATAACCCTGTGACAGAGGCACAAGCATAAAAATGCATTCACTTGCTGCGGTACCTGCCTCGTCTTACAGACGCGGAAACTGACAGAGATTGCCACCATCGCATTGGAATAGACAGTCACCAGCGGCGCTGTAAGGTGCCTCCCAAGCGGCACAACTCTATAGTCCTACAGGACTGAAAGAGGTCTACTACTAGAGGGAGACGTGTTCCGGTGACTAATCACATCATTGTATTACCCCTTGTATAATCTGTCGGTAATTGCCCAATTTATTTACCGGTTTAATTTGCATACTTACAAACAAGATGAATTATGCGCTCACATACACACATGATCTTAATTGCAACATACATGATCTCATTTGCCCCACACATAATCTCAGTTGCCCCACACATGATCTCAATTGCCCCACAATGACCTCAATTGCCCCACAATGACCTAAGTTGTCCCATACTATATCGCAGTTGTCCCACAATGACCTCAGTTGTCCCACACCGTAACTCAGCTGCCACACACTATATCTCAGTTACACCACGCTATTTCTCAGTTGCCCTACATTTTATCACATAACAGTTTCCCCACATTATATCTCATATTTCTAACACTATATCTCAGTTGCCCCACGCATGACATCAATTGCCCCACACTATATCTCAGTTGCTCCATTCAATATCTCAGCCGACCCGCACATGATCAGAGTTGCCCCTCACGTGATCTCAGTTGCCCCTCACATGATCTCAGATGGCCATATACACCCAGCCGTTCACGTGATTGTTGTATTGCACCTTGAAGCGATTAAAACATGACAGTTAATTTCTCATCAACAAGCGGTATTTATTACCGTGTGCCTGTCTCGTTCAGATAACACTGTCAAATGTAACATTTGTTTCAATATTTATAATGCTGAAATCTGCACAGGGAATGAAATGCCAGCATTGTGACAAATCGATCACCTAAATTGCATTGAAGTCTGTAGTGCTCTTTCCCCGTAGACATTTTCTCTGGCTACCGTAAAAATATCACACGGCGTTCGCTAGTTATATGGCTTTGTCCCGTGTGAGGCCAAGAGTCTATTACGCTGCCACATATAAACATATGTTGTGGAGCCCAGAGACAGCAAATGTCAGTCAATAGTTATGAATTTAATTAGGAATTGCTTCTCCCGCGCTTATTATGATGGCTGCCTAAAGCATTGGAGGATTGATCTGACAGCTACATGTTTGCCAACTGTGAGGTGGAACATAATGATAACATTTATAACACAGATAATTATAATGTTCACAGCTTATTTCAGGTGACATTAGCTAGAATGACTGCTTGAATAACATCGTGAAGGTCAACATTGACATATACTTAGCTGATGTGAGAGTACTCTGATGACTGCGCGTGCAGTCAAACAGATGTTACAGTTGGTATTGGAGTCGCGGTAGCGCACCGACTGGAGCGCTAGTTTCCCGCCTGGTGGTCATGTCACGGAAGCCTTGCTGACTGGCACTAATGTCTTTCTGTTAGCGCCGAATGTTGGGCGGCGATCACCAAACCCGACACTCCACATAATGCTAATGGATTCGGGCGGAAGAACGCTATTGGGAGGGAACAAACCTTATCCTGGTGCGAGGAAATGCAACCTAAAGACAAAATGTCATGGCAGGGCAGACCATGCCCTAAGCCTTGGTTGGCATCTGGTCTAGGATCGAAGCTCCAACAGGTATAGGTGTTACCTTTCCTCTGGAGTGAACTAGGCAGGCCGAGAGAGGGATCATGCTGCATGGGCAACACATGGTCTCTATATGTTAGCCCAGGCTTTGTGCTATGGAGAGGCAATAACTCCATCCCTGGTCTTAACCGGTCTCGGAATCAAAGCGAGATGAAACAGTTACGGGTTATACGTCCTTGTCAATTGGCGTAGACATGGGGCGCCACGGGTTCCCTCTGACGGTGGGAGACACCTACATGTGTCACTGATGAGCTACCGTCCGCATCAAGCTAGGCAGCCTCCGGCCAATTGGGTGTTGATCAGCCACAACCCGCCTGCTTCGATGGGTACTTGGGGCTAGGACAAAATCGGAATCGCAAGCTGTAAAACCAATGCACTAGGTACTAATAAAAAGAAAAATAGAAACCTCAAGCTACGGCTTGCAACCTGGAAGGTAAGAACCATGTGTCTTGGACTCTCTAATGACTTGACTAATATTGACGATGTGAGAAAAACGGCTGTGATTGATGCCGAACTCAATCATCTTAACATTGATATTGCTGGCCTGTAGGAGACTCGCCTCGCCGAGGAAGGGTCACTCAAGGAAAACAATTATACCCTTTTTTTTGGAAGGGTAGAGGGCAGGCAGAAAAAAAGGCAACATGGTGTGAGCTTTGCCGTGAAGAATTCGCTTCTGGGAATGATTGAAATTTCAGCTTGAGATAATGAAAGTCTATTATCCCTGCGTTTAGCAACCTCTTGTGGTTTTGCCACAATTATTACTGCATATGCACAGACACTCGCTTCCTCGGATGATGTGAAGGATTCGTTTTACAAGAAATTAGACTCTGTGATCAAGGCAATTCCAAAATCCGACTACATTTATATGCTCGGTGATTTCAATGCTCCTGTGGGAGAGGACTCGACTTCACGGCCAGTGTACCTTGGAAAACACAACATCGGTCGCATGAATGAAAATGGGCAAAGGCTGCTGGAGCATTGCACCAGAAATGACCTATGTATTACAAACTCCTTTTTTTAAACAAAAGAGCTGCATAAGGTCACATGGAAACAACATCTGAACCATACATCATTAACTCGAAGTTATCACAGTGCTGACTGTGATACGGATCATTCTTTGATTGTTGCAAGGGTTAGACTGAGACGCGTGCATATGTAAAAGAATTATATGTGAAATCAACAGCTCACAGTGTCGCTCCATGCACTAAACTCTGTTGCTAGGAGAAGGAATAATGTACTACTAGTCCACTATGAGGAAAATACTTAAGCAAACCTTAGCCTGAAGCAAAATTACTCCAGAGGCATTAATAGCTCAACATCCTATCCGCCATTTGGATCAGAAACCTGATGGGGACGTGACAGCCGGCGTTGATGCACTTGGGTTATGTGATGTGACAGCTGTCACTGATGTTCTTGTGTTATTTTATGTGCCAGCTGTCACTGGTTTGCATGTGATATGTTTACTGTCATCAATCAATGTGCTGCCACCACACATGAGAAAGTTAATGTTTGTTCCAGCACACATGACAAAGCTTATGTTTGTTGCATCACACATTTCAAATCTAATGTTTGTTTCACAACACATTAGAAAGTAAAAGTTTGTTCCACGACACATTACAAAGTTAATGTTTGTTCCACCACACATTACAAAGTTAATGTTTGTTCCACCACACATTATAAAGTTAATGTTTGTTCCACCGCACATTATAAAGTTAATGTTTGTTTCACCACACATTACAAAGTTAATGTTTGTTCCACCACACATTACAAAGTTAATGTTTGTTCCACCACACATTATAAAGTTAATGTTTGTTCCACCACACATTACAAAGTTAATGTTTGTTCCACCACACATTATAAAGTTAATGTTTGTTCCACCACACATTACAAAGTTAATATTTGTTCCACCACACATTACAAAGTAAAAGTTTGTTCCACGACACATTACAAAGTTAATGTTTGTTCCACCACACATTACAAAGTTAATGTTTGTTCCACCACACATTATAAAGTTAATGTTTGTTTCACCACACATTACAAAGCTAATGATTGTTCCATCACGCATTACAAAGCTAATGATTGTTCTACCACACATTACAGAGATAGTGTTTTTGTGTTTGGTAACAGACTAATCCTAACTGTAGGAGAAATCTCCTTGTCTTGCTGAACTTTGCATTTCTGAGCTAAGATTTGCATTCCTGAGCTGCGAGCGAGAATACCTTTAACGAAGTTAGTAATACAATAGTCAGCTATTCACATCTAGGACCACGCACGGTGACTATTGAGCTCGCAGGTTTGAATCCGTTGAGCTCGCTGTCCAAATACCGTTGTGGGAAGCCTAGTCCATCAATGGCAGACATGACTGCATGCAGCCTCTGGACCATGTGTTCGAACCCACATTGAGGAGGGCATATGTCTTCCAGTGACCTGGTACCCCAGGTCGACCCAGAACAACATGAGTGCCAGAACATGACTTAGAAAGTAAAGACGGCCTGCGGGATGTTGACTACGTCACATGACACATGCGTATTGGTCTAGTAACATATGCAATTAGCATCAAAACTACTGAACGTAAAACGTGCCAAGACATCAACAGCAGCTGAAAAATGCCGGTGTAGACTGCAATATCCTGTAAAGTATATGCGAAAATTAAAAGCGATATATATTAAACGATATATGTATAAACGATATAAAAATATTACCATAATATTCTCAATGAGTCTAAAATGTGGTCTTTAATACGTAAACGTACATGTAGGTGCTTATCGGTGCGTCTTCTAACAGCATTAGAATGGAGGTCAGGGTATCCGAATAGTTAGAAGCACTCGCTCTTAAACTTCCGGTGTGCTGATGCCGAGGTAGCGGGTTTAACCCCTACACAGACCAGTTGGACTAAAATATTGACTTCTCGTCCTCGACTTGCGGAATTAAGTTACAAGTACCTCTTACGTCGGAGTGGGTTCGCCTGATGGTGAGGGACACTGTTATTATAATACCCTAAATATATCATTGGTGTGAGACTGGCCACTACACATCATAGACAAACACCAGTCATAGAGTCCAGCCAAGCATGAACAAGTCTTGGCATAAATGGTCGCAGAAATATACTTCACCACGTGACTGAACGACAGAAATGGAGAAGAAGAAGAAGAAGAAGAAGAAGAAGAAGAAGAAGAAGAAGAAGAAGAAGAAGAAGAAGAAGAAGAAGAAGAAGAGGGAAGGAGGAGAAGGAGGATGAGGAGGAGTAGGAGGAGGGGAGGAGGGGAAGGAGAAAAAGAATTACAGCTTACTTAAGACAGATTAAATCCTGTAGATATGCACATCTCGTGTGAAAACCAAACCCTATTGACAAGGGAAATGTGGTCGAGCGCCTGTGGGACCAGGTGGAGAAGACCGAGGAACGCCTTGAGAACCCGTATATGGAAAGAATGAGATTGCGGGTGATTGGCAGGGGTTCTGGAAGAATCTCAAAACTGAGAGGGAAGACCATGAGAATTTTCAATCAGATAGCGACGGAACGATTAGTAGTATGACTCTTCGCTGGCTGTTGAACGAGGGGACGGAGCACGTATGAGAATGTCTGAGTTCAGTGATGTCGGTTCTTAGCTCAACTTAACTCAACAACTTAACTTTAAAAAAAAAATGGCAACCATGATTGTGTTAGTGAAGTTATTTTCCAAGCAATTTAAAAACGCCATTTCATTGTGTCTCTGCTTGTTATTGCCGACATTCTTCTTCACAAACATGCCATGTTGTTTCCCCTAGCTTCCACTTTGCCGTCCCTGTCAGCGGCCATGTCATTTAATGATAACATACAGGAGACAGCCTGAATGAGTATTCTTTGATATTGGACTTTTCAGGCCAAATCATTCACATCTGTTTTTTTAGGATAGGAAACATCTGGCTTGATAACTTAATTTGCCATATCGCATCTGTTATTGATCTCGGTCTCTGTTTTACATTTTGGCCAGGCAAGAACGTATTCACAGAGAAGAAAAAAGACAACTTTACTTTATTGGTTATCCCCACTTATTATCTTGCAAAGTCTGGCCTTAGTCAAGTGATGTTTCTACTATCAAAATATCGTAGCCGTGTTGATATTGTGACATTAGATTATCTTCGTTTATCTCTGTCAACACGTTATGGAAATATCGAAAAACTTGCCAGATTTCATCAGTGGCAAGAATCACGCTGAATCAACTTGCCATCATATATGCAATAACGATTGCAAACAATAACTTGTTCGACGTTTCAACTACTTTCTTTTGTATTTATCAGAACACCATTTGTAGGCATTGAGTTTCTTCATTTTTCAGTTTCTCGGGCTGTTTGTCTAATTCAGTATCTAATTCTTTTAGTAAGTAAAAGTAGTCAACGTGAGTATTGGTAAACGTAGTCAAGAACTCTTCGACCAGTCTACATGTGTTGGTAAAAGTAGTCAAGAACCCTTCCACACACCAACATGTGTGTTGGTAAAAGTAGTCAAGAACCCTTCCACACACCTACATGTGTGTTGGTAAAAGTAGTCAAGAACCCTTCCACACACCAACATGTGTGTTGGTAAAAGTAGTCAAGAACCCTTCCACACACCAACATGTGTGTTGGTAAAAGTAGTCAAGAACCCTTCCACACACCATCATGTGTGTTGGTAAAAGTAGTCAAGAACCCTTCCATACACCAACATGTGTGTTGGTAAAAGTAACCAAGAACCATTCCACACGCCAACATGTGTGTTGGTAAATGTAGTCAAGAACCCTTCCACACACCAACATGTGTGTTGGTAAAAGTAGTCAAGAACCCTTCCATACACCAACATGTGTGTTGGTAAAAGTAGTCAAGAACCCTTTCACCCGCCAACATGTGTATTAGTAAAAGTAGTCAAGAACTATCCCGTCTCCCTGGCCAAGGGGTTAACGACATTGTTCGTAATCCCGTATATCCACGTGGAGAAAACGACAGCTGCGAGAATCGGCAGCGGTGCGCGCCGCGCTGGTAACTTACGAGGGTATGTGAGCCGTCGTTCAGAAAGCAATGCCAAACTACTGAACGTAAAACTTGCCTAGTACATCAACAGCAGCTGAAAAATGCTGGTGTTGACTGCAACGTCTTGTAAGGGATATGCAACATATAAAAAAGGTCAAGAACCCTTTCACGAAAACGGGTGGAGTCGATGTGTTTAACACCAGTATGCCAGTGAGGCAGAATTCACTCTACTACGTTTAGTTGGCAAACTAAGTTTCTCTTCATACCCTTCCTAAACTACTCATCTCATCTCATCATGTTCCTCTTGTACCTTGCGGTGTCGAGGTGAAGTATAAACTTCGTGAGAGTGCCCGGTTATGGGCTTCGTATATCGACATTCCCATGGATTCTGTTATTCCCTCAGTCCAACGTTTACGTGGTCGACCTCTTCCTCTGTTTCCATCTGGTCTGTACATCATTGCTTGTTGTGGCATGCTGTTGACTGGTAGCCTACTTGCATGGCCAAACCATTTGACTTGCTGCTTTCTAATAAAATCTAGAGCAGCTTTAACCCCTACTTTAGTCCTGATTTCTTCATTTCTGATCTTATCTCTTCTTGATACGTTGAGTATTCTTCTCAGAAACCTCATTTCTGTTGTTGTGATTTTTCTTTTCTCTTTTTCTGTCATTGTCCAGGTTTGGCATTGGTAGCACAGAGTTGGTAGGAAGATTGTGTTGTAAAGTGCTTTCTTAGTAGTTATTGATACATGTTTGTTCTTTAGTATTGGTGCCATTTGTCCAATGAGTCCTAAACTACTGAACGTACAAATTGCCTAGTAAATCACGAGCAGCCAAGCAATGATGGGGGTTGATTGTGACGTCCTGTAGTGTACATGCGACCAACTGTAACGATTCTTAAAGCGATCTAGGATCTAGGCAGTCAATTTTGGCTAATAAAGAGTACAGGTGATCAAGCGTCATTCTGGAGTAACAGCGACCATTGCACTTCGGAATGGAACGGTGCAAGGAAGAGCAATTGCGGGGAAACACTACTGACAATGACTGTTCTCAGATGCAGACTACCGGCCTCATGACGGCTCTCTACCACACGGCAATCTTGTGCCAAACGTGTTAGAACGTCCCATCATCGTGTTGACATTCTGTGTTTTGCTGTGTTGTTCTCTACACACACCGCACATTCCAAGCCAGAAACAAGTCACTGTGTGTTTCAATTTAACATATCAATCTATTTATGATGTAGACGAAAATGAGAATACATGGACTGTGAAAGAATTTTCATTTAAAGTTTTTAAGTGTGCAAAAAACAAGTTGAACACCCATCATCATCATTATCATCACCACAACCACCACCATCAAAACCACTATTTGGTGAGAATGGAATAACTAGTCACATAACACGCCCACAAGCAACGCTTTTATAATACATGAACAAATCACTGGCCACACAGGACGCTTGTAAGAACACGAAGACAATATAGAATGCCACACGTTTCAACACTCAGTTGCTGTTGTCTACTACTGATGTTGTCAGGCGTCGTGGGGGAAGGGTTAATGAAGTTCCAGCGGCTGTGAGTAGCGCCTTTTATTTCCTCGATGATTCATGAGGATAATTTGTCTAGGATCAAGTAAATTCCCCACGTGAAAATTAATGAAAAAGAAATTAAAGTGATATGAATACCTTTAGGATGTTATTCAACCGCGATTATATATTTAGTTATGTTTCTAGCTGACCCACTATCTAACATTCCCCAGTCTGCGTGCTTCTCCGCACAGCGCACAGTCTAAGCTAGAAGCGAGTCACTATAACAGTAATGTAAGGAAATACCGTATGTTATTCAACCGCGATTATGTATTTAGTTATATTTCCAGCCATTCCACTATCTCCTCACCCCCGGTCTGTGGGCTTAGAATTCTTGATGTGATATTTGCACATCTGTGACACCGCTGATCTTGGTCGTGTGGAGTTATTTAGTGTCTGACTGGCTATAACTATGGGCGATCAGACTGAGTTATACACACGGTAATGAAGATGCTACACGTTTCTGGTAAGTTTGTCTTTGATAAACGTACTCTCAGTATTGCCACTAGGAAAACATACATGACTGGAGCCTCCCACTGATACCCGCTAGAACTGATGCTTGGCACTTGGACGCCAGTCTGGCCAAGGTCAGCGTTAAATGAGTCAGAACTGAGCTAACAATACAGACACAGTCCCTCTAGTGGTTCTGTTTGGAGAGCAGGAGATAACCGCCATGGAAGGATGGCTTCTCGTTCATGAAGAGTACGAATATAAAGAGATTACTTTCAGTTCTCCAGTAACGGCTTTTCAAGTGAGTACGGCGCTTTTGGAGCACCATTATATCGTGATAATACATTTGTTCAACACTCAACATTTCCATTATCCGTAAACAGTTACATTAAACAAATGGTGAGCACCATTATATACTAATCATACATTTGTTCTACACTCACAATTCTCATTATCTGTACACAGCTTCAAAAAACAAATGATGATCATCATTATATGGCATGCCGAGCGACACAGGTGATCATGTTCCGCCACAAAGATCTATCAGCTGTGTTGGTGATTACATTCGACAATTGAGCTTCTCAATTGTCACTTATCTTAGCCAGCATTCTCTCTCTCTCTCTCTCTCTCTCTCTCTCTCTCTCTCTCTCTCTCTCTCTCTCTCTCTCTCTCTCTCTCAATCTTTCTATATCTATCTCTCTCTCCTTCTACGTGGCTGTAAAAATTGACTCGTATTGAAGTCACAGAGATTGACACTTAGATATCTTTTATAATACTTTTTATCGCCTTAATACTCGGAGTGAGGGGGTCTTCACTCCCCGCTTTAAACAGAGACATTGACTTGTATAGTCATTTATTGATTCTTTTGGATAACAGTTGGTACTTAGCTTGTGAAGTAGTTTTTTCAAGTTAATTATTTGTTGTATGTTCTTTAATTCGTTTTGTTCCTTGCTTGCATTATATTCGTTGGTCTAATTATTTATATCGTTATAATATTGTCATTTACTTATCGATTTGTATTACTGATATTTTGTAGGTTAATGTAATTGTGAATTTTGTTATGATCTTGTATTTTTGCTTAACTTTGACTAATTTACACTTTCTTCATGGATGAAATGTCTGAGAAGTGGCAACACTGGCTCAATAAGTCAGGAATACGCCTTGGACACTTAAACATTTGCAGCTTATTTAACAAGCTACCAGAGTTATCTTCTATTCTTAATCAAAATTTTCATGTATTCGGTCTTAGTGAAAGTAGGCTTAATGATAAAATTTCAGATGAGGACATCTCTATTAAAGGGTACAAAGTTTTTAGAAGGGATCCCTGTAGGAAACAAGAGACAGGCATAATAACCTATGTTTCTAATTTACTAAATGCTCACCATAGGCTAGACTTTGAAACTTGCGAAATAGAATGTATCTGGTTAGAGCTAAAACTTCAAAACCGCACACCCCTGATAATTGGCTACCTTTATCGAAATCCCAGTGCTGGACATGTCTGGTACGAAAACTTCACTACCATGATGGATGTGGTTTTCGCTTCTGGGAAGGAAATTATACTACTCGGAGACTTTAACATTGACACCAACAAATCCAACATAATATGTGGAAATATAATTGCATCCTACAATTTCCAACAAATAGTACAACAAGCTACTAGAGTAACAAAGTCATCTTCAACATTCATAGATCACATTTATGTAACTTGCTCAGACAACATCATAGAATGCACCGTACCCAATTGTGCAATGAGCGATCACTACCCAATATGCTGCACGTGGTCTAAAAAAGGAATTAAAACTCTTAAACATAAACACATAAGTGTAAAATATAGAAGTTACAAACATTTCAACCAAAACGCATTTTTACAGGATTTGCTCAGTTCACCTCTAGACAATGTTTATCAGCTTCCTGACCCGGATGAAGCTCTGGAATTCTGGATAAAAACCTTTATTGATGTTTTTGATAGACATGTGCCAGTCAAGGAAGTTCGAGTAAAGCACCACGTCAAGCCACCTTGGATCACCCAGGAAATACTTGAAATTATGAGAGACAGAGATAAAAAACATAAAAAGCGGGAGCTCGGTGCATACCGTACTCTTAGAAACAAAAGTTCAATATAACATACGACGGGAAAAGAAAAATTACTTTAAGAACTTAGTAATGGATAAAACAAATACTAAGAATATATGGAAAGCAATTAACATCTTGACAAACAAGTATAACTTACGAAATTCTTTACCATCAAATCATATTACGTGCGACTAATTCAGTAATTTCTTTTTCAAACTGACATAGACCAGTTGAAGGCTTCAATACCTAATTCTCCTTGCAACTTATCTTTATTGTCATCGTTTTGCGAGAATAGATGCTCCCGCGATATTCTTTCCGACATACCGCTAATGACAATCACTGAAGTATTCACTTACCTCAGAAACCTAAAAAACACAACCTCATCTGGGTTAGATGGAATCAGCAACCGGATTCTCCGTTGTGCTGCGCAAAGTGATCTGTACATCACTAGCCTATGTATATAATCAGTATCTAACCAAAGGCCACTTTCCATCAGCTCTCAAAATCGCTAAAGTGTACCCTCTTCTTAAATCTGGTTCATTGGACAATGGTCTCCCGAACAATTACAGACCCATTTCCTTACTATCATCACTATCTAAGCCACTAGAAAAACACATCCATAAAGTAACATTACAGTATCTAGTTCGCAACAAGCTTATTGTTGACAGCCAATCAGGATTTCGACCAAAATATTCTTGCCATACGGCCCTAACAAACATGATAGAAAATTGGCACCAGAATATAAACAACAACAGTCTATGTGGAACTGTGTTTATTGATTTCAAGAAAGCATTTGATATGATAGACCATGTTATTTGAATTAAAAACCTCGAGACAATGAAAATTGGCCTCAATGTAGTCACTCTAATATCATCTTTTCTATCAAACAGAAAGCAAGTAGTATCACATAATAAATCTCTGTCTCAAACCACTACCTTCAATATTGGAGTACCGCAAGGCTCTATTCTTGGCCCTCTATTATTTGCCATATATATTAACGATCTACCTTTGCATCTTTCGTCGTCCTGTGATCTATTTGCAGATGACTGTACGGTGTACACAAACGCTGAAGATTGTATTTTACTGGAGTCGTCTTTACAACAAAAATTAAATAATGTAGTTAAGTGGAGCTATTCAAACCGGATGCAAATTAACATCACTAAAACAAAAGCAATGTTATTAACAACCAGACAAAGACTGCAAATTCTAAGCTCACACACATCACTTCAACTTCACATCGATAACATGCCAGTAGAAAGTGTAATTGAGCACAAAACATTAGGCCTAATTATTGATAGAAACCTAACCTTTAATTCCCATGTTCAAGCGCTCATTAAACAAACAGCGAAAAAAGTCTACCAACTCGCCAAGATTAAAAACTTCCTTGATGAGGACACAAGGAAACTATTCTATACTTCTCATATACAGACACACCTTGATTACTGCTCTACAATCTGGGACGGCTGTTCTAATTCAAACACCAAGCGACTTTACTCACTCCAGAAACGGGCCATGAGCCTAATTTATAGCAAACATTTATCTGACAATCCTAGCCTGTATAAACGCCTTCAGTTACTACCATTCCGCAAACGCCTGCTTTTCAATAAAGCTAAACTAATTCACAAAATCCTGCATCGGAATGCCCCAAATTACCTTTGGCCATTGTTTAAATATAATGCTAGACACAGTAAACGTTTAAATATACTACACATTCCGAAGCCTAGGATTGACTTATACAAAACAAGCTTAACGTACTCTGCAGCTCAGCTGTGGAACAATCTTCCACAAGAAATCAAAGACATCACCAATCCCTATTCATATAATCGCAAATTATTCGAACACTATCTCAATACGGATTACCTTCCCCCTTAATAATTGAGATAATAATAATAATAATAACAAAACCCTAGTATAACAGCCAATCCCCTTTTTGTAGGCCAGTATATTCCACGTGGCTAATAACAAGTGTCAGACCATTATCTAATATTACTGTGTCATGTAGTTTTGATGTTTGCATTTTGCCCATGCCTTTATAATGCATATCTTTTATATTGTTGCTGTTCTTTGTTAGCCTTGAATGATGTGTGAATGAAATAATGTATGAAAGAGAGTGATAGAAGGGCAGAATGTTAGACGGGCCTGCGTGCCCAATTCTTAACCCTTTGAAAATAAAGTTTGTTCGTTCGTTCTCTCTCTCTCTCTCTCTCTCTCTCTCCTTCTCTCTCTCCTTCTTCTCCTCTCTCTCTCTCATTCTCTCTCCCCGTTCTCTCTCTCACTCTCTTTCGTTCTCTGTGCCGACCATTGCCTCTTACGCCTCCAATCTCCCTTCTCAAAATCTGCACCAGATGATCTCATGTCATGAGTACGACGACTGACTTGTGCTCGTGAAGATAAGTCCTTTGAGAAGTGACCTCTTGCTGTGCCAGGATCTAAACTTCCCATGTGTCTCCTAGCATTTTGCGAGGAAACCACATCTCTGTAGCGTCAAGTTTCTCCCTGATCTCGTTCTTCAATAACCTCGAGCCACATGTGGGTCACATATAATATATACATCACATATATAATAATATAATATATACATCACATATATAATATATACATCACCTATATAATATATACATCACATATATAATATATACATCATATATATAATACATACATCACATATATAATATATACATCACATATATAATATATACATCACATATATAATACATACATCACATATATAATATATACATAACATATATAATATATACATCACATATATAATATATACATCACATATATATATTATATATAAAATATATATATATATAATTATATATATATATATATATATATATATAGATATATATAGTATATTATATATATATATATATATATATATATATATATATATATATATATCACATATATAATACATACATCATATATATAATATATACATCATATACATAATATATACATCACATATATAATAATATAATATATACATCAGATATATAATATATACACATCACCTATGTAATATATACATCACATATATAATATATACATCACATATATAATACATACATCACATATATAATATATACATCACATATATAATGTATACATCACATATATAATATATACATCACATATATAATATATACATCACATATATAATACATACATCACATATATAATATATACATCACATATATAATATATACATCACATATATAATAATATAATATATACATCACATATATAATACACACATCACCTATATAATATATACATCACATATATAATATATGCATCACATATATAATACATACATCACATATATAATATATACATCACATATATAATATATACATCACATATATAATATATACATCACCTATATAATATATACATCACATATATAATATATACATCACATATATAATACATACATCACCTATATAATATATACATGACATATATAATATATACATCACATATATAATAATATAATATATACATCACATATATAATATATATACATCACCTATATAATACATACATCATATATATATATATATATATATATATATATATATATATATATATATATATATATATATATATATATACATCACATTAAAATATATACATCACATATATAATATATACATCGCATATATAATATATACATCACATATATAATATATATACATCACCTTTATAATACATACATCAAATATATAATATATACATCACATATATAATATATACATCACATATATAATATATACATCACATATATAATATATACATCACATATATAATATATACATCACATATATAATAATATAATATATACATCACATATATAATACACACATCACCTATATAATATATACATCACATATATAATATATGCATCACATATATAATACATACATCACATATATAATATATACATCACATATATAATATATACATCACATATATAATATATACATCACCTATATAATATATACATCACATATATAATATATACATCACATATATAATAACATACATCACCTATATATATATACATGACATATATAATATATACATCACATATATAATAATATAATATATACATCACATATAATAGATATATATACATCACCTATATAATACATACATCATATATATATATATAATATATATATATATATATATATATATATATATATATATATATATATTATATATATATATATATATATATAACATCACATATAAAATTATACATCACATTTATATAATATAACATCGCATATATATATATACATCATATAAAATATATATACAGCACCTTTATAATACATACATCACATATATAATATATACATCACATATATAATACTATAATATATGCATCACATATATAATATATACATCACATATATAATATATACATCACATATATAATATATACATCACATATATAATATATACATCACATATATAATAATATAATATATACATCACATATATAATATATACACATCACCTATATAATATATACATCACATATATAATATATACATCACATATATAATACATACATCACATATATATACATACATCACTATATATAATATATCCATCACATATATAATAATATATATATACATCAGATATATAATATATACACATCACCTATTAATATATATTACATAACATATATAATATATACATCACATATAAATAAATAAGATATACATCATATATATAATATATACACATCACCTATATAAATATACAAATACATATATAATAGATACATCACATTATAATACATACATCCACATATAATATATACATCACATATATAATATATACATCACATATAAATATATACATCACCATATAATATATTACATCACATATATAATAGATACATCACATATATAATATATACATCACATATGTAATAATATAATATATACATCACATATAAATACATACATCACCTATATATATATACATCACATATAATACATCACACCTATATAATATATACATCACATATATAATATATGCATCACATATATAATACATACAGCACATATATACTATATACATCACATACATAATATATACATCACATATATAATATATACATCACCTGTATATATATACATCACATATATAATTATATATCACATATATAATACATACATCATATATATAATATATACATCACAACATAATATATACATCACATTTATATAATAATATAATATTATACATCAATATATAATAATATCTACACATCACCTATGTAATATATAAATACATATATATATATACATCACATATATAATACATACATCACATTATAGATATATACCTCACATAATATAATGTATACATCACATATATAATATTACTCACATATATAATATATCTCACATATATAATACATACATCACATATATAATATATAAATCATCACTATATAATATATACATCACATATATAATAATATAATATATACATCACATATATAATACACACATCACCTATATAATATATACATCACATATATAATATATGCATCACATATATAATACATACATCACATATATAATATATACATCACATATATAATATATACATCACATATATAATATATACATCACCTATATAATATATACATCACATATATAATATATACATCACATATATAATACATACATCACCTATATAATATATACATGACATATATAATATATACATCACATATATAAATAATATAATATATACATCACATATATAATATATACATCACCTATATAATACATACATCATATATAGATAATTATATATATATATATATATATATATATATATATATATATATATATATATATATATATATATATATATATAGTATATATACATCACATATAAATATATACATCACATATATATATATACATCGCATATATATATATACATCACATATATAATATATATACATCACCTTTATAATACATACATCACATATATAATATATACATCACATATATAATATATACATCACATATATAATATATACATCACATATATAATATATACATCACATATATAATAATATAATATATACATCACATATATAATACACACATCACCTATATAATATATACATCACATATATAATATATGCATCACATATATAATACATACATCACATATATAATATATACATCACATATATAATATATACATCACATATATAATATATACATCATCTATATAATATATACATCACATATATAGATATACATCACATATATAATACATACATCACCTATATAATATATACATGACAATATAAATATATACATCACATATATAATAATGATATATATACATCACATATATAATACACACATCACCTATATAATATATACATCACATATATAATATATGCATCACATATATAATACATACATCACATATAATATATACATCACATAGATAATATATATACATCACATATATAATATATACATCATCTATATAATATATACATCACATATATAATATATACATCACATATATAATACATACATCACCTATATAATATATACATGACATATATAATATATACATCACATATATAATAATATAATATATACATCACATATATAATATATATACATCACCTATATAATACATACATCATATATATAATATATACATCACATATATAATATATACATCACATATATAATATATACATCACATATATAATATATACATCACATATATAATATATACATCACATATGTAATATATACATCACATATATAATATATAGGCCTACATCACATATATGAATATGCTTCCATGTCGGAGGTTCTCTCAATTAATGATGTACATAATTAATGGTGTCATCATGTATACATGCCAGTCTCCTTGGTTATCAGCTTTCTCCGTAACCCCGAATACTCTCGTGGTTGACGTGAGCGCACGATAATTGGAATCGGTTCGAGTCGCGCCAGTGACTTATGAGAGTATGGAGCCGGTCGCTCAGAAATTCGTGGCGTGCTGATGAGCGTAATCTAGCCTAGGAATCAACATACAGCTGAAAGATGCTGATGTCGACCGCAATATCCTAAAACAGGATGGAAACGCGGGGGAAAAAATCATGTATACATGCTTCCTGAATGACTCCACGCTGTTGCCCTCCTGTTTCAGATCTGTTTTTGTGACCCTTCTTGTCAAAACAATCCAGAATAATCATCTCGTTACATGGCTCCATGGCTCCTGAGATGAGTTGCTCCATGCTCTCCCCAGTGTGTTCAGCGATGTGCTGATTGTAGTATATGTGGTGTAATAGATCTGCATAGATGTCAAGGCCAGATATCCCAAGGATGCCTACTTTTTCTCAACTTATATTGCCTGTTTCTGTGAAATTTCCTTTTTCTCATTTGACACAGAGTTTTTCTAACCGCTGCTGTCATAACAGACCATGACCTAGATTACGAAGTTCAACTGATTCATTCTGTAGCAAATGTGGCTTCGTAGACTGATAATTACTCTGATACTCTTGATGTCGCTTACCGTCGTCTCTTCATTTCTTCAGTGCCGGCTATTTGTTAGAACCCCACTGTTCTAGTTATTAGGACACGTCATTATGTCCAAGAATATGCTGTCCTTGTAACTGCTGTCATTGCTTTGTTTACTACTGTGCTGTTTAATAGCCAACTTTTTTATAACATCTCCATTGGCGATGTTTTTCTCTTTGCTCGTTGCAAATTATTTATTGAGCCCAACCAATCGCATTCAAACATCCCCACATTCATGTGTACATTTACCAGCCATGAAGACGCCTACATATTGTTGTCTGGGAGTCAGAGTGGCCAAGTGCTTTCGCCGCCTGCCCTCGCCCCCCGAAGCGTGTGGGTTCGATTCCGGTCCACGTCGTTCTGTTCTAAGTGCAATTTTCTCGGAAACGCTGGTGGGTCGTCGCTGGAGTTCGTGCTTTGTGCGACGCATGCGGCAGGCTGCCCTACGGAAAGAATACGAGCAAAATAAGATAAAGACACCGTGCAATTAAGTCTATCCTCCTTCTTTTTCAAATCCCTTTCTGTTGTCTCAGATTCCAGTCTGCATATTGGCGAAGTGGTCGACGTTTTCTGTACGCATCCGTCGGTGTGTACACCTGTTTTCCCAGTACGTTCTGACTGTGCATGCATCTGTCGTGAAAGATACTCCCTGGTTTTATTGTCCTTGTCTTGCTACTCCTGAATACGCGGGTGTATGGCCTGCATCATCTGTTTTCTGTTTCTTGTATCTTGTTATATTGTATACATGCAAACACCGAGAAAGACTTATAGAAAGAAGGACAGATAGACCAACAGACCGACAGACCTGGCAGCAGCCAGACTGACATATATAAAAATAAAATTTATTTTACATCCCATATATAATACAAAACCTCCCTTAAAATTTATATACATCCCATATAAAATTTTATATGCATCACATATATAAAAAACATCACATATATAAAAATTACATAAACATATATAATATATAAATCACATATATAATTAAAACATCACCTATTAATATAAAACCATAAACATATAAATATATAATCACATATATAACCCATACATCCCCTATATAATTTTACATGACATATATTAAAAAATTCCATTATAATAATATAATATATACATCCATAAAATATATATACATCCCCTATATAATCCCAACAAAATTTTTCAAAAATTATATAATTAAAATATAATAAAATATATATATATATATAAAACACATATAAAAATTTCCATATAAAATATAAAACCTCCCATTAAATATATACATGCATATTATAATATTTTACATCACATTTTTAAAATAAAATATACACCCTTTTATAATACAACATAAACTAATAATCTATACTTTCAATATATTATATCATCACATATATAATATATACACCCACATATAAAAATTTTCCCATCACATATGAAAATATATACATAAACATAAAATAATATATAGGCCTACATCACATAATGAATATGTTCCTTCGGGGTTTCTCTAAATTTAATGATGTAAAATTAATTAATGTGTCATCATGTTACATCCCATTTCTCCTTGGTTATCAGTTTTCCTTCCCGGAAACCCCGACTCTCTTTTGGTTGACGTGAGCCCCACGGGGAAATTGGAAGGGGGTTCGATTTCGCGCCAGTGATTTTTATGAGAGTATGGACCCGGGGTCGCCTCAGAAATTCGGGGGCGTGCTGATGGCGAAATTACCCTGGGAAAAACCCTACACAAAAAGATGCTGGGTGGGACCGTTAATCCAAAACAGGATGGAAACGCGGGGGAAAAAATCATGTATACATGCTTCCTGAATGACTCACTTTGGTTGCCTCCTTTTTTCGATTTTTTTGTAAACCTTTTTGTCAAAAATCCAGAATAATCATCTCTTTACATGGTTTCCTGGCTCCTGAATGAGTTGCTCCATGCTTCCCCGGGTTTGTTCAGCGATGTGCTGATTGTAGTTTTTTGGTTTAATAGATCTCATAGAGTCAAGGCCAGATACCCCAAAGGTGCCTCCCTTTTTCTCAATTAAAATTCCCTGTTTCTGTAAAATTTCCCTTTTTTCCCTCTTTGCCCACAGATTTTTTCAAACCCCGCTGCTGTCAAAAAAACCCAGCCCTTAGATTAGGGGAATTTTCAATGATTCTTTCTGTAGCAAATGTGGTTCGTAGACTGATAATTACTTGATACTCTGATGTCGTTTCCCGGGTCGCCCTTTTCATTTCTTAAATCCGGCTATTTGTTAAAACCCCCCTGTTCTGTTTTGGGAAAACCCGTCATTATGTCCAAGAATTGCTGCCTTGTAACTGCTGTCATTGTTTTGTTTACTCTGTGCTTTTTAAACCAACTTTTTTATTAACTCCCCATTGGCGTGTTTTTCTCTTTGCTCGTTGCAAATTTTTTATTGACCCCAAACCCAAATGCATTAAAAACATCCCCCATTCATGGTACATTTACCAGCCATAAAGGACGCCTACATATTGTTGTCGGGGATTCGAGTGGCCAAGTGCTTTCCCCGCCTCCCCCGCCCCCCGAAGCGTGTGGGTTCGTTTCGGCCCACGGTTCTTTTCCCAAGTGCAATTTTCTGGGGAAACGCGGGGGGTCGTCGCTGGAGTTCGGCTTTGGCGACGCATGCGGGGGCGCCCTACAAAAAGAATACGAGCAAAAAAAGAAAAGACCCGTGCAATTTAAGTCTTCCCTCCTTTTTTTTCAAATCCCTTTCTGTTGTCTCAGTTTCCCCGCTGCATATTGGCGAAGGGTCGACTTTTTCTGTAGCATCCGTCGGTGTGTACCCCTTTTTTCCCCAGACGTTCTGCTGTGCATGCATCTGTCGTAAAAAGATACTCCCGGGTTTTTTTTTCCCTTGTTTTGTACCCCTAAATACGCGGGTGTAGGGGCTGCATCCTTTTTTCTGTTTTTTTTATCTTTTTATATTGTATACATGCAAAACCGGAAATTTATAGAAAGAAGGACAGATAGACCACAGACCGACAGCCCTGGCAGCAGCCAGATGACAGATAGGAGCAGGGAGAACCAAAAGACAGGCGGCGGCAAGAGGTCGGCAGACTGCTGCATGCAGCAGGCAGGCAGGCAGGAGGCAGGCAGGCAGGCAGATAAGTAGATAGTTAGGCAGGTGGGTAGGTAGGTAGGGAGACATACAGACACCCAGACAGACAGCCAGACATACAGATAGCCGACGACAGCCAAAGACAGATGTCTGCCCAAAACATAATACTACCGGCTACTAGTCAAAAAACATAGAAAAAATCTGAAAAAAAAACCAGTACGTGTATAAAGGTAAAATACAATTTTTACGAGAGAGACACCTCCACGGCAGAGCTCTTCTAATTTCCAACGCAGGGTTCTCAAACCCTTTTTTGGCCCATGCCTCCCTTTTCCATAGTTTTAAAAGTCATCCCCCCCCCTTTGAAAATTTTCCCCCTCTCCCTTCCCCCCCCCCCCCCCCCACCCTTACATAGTATCATAAAAAAGGAAGCTAAATTTAATAACAATACTAGAACCAGTCTAGACATCTACATAAAACGAATTTCATTAGGGGCGAGAAGTACAGAACCGTACAATTTAGAGGGAAAACAATATCAAGTAACTGGTTCTTGTATTAACGCGATCTTGAAATAATAGTAATCCACCCCACCCCCCCCACCCTTTTTTTGTGGAACCTTATAAAGGGAATTCCTCAAAGGTTGAAAACCACTCCTCTAATGTTTAAATACAGTTTGCTGGCGGAATTATTCCTCCATGTCTATATATTTGTGCATGTATAGGTGTCTGCATGTATATGAGTCTGTAAATGTGTGCATGTATGTGTGTCTGTGTATGTGCATTATATATGTCTATACATGTGTGTGCACGTGTATGCTTATGTATGTGTCTATGTGGGTTTGCGTGTATATGTGTCTGTACATGTGTGCATATATGTGCGTCAAAACAGTGTGTGCATGTACGTATGTATGTGTGTATATATATATATATATATATATTATATATATATATATATATAATATATATATATATATATATATATATATAGATATATAGCTCTTAGATATGTGTCTGGCAGATCATCTATCTGTCTGGCTGTCTGCTCTGCTATCTGTATGTCTGACTGTCTGTCTGCGTGTCTGTATGTCACCTGCCTACCTATCTACGAGCTATATATATATTATATATATATATAATATATATTATATATATATATATATATATATAGAGAGAGTAGAGAGAGAGAGAGGAGAGAGAGAGAGAGAGAGCGAGAGAGAGAGAGAGTCGCTTAAAAGTCGACAGGGTCGACTTCATTGCACCGGGTTTTATCCCATATGGCTCGGTCTCTTTCCGCAGCACGGAAAGCGTCGCACAAAGCACGAACTCGGTAGCTTTTAGCGACGACCCACAGGAGTCTCTGAAACATTTAACTCGTAAACCGAAGGACGCGGCCCGGAATCGAACCCACAACCTTCGGAGCACGAGTCAAACGGCTTGACCACTTCGCCACAGAGACTCCCATATATCCATCCATCCATCATGTGCCATGCCGGTAAGCGTGGGCGGTCATGTTCTGCCATCTCACCCGATCATCAGAGTCGTGGATCAGTTCCGTGTTTCTGTCTCGACCATGCCACAAGGCCAAGCCATCCAGATACTTGTTTCTAGGTCTTCCCCTTGGTCTGTTCTCCTCGATCTTACCAGTTGTCACCAAGTTCTCCAAATCATTTCTTCTCATAACATGCCAAAAAATTGTGACTGTCTACGTCTAATGTCTCTGATCAGTTTACGATCTTCATTTGTTTCTTGAAGGACTTGTTCATTGGTCTTTCTGGCTGTCCATGGTATTTTTTGCATTTTCCTCAGAAACCACATCTCTACAGCCATCAGATGTTTTTCAGCCTGGCTGCTCATTGTCCAAGCTTCACATCCATATAAAAGTACAGGTTCTATGTAGCATCTCAACACTCTTTTTCTCGTTTCAATTGACATATTTTTTATTGGTCAGTATGTTGTTCATCTTGCTAAAGGCTACTTTTGCCATGGCGATTCTTGTTCTAATCTCTTCGACATACAAACAAAGATAAAACAGGTAAAGCTAAAAGAGCAAACCATATTCCCTTAACAATCGGAACTTGGAATGTACCACCCTACTTGACAGAGGTGGCGCGTCGGGTCCAGAGAGACGAACAGCACTGATTGGGAGAGAGCTGGGCAGGTACAACATCGACATTGCAGCCTTGAGCGAGACACGACTTGCAGAAGAAGGCCAAATCTGTGAAATAGGTGCCTGCTGTACATTTTTCTGGAGTGGAAGGAAAAGCGAGGAAAGACGCCAATCCGGTGTGGGATTTGCCATTAAGTCGGCCCTGGTTGGCAAATTAGCTGGATTTCCAAAGGCTATATACGACAGGCTTATGACTATTAAATTGCCCCTGCTGAATGGAAGGAAGCACGCAACCATTGTTAGTGTCTACGCACCAACTATGAACAATGAAGATGATGTCAAGAACAAGTTCTATGAGGACCTGCACAATGTATTAACATCTGTTTCCAAAGGAGACAAACTTATACTCCTTGGGGATTTCATTGCCAGAGTAGGCACGGACACCACCTCTTGGAGTGGCATTATTGGAAAGCACGGAGTCGGAAATTGTAACAGCAATGGACTCCTCCTTCTTCAGACATGTGCCGAATGCGATCTCCTGATTACCAACACAATTTTCCGTCTTCCCCATGAGAAACAGGACATCGTGGATGCACCCTCGATCGAAACACTGGCACCTCATTGACTATGTCATCGTCAGGAGGAGTGACAGACAAGACGTTCGGTTGACAAAATCCATGTGTGGTGCCGAATGTTGGACAGACCATCGTCTCATTATCTCGAAAATAAACATTCACATCAAACCACCACGGCGTCCTCAAGGGGTGAAAATGCAAAAAAAAAAAAAAAAAAACTAAATGTCACCCGCCTAAACAGCAAGAAAATGCAGCTGTCGTTTGAAAATATGCTGGAAGACCGCCTCAAGCCCAATGCTGCAGCTAAACAGGATACAGAAACAGAGTGGAGAGCCCTAAAGGACATAATTTACAACACTGCTATGGAAATCCTGGGTCCAACCCCCCGAAAGCATAAAGACTGGTTTGATGAAAATTCCGAAGACATCAACCAATTGCTGGCCGAGAAACATCTTCTCCTCAAGGCACATTTGAATGACCCGAAGTCAACATAAAAAAAGATGCCTTCAAGAACATTCAGAGAGTAGTGCAGCAGAAACTTCGGCACATGCGGGACTCCTGGCTGAGCAGCAAAGCTGATGAAATTCAAGGCTTTGCTGACAGACATGATATGAAAAACTTCTACGACTCACTGAAAGCGGTCTATGGTCCTACATCACCAGGCACTAGCTCCCCTCCTCAGTGCAGATGGGGGAACATTGGTCACCGATAAGAAAGACATCCTTCAGCGCTGGGCAGAACATTTCAGCAACATCTTAAATGCAACTTCCTTCTTCGATGATGAAACCATCAACTGCCTTCCTCAAGGTCCCAACAATGATACACTTGATGACCTACCAACCATAGTGGAAGTAAACAAAGCCATCCAGCAACTCTCCAGCGGCAAGGCACCTGGTCCGGACTCCATCCCGGCAGAGATATACAAGGCAGGTGGGCCGGTCCTAACAGAGCAGCTTCACCAAGTCTTTACAAACATATGGGTGAACGAGACCATGCCACAAGATTTCAAGGACGCGTCAATAGTCCACCTTTACAAACGAAAAGGAAACCGCCAATCCTGTGACAACCACCGAGGCATCTCCTTGCTTTCAATTGCAGGGAAGATACTCGCCAGAATTCTTCTCAATCGCCTCACGGCCCATCTCGATCAAGGTCTTCTTCCTGAGAGTCAATGTGGCTTCAGAAAAGAACGTGGAACTGTTGACATGATTTTCGCTGCAAGGCAGCTGCAAGAGAAATGTCAGGAACAGAACTGCGAAATGTTCTCCACTTTCATTGACCTTACCAAGGCTTTTGATACAGTCAGCAGAGAAGGACTGTGGAAGATTATGGCAAAATATGGCTGTCCACGAAAGTTTGTCCAAATAGTGCGGCTATTTCATGATGGCATGCAGGCAAGAGTACAGGAAAATGGTGAACTGTCTGAGCCCTTTCCTGTCACCAATGGAGTGAAAGCAAGGATGTGTCCTGGCACCAACACTGTTCAGCCTCATGTTTTCAGCTATGTTGACGAATGCCTTCGAGAACAACGACATTGGAATAGACATCAACTACCGCATGGATGGAAAGTTATTCAATCTCAGAAGGCTGAAAGCTAAAACCAAAATTGACAGCGACACCGTCAGAGAGCTCCTGTTTGCTGATGATTGCGCTCTATACGCCAACTCAGAGGCGGACATGCAACATAATGTTTCAGCTTTCTCACATGCCTGTGCCAACTTTGGGCTCAATATCAATTTGGAGAAGACTGTAGTTATGTACCAGCCAGCTCCAGGGAATAATCACACTGTGCCGAATATCAAAGTGAATGGTCATAGTCTAAGTGTTGTGGACAAATTCACCTATCTTGGCAGCACTGTGTCACAAGCTGCCACAATTGATGATGAAGTGAATGCAAGAATCTCCAAGGCCAGCGCGGCCTTTGGCAGACTGTACAAGAATGTATGGGACAGAAATGGAATAAGCCTGCAAACAAAGCTGAAAGTCTACAAAGCAGTTGTATTATCCACACTGCTATATGCTTGTGAAACCTGGACTGTTTATCAGCGACACGCTAGGAAATTAAACCACTTCCACACAGTCTGCCTTAGGAAGTTACTGAAGATTAAATGGCAAGACAAGATCCCAGACACTGAAGTCCTAGAAAGAGCGTCCATGCCCAGTATCCACACTCTACTAATGAAGAATCAGATTCGCTGGGCTGGTCACTTGACTCGCATGCCAGATCACAGGCTCCCTAAACGAATTTTTTACGGCGAGTTGCGTTGTGGTAAACGCTCCCAAGGCGGCCAGAGGAAACGCTTTAAAGACACTCTGAAAATCTCACTGAATGCTTTTGGAATTCATCATGACACCTGGGAGACTGCAGCCAGAGACCGAAATTCGCGGCGTGCATCACTACGCAAGGGTGCAGTCACTTGTGAGGCAACCAGGACTGCAAGAGCTGTGAAGAAAAGACAGAACAGAAAAACCACTACAGAAAATCCTCCTCCAGAAACGTCAAGCATTCTTTGTCCACATTGTCAAAGAACATTTCGAGCCAAAATAGGCCTTATCAGCCATCTTAGACCTCACGGCTCCATACTTTCCACCCCACTGGATGAAATGAATGGTCATCATCATTCTTGAGGGACAAACAATAACAACACACACACACACACACACACACATATATATATATATATATAATATATATATATATATATATATATATATATATATATATATATATATATATATATATATATACATGTGTGCATGTATGTGTGTCTATACATGTATATATATATATATATATATATATATATATATATATATATATATATATATATATATATATATATATATATATATATATATATATATACTACACAAAATGCTGATCCTATATGGTGCTGATCCTACAAAATGCTGATCCAACAATATGCTGATCCTATATGGTGTTGATCCAACAAAATGCTGATCCAACAAAATGCTGATCCTACAAAATGCTGATCCTACAAAATGATGATCCTATAAGATGCTGATCCTATATAGTGCTGATCCTACAAATTGTTGATCCTACAAAATGCTGATCCTACAAGGTTGTGATCCTACAAGATGCTGATCCTACAAGATGCTGAACCTACAAGATGCTGAACCTACAAGATGCTGAACTTACAAGATGCTGATCCTACAAGATGCTGAACCTACAAGATGCTGATCCTACAAAATGCTGATCCTACAAGGTTGTGATCCTACAAGATGATGATCCTACAAGATGCTGAACCTACATGATGCTGATCCTACAAAATGCTGATCGTACATGATGCTGATCCTACAAAATGCTGATCGTACATGATGCTGATCCTACAAGGTGCTGATCCTACATGATGATGATCCTACAAGATGCTGATCATACAACGTTGTGATCCTACAAGATGCTGATCCTACAACATGCTGATCCTACATGATGCTGAACCTATATGATGCTGATCCTAGAAAATTCTGATCCTACAAGGTGCTACATGTCCATTATTGGGGCTGCACAAAAGTAGACCTGCTAGTTCCAATACATGCCTTCTGTTGGGGGTGTCCAACAAGAGTCTTGTTCGACTCATATTTGAAAGCCTTTCGTGCTGAAAACATGGGCACTGCTGGCTTATAACAAAAAGGAGAGAGAACGAAGAGATAATGTAATATCAAGAAACACTTTGCAGCAGTGCATGAAACAGACTACAGCAAGTAATCTGGTTTGCTCCCGCATCAACGCTAACAGGAAACAAGCAATATCTGGAAATAATCACGGGGACGTCCTGTAAAATGACTTATGAATAACGTATCTGAAGCAACACACTACAGAGTTTATTTCGGAGGACGCATAACTAATTCTCACGGCATGGAAACGGTGCTAATAACAATTCTTAAATAAAGTAAATATGTTTGTATAAAGTCAACTTACTTATATAAAGTCAATATTCTTATATAAAAGTCAATTTAATTATATAAAGTAAATAGTCTTATATAAAAGTCAACTAAATTATATAAATTCAATATTATTATAGAAAAGTCAGCTTAATAATATAAAGTCAATATTCTCATATAAAAGTCAACTTAATTATAAAGTCAATATTCTTATATAAAATTCAACTTAATTATATAAAGTCAATATTCTTATATAACAGTCAACTTAATTATATAAAGTCAATATTTTTATATAAAATTCAACTTACATAAACAAAGTCAAAATTCTTATATAAAGTCACCATTCGTATATAAAGGTGTAGAATACAGTGATGCTAATTCTGCGAGATGATGGCTTTCAACTGTTGTTCGCTAACTTTCTAAGGGATAATTGTGTTGTTATCCCTGTCAAAATGACTATTCATTTATTTCAAAGCGTTACAGAAGCAGATTGGTAGGAAGTATAACCATAGACTGCACAACAACAATTTGACAGAGTGAAAAAAAGCACTA
>JACEFZ010010344.1:0-17500 GCA_014155875.1 Cepaea nemoralis | reverse complement strand
AGCATAAAAAGAACAAAGATGTTACAAAAATTAATACTATCACTTAAGAGAGAGAGAGAGAGCGAGAGAGAGAGAGAGAGAGAGAGAGAGAGAGAGATTGGAGGAGGGGTGGAGGAGGGGGTAAAGACAAGAGTATCTTCTTCAGTGCATCAGGTTTGATCCCATATGGTCTCTGTTTGCAGAGTAATTCTGCACACGTCACAGCAGACAGAAACCGACTAACGGCCTTGACCACACGTTAAGGAAACCGAAACTACTGCATTTGCGCCAGCGCGGACAGATGATTGTTCCAAATGAAATAGTTATACCAAATGAAAATCGAGAAAATGTGGATGGAATTAAATCTTTCAAGTGACAGAAACAGAAAAGTGACACAAACGGGCGTTCCGAAAGCATTTTCTGGGACAGTGAATTATTTCATTTAAAACAAAAACAAACTATTGTCTCCAAAGACCGGGACATCTAGCAACCCCAGCCTGGTCACATCTTAAAATTCCCCCTAGCAGAAACGAAGTCCCGCTGTCGGTCATGCACGGCCCCATTTGTTTCTAAGATTTGAGAGGGGACAGAACGCTGGAACACACTGCCCGAGGAGATGGTACTTTGGTATCGGTTCTAGAGGAAAGTCTCTACACCAACTATCCTGCACTCCTATAGATGTGAGTCCTTTTCAAGACTCAGACTACCTGAGCGCCGATGACATTGTTTTCGCTGTGAACACGAGTGTAGTTCCCACACATGCTAATTCTGTTAATAGTTACTGCCTTAGCGAGTGCTCTGTATTGATTGTACGTGAGAGTTAGCTTTCCCTATTACCAGTGCCCCTCGTCGTCGGGCGAACCCTCTCCGACTTCTGAGATACTTGTAAATGTACGTCATGAGGCCAAGGATGAGAAGTTAACGTTTAAGTTTAGATGACTGGTGCGTAGAACGAGCTCGCACGCCGCAGGTAGAAGAGAAAAACATTACACGTTAAAAATCTCACCCAGGCCGATAAAGAGTTAAAACTACGTCTTTTGTGGGATTCACCTGCAATCAACAAACCAGCTAGTTAGCCTTGATCGTTGTGCCGTTTTTGTTTTTGTTTTCTATTATCATTGAAAATATTTATTAACAGATATTAATTAGCACTCATAGAAGTAGACGAAAGAAGTAGAGAATCACTAGACAATGTAAACCAAATAAATCAACGGAATTCGAACCTTCCGCTTCCAAACAGCTTCTCCGTGAAGGAACAAGTGTGATCATTGAGAGAAAACTGGCTCTTAAATAGGATCATCTCTCGGAAACTGAAATACTCTGGCCACATTAAGCGTGGATGGAAGGCATGACTGTACACAGGAAAACTGCAATACCTTCTACAACGTTTCTGTTGTTATTTCCATGTGCATTGATTGACATTTCAAAACACTTGTTCAACCAATTAAAAAAAAAATGTTTACTTCCGTTAATAAAGTCTATTTGGAGTGCAAAGAAGTACTTCAGCAGGTGACAGCCATTCGCTGCATATTGCTTCACGTTGAACTGTGGAGCAAATTTTTTGATAACGTCATATACTTCAGTTTTCAAATTTGTTCTACAGACAAAGTGTAGTGAGACTTTACAAAAACCCTGTAGTTATCTTGCAGAATGAAATCGAAAGCGCAATACAAAGACAAGTGAACAGAGAACGCGTACGTTCACTATACATACGGTGGGCACAGATAAGTAAAAGATAGGGGATATCATTTAAGACTAAATTGCCTTCACAGTCGTTTCGCAGATAATTTCCCTTGAAATGTATTTAACATGGACTATTACCACGACTCGTTAAGTAACGTGACGTTGCGCGAGAATCGATAGCGATTCTCTCCGCGTCGGTAACTTACGGGGTAGGTGAGCCGGTCGCTCAGAAAGCAATGGCAAACTACTGAGCGTAATCTTGCCAAGAAATCAACAATCAGCTGAAAGATGCTGATGTTGACAGCGATGTCCTGTAAAGGATATGCGAAAGAAAAAAAAAAAAATTACCAGGAGGTCCAGCGTAACTGATAGATATGAATTTTTTTTTTTTTTTAAATGTCCTGGACTCCGAGGTCGACTTAGCATAACATCATCATCATGTGCCATATAGATTAACGTGGGTGGTCATGTTTCGCCATCTCACACGATCACCAGAATCGTGAATCAGCTATGTGTTCTTGTCTCGACCATACCAGGTGGCCAAGCCATCCAGGTATTTACTTCTCCACCTTCCCCTTGTTCTTTTCGCCTCAGTCTTGTGAGTTGTCACCAAGTTCTCCATTTATTTCTTCTTATAGCGTGTCCACAACATTGTGACTACGTCTAATTTCTCTAATCTAATTTCTCTAATCTAATTTCTCTAATCTAATTTCTCTAATCAGTTTACAGTTTTTATTTGTTTCTTCTAGGACTTGGTCTTTAGTTTTTTTTTTTTTGTCTGTCCATTGTATTCTTTATATTTTCCTCAGAAACCACATTTCCGGCCTCTTCTTTTGCTTCCATTTGGTCTGTATATCATGGCTTGATATGGTATACTGTTAGATGGTAGCCTAGTTATATGGCCGAACCATTTAACTTGCTGTTTTCTAATGAAATTTAGCGCTGCTATAACCCCAACTTTAGTCCTGATTTCTTCATTCCTAATTTTCTCTCTTCTTGATACAATAAGAATTCTTCTCAGGAATATCATTTCCGTTGTTGTAATTTTTCTTTTCTCTTTTTCTGTCATTGTCCAGGTTTGACATTGGTAGCATAGAGTTGTTAGTAAGATTGTGTTATAGGGTGCTTTTTTAGTATCTACTAATACGTGTTTGTTCTTTGGTATTAGTGCCAATTAATTATCCAATGAGTTGGTTTGCCTTTATTGCATCTATTTTCGATCTCATCTTCTGATTTGCATTAGATTATATTACATTTCCTAAGTACTTGAAGCTGAAAATCACTGAAAATATAATTACCTAGAAAATCACAAACAACCAATAAATGCTGGAGCTCATTGCGATGGCTCAATAATGGGAAAGCTGACGACTTGCCGCTTGCTACCGTCTTCGACGGCGCGAGGGACTGGCAACTGACCGTAGACCTAAAAGACTATGGCAAATACCCTGAGATAATCCGAAGGTTTGGCTTGCGACCTGACATTGTGCTTAGCTCCTCGTCAGCCAAACAGCTAACGCTGATTGAGCTGACAGTCCCGTACGAATCGAATATTGAGGAGCAGCACCTGTGCAAGTTATAGAAGTACAATGATATGGTCGCGAGTCTTAGGCGGGATGGTTACACCGTCAGGCTGTTCGCCGTCGAGGTAGGTGCGCGAGGTCTCGTCTCCTACTCCGTGTTTGATGTGCTGAAAAGACTGGGCATTAAAGGAAAAGCAAGGGCCCGGGCCCAAAAACAACTGTCTGAGGCAGCCGAGAAGGCCTCGTGCTGGCTGTGGAATTGCCGCAGCCTGAATTGGAATGAGTCTCGGCACTAGTATGGTTGGAAGCGGTAACTGCTCTACCAACAATTTCACAGTCAAAACCACTAACTTTACAAACGTCTCGTGTCAGATCTTCAGCCCTTCCTTCGAACGTGGTGGCGAGTCCTAGTGCAGTCAATCACGCAAATGTCGGCCGACGTCCAACCTCGACAACATAGCGGTAATCGACTGTAGGTCGCACCCAGCCCGAGTGCAATTAACAAAGCTGCCATAGTAACCCCCACCTAGCTATGTCACGAGATACGCATACTATGTGGTCTAATCAGTTGCAGACAGACCAAGTGGTGGGTCCGAGTAGAAAGGAAGAATCCGGCTTCCTAAAGTGGTGTGACGTCGTCAACGGGGCGCGAGGAAGGCACACGGCAAGAGAGATAAGTGGAGGCGACGGAGGCCGTGGCTGGGGATGAATCAAGCATCCCACGACCACAAGTGTCAAGGGGCAGACACAGACTGCACGGTCTCCCCCCACCGAGGAAGGGAGGACTTTAGAGTGGACAAGGTAACAGCGAAGGGACAAACTAAAATCAAGGATAATGAACATAACCGAAAGAACGTCTCCACGGCAGGGGGAAGACGCCCGGAGTCATGACCCGGACGGGACAGCTCCCAGAAAGTATTAAGAAACTAAAGGGTCCGAAATGCTTGGGGAAGGGGTGGTCTTCTGAAGATCTGAAGCCCCCTGCCGTGTTTGCTCCACGTCGGAGTTCCTATGACTAGTATTATGTCTTAGTGCCACATTGTCAAAGAACATTTCGAGCCAAAATAGGCCTTATCAGCCATCTTAGAACTCATGGCTCCATACTTTCAACCCCACACGATGAAATGAATGGTCATCATCATTCTTGATGGACAAATGTAAAAAAATATAACATAACACACAGTAATGCAGCTTTACATAACATAATTACGACACACACAGGACGTTGCGGCGACTAGCCTTCATCAGCAAACAAATACATACACAAAACACAACATATGGTCACGGAGAAGACCTTCCGGTGACTACATTGAGGCGTGACGACGGGATGAGAAGAATAAAAAAGATGAAAAATGAAAGCAATGAAGAGAAAATGAACCCCAGCTCAGGATTCTGAGGTTAGTAGGAACATTTTTTTTCAAATTTTCATGTTTTCTTCATTGCTTTCATTTTTTCATCTTTTTATTCTTCTCATCCCGTCGTCACGCCTTAGTGTAGTCACCGGAGGGTCTTCTCCGTGACCATATATATATACTACTATATGTTTTGTTTTGTGTATGTATTTGTTTGCTGATGAAGGCTAGTCACCGCAACGTCCTGTATGTGTCGTAACTCTGTTATGTAAAGCTGCACTACTTTATGTTATTTTATATTGTTTATATTATCACAGCTTTACCGCAGTTCCACCAAATTTTATTTGATGGATAAACAACATTAACATTATGTCTTAGTAATAATAGTATGAATGAAGTATCGTCTCCGTGGTTCATTACTTGGTGTCATTTGCTGATGAAGGCTTGTCGCCACAATGTCCTGTTTTCCGCAATGTATTTTGTAAATTCTCCCTACACTTCGTGGTTTTTTGTGTGTTCTTTAACGCTGTTCGGTTTCTGAAAAATTAAATAAAATATAATCCACACCAACATTATGGTTTATTCAAGAAACGAAAGCAGACGAAGGCTTCCTGAGATGGAAATTCAAAGTTCACCGTCTGCTGTCTGTCTGCCGTGTTGTTGACAATGTTAGGTTAATACACCGTTAAGAAGCATGACCAAAGTACACATTGAACTTAGTACCAGTACTAATTGCAATGGCTACAGTAAACTTATTAATGAACGCTGTTTGGAAGTCTGCTTTACACAAATGGAAGGGATTTTGTTTAGGTGTAAGTGTAAGCAAGAGCAGCAGTCTAACAACAACATACACCCAGCAGGTAAAAGTAAAGTAACATCTTAAAACATCCAAGATCAAAAGACTTTGCCTTACACAAGTAGATGCATTCAGAACATTTTACTTATATATAACATAACATAACATTACATCACATACTGCACTATGCAATTACCATGCACTTGACATAGACATAGTTTATCTTGCTGGTTTGTTGGCGATATCCAACAGTGTTGATAATTGATATTTTCCCATGCCAGAATGAAAAGCTACTATTACTACTAAAATTCTTCTTTTCCCATCTTTGTCAAGTTTTCTATTTATCATTCGGTTATTACAATATGTTAAACCTTCTTATCATAATGTGGCCACAATCGGCAATGCTGACTGTCTCTTTCTGATGCATGTGAACAGTTGTCCCTGTGTTTTAGCCTCTTTCAAAATGTTTTGGTTAAATTACTTATTCATTGGTATCTAATGATATCACAGAGTCCTCTAATCTCTTGTCTCAGATAAGGGCAAACGCAGGAGGTCATGGGGGGGGGGGGGGGGGGGGGGGGGGGGGGGGGGGGTGGGGGGGGGGGGGGGGGAGGGGGGGGGGAGTTGTCTACTGTGAAATATAGCCGAGTCGGAAAAGATTAGGCCATAAGGCAGCTGCCCTGAAAAAAAAACTGTAAGGAAAGAAAACCTATCCATGGCTAGACAGATCCCCTTAGTTTGGATGAAATTTGTCTACGGGAAGTAAAACTTACACCTTGCCTGCCGAAGTCAGACGCTGACTTTTAATGTGCATAACTAGATGTGATGCACTCCCATCAAAAGAGGGAATAGAAGATTATTTCTTGTGGCTCTGCATGCATGGTATTTTCAGCATTCATCTCTTCAAACAAATGTGTAAGATTCACAGCCACATGTTATATTTGTTGTATGTAACATGCAAAAATTCTTTTGAGAGAAATGCTAAAAGTTGAAAGGGAGCTAACCCAAAACAAACCAGCAGAAGCCACGGAAAAGACCACAGAGAAGCCGCAAAATGAAATCCAACAAAAGACCGAGCCGGAACAGCAAGCTAAAGACAACAGCCCAACCACGACGCCCAAGAAATTCAAGGGGAAACCAATATCCCGCCAGACCTCTGAAGAAAACCTAGAGGAGCGCCATAATGATGGCACAAAGTCACCATTGGGTTCACCTCCATTTACCTTGGAGTATCTCGTCGCACAATGCAAACAAGAAGAAAGGAAAAACGAATTCAGGCGCAAGGAATTCAAAAGGCGCATGGCAGAAAAGGAAAAAAACATGCCCAAGAAATTCAAGGGGAAACCAATGTACCACCAGACCTCTGAAGAATACCCAGACATACACTATGATAACGAACACCCCAAATACCCAGATGGGTACTATTATGATGGTGCAGAGATCGTCCCGTGGTTGACCACAGAGGAAGAAATCGAAAGGCAGCAGAAACTCAAACTCGAAAGAGAAAAAAGGCGCAAGGAGGAAAATGAAAACATCGAAAAGCTTCTACAGACAGTACACAAAAAGGAGGCAAAAAGACCAAATAAAAAGTCCTTATAAGGACTGCACCCAGGCAAGCAAAATGCACAAGGAGCCAACACTGACAAAAGAAACCACCAGAGGAGACGGACTCAAAGGAAAACTTGCCGGCCAACCAATCCCCTAGCTGATGTCACAAGCACAAACTCTGCAAATCAATAAGCTAGCTAAGATTGGCGCAGAAAACTAGACAAACTTATCCAGCACCATGAACCTGCCACGATTATAACCAAGCCGTGGAGGCTAGTTGAAAGGTGGTGGAAAGTTTTTTTTTCCTTCGCAAAATGAACTCGGACTGGACTGTACAATGCATGTTTATTTGCCTTAATTATGTCATTTATCCATCTTGTGCAAGAACAACCGCTGTATTTTTTTCCAATTGCATCTGAGTAATGTTGCTTTCTCTGGAACAGTAGGTAGTTGGAATATCTGATCAAACCATTTTGCTTGCAATTTTTTATGACATTAAGCACTGGTATTATCATTATTATGCTAATTTGTTCTTGAATGTCATCATTACTGATCAAATCCCTTATTGTTAAGTAAAGCAGAAATCACAGGTGTTACATCTTTGTTGTAACAATTGTTCATTTTTTGTTGGCTGTTTATGTAAACACATGCAATTTAATTAGTTGTTACGCAAAGGTAAGCAACTGATAATTTGTGCTGGACAAACATTATTCTAAATAACACCTGCACTAAAGGGCCAAAGGAATAGTCAATTGGAAAATCTATCTTAGATTCAGTTTGTTTATGTGGTTTGCATTGCTTCTTCTTCTGTTTGTTTAGATTCAGTTTGTTTATGTGGTTTGCATTGCATTGCAAGATGAAAAACATACTGACCAATAAAAAGATGTCAATTGAAATGAGAAAAAGAGTGTTGAAGTGCTACATAGAACCTGTACTTTTATATGGATGTGAAGCATGGACAATGAGCAGACAAGCTGAAAAACATCTGATTGATGGCTGTGGAAATGTGGTTTCTGAGGAAAATGCAAAGAATACCATGGACAGACAGAAAAATCAATGAACAAGTCCTACAAGAAACAAATGAAGATCGTAAACTGATTAGAGACATTAGACGTAGGCAGTCACAATTTTTTGGGCATGTTATGAGAAGAAATGAATTGGAGAACTTGGTGACAACTGGCAAGATCGAAGGGAGGAGACCAAAGGGAAGACCAAGGATTAAATACCTGGATGGCTTGGCCATGTGGCATGGTCGAGACAGAAACACGGAGCTGATCCACGACTCTGGTGATCAAGTGAGATGGCAAAACATGACCGCCCACGCTTATTGGCATGGCACATGATGGATGGATGGATTGCTTCCTCTTCTGTCATTTATTCCCCATTGGAGCATAGGTCCTCATGTCTGCTACATGTGTTTTCTTTCCCTATTCATTCACAGTTCTATCATTCTAGGTGTCAATTCTAGAGATTTTTCTAGGATAAAGAAGGAGCTACCCAGATTCCTTGCAGTTTTCTCTGCATCACGTTATTCTTTTTCAAGAAGAGGCTCCTTTTATCTTAACTGGTGTCTGAATTATTGTTTATAATCTTATAATTATTTATATCCAGTCACCACTATATCCTCCATCCATTTCTTTCTGCATCTTAGCTTAACCTGCTTTCTGGATTTATGGAAAACAAATGAAAGCAAATTATGACTCGGTAGCTAGATAAAACAAAAACACATACAGATCAAAGCATCTGTTTCAACCAGTTGTTTTCAGCAAAGAAAAAAACAGAAACAGAAGAGTACTTAGCTAAAAAAAACAAACTGAAATGTAGCAATATAGCTAATATTGGGATAACTTCGGTAGCATTCATCTCTCATTTTAATATCATAGTTGATTTATGGCAGATTAACCAGGTTACAAAAGTTGTTGAATTTCTTAGAGTTGAGAACTGAGACAAGAGTTTAGTTCTCATAAAGTAATAACTTTGTTTATATATAAAATCTTTAATATTTCACATTCCAATGTTATGTCATGCAGCATACTTTTCCATACAATTGGTTGGTAAGATCATCCATACATGGTGATCAGCCTAATACTTCTCTGCCTGGCTTAGAATTTATCTGTGTTATGGTGTCATCACTTCATATGGAAAAAAAAAGTATACGGTTTACATTACTTTGTTCCTAAATTGAGCAAGTCTTTTTGTAACATTTGTCAACATCTTTGTGTCATTTATTGCAGTGAATATCTGAATTCTCTGGAATACACGGCCTGTTTAGTTTAGTATAGTTTAGTCGATGGATCAACATCACGGCACACGGGTATAACCCATAAGTGCCTCCGTTCTCCTCCTAACTCAACCTGAATTTGGAGAAACTCAGCTCAGTGCACGAACTCCATAGCACACGGCGAGGATCCTGAAATACTTTGGGTAGATTTTTAACTCATAATATAATAAATTGAATCAAACCTACACGGCCTGTATTCCATCCCAGTGTATCCACGAGTTATTTCTGCTCATCTTCAAATTACTGTTGCCAATCATAACCTGATTTTATCTCCCAATGATTTTATGTTAGTGGTATAGAGGGAACAGCGATGGAAGGCATAACTCCTGGAAGAATAGGCAGGGATCAACAAAGATGAACACAGGACATTGCAGACACATTAGGCATGAGGGACATGGAAGGGAGAAATGACAAGAGATCAAGAGGCTTTTCAGTGTGCCATAATGAGAGTGACATTCTGAAATGGACCTGCTGCTTGATGATGAAATTGTGTAAAGGTATTTTTTTTAAATGTGCATTAAAAGGTAAATCCCTGTTGTATTGTGTTTTGATTTGACATACTTCATATTTCTGTGACAGGTGAGGATGCTTCATGATGTAGCAGTTTCTGAAGCACCATTGAAGGGGATTCGAGTGCTGGATTTATCCAGGTATATTTATATATAATTTATACAGGTATCCTGGCACATCTGGTGTTTTTGTTCATTCTACCATAGCTAAACACAATGCGTTTCCACTTCTCTTTATGCTTGATGATATTTCTCCAGTCAGTGACTTTCATTCATTCTAGATCTAGTTCAGCATGAACAATGTGTGCACAGGTTCCTTTGTCTTTGAAATCACTTCTGGAAGTCATCATGCTATGTTTCAGTGTTTTTATTTATATATTTTTTTTTGCGCTCGCCCGCTTTGAACTCGCGTAGTCCATGCACACTACTTCTAGTAGCACTGGACTGAACTTTGCATGCTGATTATCTTTCCCTATTATCAGTGTCCCTCACAGTCAGGCGAACCCACTCCGACTTCAAAGGTACTTGTAATTTATATCCCCAAGTCAAGGATGAGAAGTCAAAATCTTGGTCCAATTGTCCTGTGAAGGGGTTGAACTTCTTACTTCAACATCAGCACACTGGATGTTTAAGAAAACACACTCTTATCCATTCAGGCATGCTGACCTCCTTTTAATGTTTCATATAATGAATTTCATTTTCCAAAGTAGTAGTAAAACAATCTTATTTATGCTCTTTATATTTGTCTTCAGTTTGTAGTACATGCATGTTTATAAATATAAAGCACATTTCCCTCTCATTATTAGTATCCTGATTTTATTATTGAATGTACTCGGATTTATTATGGAGTACAACATGTTTCATGCAGTGTACACATTAGTTACCACTGCTGATGTTTGGTAAGTTTCTAATTCAGAATTATAATTTGGTAAAAAATGAAGTCCACTACCAGTAATCCTTGCAGGAATCAAACTATGAAATAATATTGAACTTCTTAGTATTGTAAATGCAATATGAAGAGTATTATTACACTTTAGGTTCAAATTGTTTGGTTCTTTTTGACTATGTCATTTGCAATCCTCTGTGTAACTGTATATTTCAACATTCATTCCTGTGACAGAATTTTGGCAGGTCCATATTGCACAATGATTCTTGGAGACATGGGAGCAGAAGTCATCAAAGTGGAAAAACCTGGCAAGTTCATTTATTATTATTAACTCTACTTTTTGAAGTTTAGTGGTTAGTGAAGATCATCATCAGTTTACTCCAGACATAGTGCTCCAATCTCTTCCTTACCATCTCTGCCCGCATATATTAACTGATTGTACCAGTTCCGTATCTGTGGTTCTGAAGTTTACTTTTTCTTAATTTACCACAGTCTGCGACTAAGATTTTTCTCATTAGTGATTATTCCTGACCTGTTATTGTATATCAGTCAAAAGGTTAAAGGTGAAACAATTCATTGTACAGGGTTTTATGCCATCTGGTCTGGTCTCTCTGCAGAATGACAAGTCGCCTGCTGAGAGCATTGCAGAAAGCACAAACTCTAAAGCTCCAGCCTTGACCACCAAGGTGTCTAAACAATTTCACTCGTGGTCTGAATGATGCAGTCAGAAAATTAACCTACTGCTTTCTGAGCAGAGGCAGATGGCTTGAACACTTCATCATAGAGATCTTGCCATGCTCTGTATAACTTTCGCTACTTCCATCTCTCTCCCTTCCTCTTTCTCTCTCTTACACACACATACATATATGCAATACACAGATGCTGGTATGTGCTTGTATATTGTTATGAACAGGATCACAGATGTGTGCTAGTCCTCCATTAATAGTTCCACTAGACACAGAGATTACATGATATGCAACAAAATTATGCCCATAGTACCTGCATATATCTTCATATGCAAGAGAAAAATGGGCTAACACGCTTGCCTATCAGATCAGCGTTCAAATGTTTTAAATCCCATTGAGGCAAATTTATAAAACGACCTTAGGTTTTCAAATCGGAAGCAGTCCTAAAATGGGTTTCCTGGAAATGTCGTGGGAAGTAAATTCAGCCAGCATAATTTTGACATCACATCACAAAAAACTCCAAATTTGGGTCTAAAAAAATATGGGACTGGTACATATGCCCATTTAAGCCTAAGCCGGGGGAAATATGCTCCTTACGTACTTATTTCAAAAACCCTTTTTGTGGTCCAATTATTTACAAAAATAGGGGGCCAGCCCCATAAAAACCACCAGTTTGCAACGGTTTCGTTAACTACATCGGGTACTTTTGTCATTTTTATCCCCTTGTTTTAAATTTGTGTCATTAACTCCTTCTTCAAAATTAAGTTCCCAACTTTATACCATTTTAATCTTACTAGGGGCCCCAAAACAGGGTAAATAATGTTAGTTTGTAGTCTCATCTCATCCCAAATTTATCATGTTTCTCTTTACCCTTGCGGTGTCGAGGTGAAGTATAAACTTCGTGAGAGTGCCCGGTTATGGGCTTTCGTATATCGACATTCCCATGGATTCTGTTATTCCCTCAGTCCAACGTTTACGTGGTCGGCCTCTTCCTCTGTTTCCATCTGGTCTGTACATCATTGCTTGTTGTGGCATGCTGTTGACTGGTAGCCTACTTGCATGGCCAAACCATTTGACTTGCTGCTTTCTAATAAAATCTAGAGCAGCTTTAACCCCTACTTTAGTCCTGATTTCTTCATTTCTGATCTTATCTCTTCTTGATACATTGAGTATTCTTCTCAGGAAACCTCATTTCTGTTGTTGTGATTTTTCTTTTCTCTTTTTCTGTCATTGTCCAGGTTTGGCATTGGTAGCAGAGAGTTGGTAGGAAGATTGTGTTGTAAAGTGCTTTCTTAGTAGTTATTGATACATGTTTGTTCTTTAGTATTGGTGCCATTTGTCCAATGAGTTGATTTGCCTTATTGCACCTATTTTCGATCTCGTCTTCTGATCTGCCATTTGATGATATTATACTTCCTAGGTACTTGAAGCTCTTTACTTGTTTCAAGGGATGTTCGTTTAGGTAAATTGTTGCTGTTTGTTCTTCTTTAGTTATAGTTTGTAGTAAGTGAATAAATTCAAATATCTGGACACATTGATAACATCACATGGAAGATGTATCACTGCATTTGATAAAATAAGGAACATTTTATACAGAGTGCATTTTTAATGACTGCAGTTTTTGAAAATATTGCCGTTCCAAGTTTTGTATTTATCTATTATGTGCATTGTGTTTCTTGTATTCCACAGTAGGTAAACACAAAACTTGGAACGACAATATTTTTAAACACTGCACAGTCATTAAAACTACACCCTATACAATAAATCTTAGTCACTGAGGTTAGAAAATAATTCTTGCATGTTACATAGAACCAGTTTTAACATGTGGCTGTGAATCCTGGACAATTAATAAACAAGCAAAGAAATCGCTAGAATTTTTCAGAGATATGGTTGTACAGAAGAATGCTGACACTTCCTTGGACAACCAACATGAATAATCTAAACATTTTCAAAGAGGCTAAGACAGTGAGACAAATCACAAACATAAAAAAAGGCAGGTATCATTTTTTGACCACATCAAGAGAAGACAGAACATATTGTGACAACTGGAAAGATCTGTGGAAGGAGAGATAGAGGAAGACAAGAGAGATTTTTGACAATCTTGTATCATGACACGGAAGTGTGTCAGCACAAGAATTGATACATGCAGCTGATCGTAAGATGTGGACAAGTATGTTCATCCATCCAGTTAGCAAGATTCTTGATGATGATGATTATAATTCCAGTTGTGTCATTAACTTTCTGTCACATAATTTGTCACTTTTAACTCACTTAGTCCCTAAAGTTATCATAGCAGATACCCAAGGGAGAAATAACCACTGTAAAAAGTCTCTGACCATCAGAGAGGCTAAATGCACTGTGGAATTGGCCACTGAGAAGGCCAGATTCTTTTAGATTCACTGATCAAATATAAATTTTAAGTGAACACATTACACAATTGTTGGGATTCAAAGGGAACAGCCAGTCACACATCATGGAATGGAAAGTGTTAATGCCTTTTAAGCAGCCCTCTGTTACATAAGTACTAGGAGCTAGGAGCTGAAAGATTTAATATGATGGCATTAAATCATATTCCTTTCAGGTACTGGTGATGATACTAGAACTTGGGGTCCACCATTTATGGGCTCTGAAAGCTGCTATTACTTGTGTGTGAATCGAAACAAGAAGGTACATCTATGTTGTTGTATGGGATAGATGTTAAAGGTATTTACAGAAATTATTCAGTTGGAATCTAATGACTGAAATGAATAATTAGATGTGTAAACAAAATAAGAATATTTGTAGACTTAAATGTCAGTTTACTTGCCATTAAGCGACATTCATATTGTGAAGTCAGGTGGTTTGGACATATAACAAGACTTTGAGACAAAGTCTCAAACAGCTAGCCACAAACAGCAAATACATTTAGATACAATGTAAACAGAACAAAAGTCAGACCCCATAAAAAACGCATAACAGAGAACACATCATTTGCAGCCTTCCCCAGGGCTTTCTTGTTTTGTTGTCTTTCATCACCCGGTGGAGGATATACCCTCAACCAACATATGCCAGTCACTTAGAAGATTTGTTCATGACTGGTTCAGTTGGATTTTGCAGCTAACATGTTCTGTGGTAATCAGTGTCATAAAAACTCTCCTTAGTCGCCTCTAATGAAATGCATGGTAGATTATGATATTACTATTTTTTGCTTTCTGATTCAATGAGTATAGTAAGTAAGATCTCGATGGCCTTGGTGTGAAGGCAATTGGTGAAGTTTCAGAAGAGGCTGACAAAAAAATCAGGTTTATTTTTGTGCCACGGCATGCTAGTGTAAGAGGAAATTAACAGGCTGGTATGTTTGTCAGCAAGGCTGTTGTGGAAAGTGGACAAGCAGTGAACTGGGTTGATATTGTGAATGCCGTCAGAAAGGCAGGGTGATTAAACAAGTCAAAAGATGACTGTGAATCTGCAACCGTGACCAGATTACAAGAACATAAGTCAAAAGAGTGAAGCCAGACAAGAGCACTATAGACGGGGCCAAAGAATAATAATCAAGCAACACAGAATTGGTGCCATTGACCGCTACAAGCTGAGGGAGATACTGAGGAAGGGGTCTGAGCACTTACGGACTGAATGATTTGATTATCTGTGAGGATAGTCTGACAACTAACTAACTAACTAACTAACTAACTAACTAACTAACTAACTAACTAACTAACTAACTACCAACCTAATTAACTAACTAAATAACTAACTAACTAACTAACTAATTCAATCAATCATGTGCCATGCCGGAAAGTGTGGGCGGTCGTGACTCGCCATTTCACTCGATCACCAGAGTCGTGGATCAGCTCAGTGTTCCTGTCTCGTCCATGCCACGCGGCCAAGCCATCCAGGTATTTTCCTCTCGGTCTTCCTCTTGGTCTGTTCCCCTCGATCTTGCCAGTTGTCAATAAGTTCTCCAATTTCTTCTCATAACATGTCCAAAAAACTTTGACTGTCTTCGTCTAATTTCTCTAATCAAGTTACGATTTTCATTTGTCTCCTGTAGTACTTGGTCATTGGTTTTTCTGTCTGTCCATGGTATTCTTTGCATTTTCCTCAGAAACCTACATTTCTGCAGCCATCAGATGTTTTTCAGCTTGACTGCTCATTGTCCAAGTTTCACATCCATACAAAAGAACAGGCTCTATGTACCCCCTCAACACTCTTTTTCTCATTTCAATTGAAATCTTTTTATTGGTCAGAATGTTTTTCATCTTGCTAAAGGCTACTTTCGCCATGGCGATTCTTGTTCTAATCTCTTCAAGGCATCTCCCATCAGATGTTATGACTTTTCCAAGATAATTGTATCGATTCACTTGTTGAAGAATATTCCCATTTACTTGTATATTACATTGTGGTACTTCGTTCTTCCTAGTGACGACCATAACGTGTGTCTTCTTACAATTTAATTCCAACCCCAGCTAACTAACTAACTAACTAACTAACTAACTAACTAACTATATTTTGCTTCCCTTATGAGTCTCTATAACACACAGCTGACCCCAAGGCCTTGTTTAGAGCAGTTTGTCTGAACAACACATATGAGGTGACAGAATGACTGAACAACACATATGAGGTGACAATGACTGAACAGCACATGTGAGGTGACAATGACTGAACAGCACATGTGAGGTGATATGGTCAGTTTAATACCATTTGCCTTTACTTTTCAAGAGAAATCTCAAGTACCAGTTTTATGAGATTGGATCAGCCCAGAAACGTGCCGAACAGAAAACCTATCCACAACTAGGAAGGAACCCTAGACCCAAAACATCTATCTAGCATGTTAGCTACCATGGCACCTAAATATATTTTAAAACAAAACCAATAATAAGAGACCTTGCTCTGTTGATTTGCATTCATTTCTATGGTTTAAATGTTTAGCAAGTAATCATTTTAATAATAATTTTAGTGACAGGAAAGGCATGTGATTAATACAGTTAAAAGAGATAGTAAATTATGAATGTAATTGTAATCCTGTGTTAATTGTACATTTAGTAAGTGTCTGGCACACAGTTTCTAAGACATTGTCTAACTTGTTAGTACTCAGTGTTTGTTGTTGTTGTTGTTGTTGTTGTTGTTGTTGTTGTTGTTGTTGTTGTTGTTGTTGTTGGAGTCTTGACACCTGACACATTCTGTGTGTAAACTGTTCATGAATGACTTGTGAAGTTAGTTATACATATTGCACCATATTTTCCACCATTTGAGAAGCACTGGCATATTAGATGCACCTATAATTTGACAAGGAATATTTAGGAAAACTATAAATAAGTATGTTTTTAGTTGTTTGTATTTACAACTCAAATACAGTGCATAAAAAATAGCAAATCGCTATGAGAGCGCAGTGACTAACTTACATACTTGCTGTCCATTGGTCATGTGTTTTAATCGCCTTCTGGGTGGGAATAGTTTTTATTGATCTAATGTGAAGCAGAATATGTTCTGGGAAGTAAAGGCAGCCTGTATAATATTAACTGCGTCATCCAGTGACTTATGATTGGGGTTATCTATATGTATGTGTAATGTGCCATGGAACTGGTGATCATGTTTCTCGACAAACATCTATCCTCTATGTTCTTGATCATGTGACTGCTATCATCTTCTGTACTAGTGTGCCAAACTTCCAAACCATCCAGCATTTTCTACCTCTGTCAAGCTTTGTCACTTATACCATCAGTCTTCCCCCCTTCCCCCACATTCTCCCCACCACCACCTTATCCCCCCTCTCTCTCTCACTCTCACACACACATACACAGAAATAGATTTACTAACAGGACATGTATTACTTTCTGGCTTTTCAGAGTATCACAGTTAATATGAAGAAACCGGAAGGAGTGAAGCTGATCAAAGAGGTTAAATCATTGTATGAATTAGATGACTGACCTGACACTATGTTTGCTTATATTTGTAATTTTGAGCCAATTTTGTTTCTAAACATTTATCCCTAAAATGGATATGTCTATTTTTAAATGTGTGTGCCTGGTATATTTGTTTATTTTTGTTTGTGTTTCTTTATTAGACACACCTTACTGAGCTTAAGGCAGATCCATAGATTGAAAACAATGTATTCCCTTGGTGAACTTAAATACAGAAGCCACAAACAATATGTTGCACGATTTATTGCCTGGCATATTTTGTTGTACCTCGTTGGGTGCATACTGCAGTTATATATCAAATAATGTGAATAAATTAATAATTCTGTGTCTAACATATTTAAGACACATAGTCACAGGTAT
>JACEFZ010010343.1:0-19259 GCA_014155875.1 Cepaea nemoralis | reverse complement strand
AAAAAAACCTAAAAAAAAAAAAAAAAAAAAATTCTTCTTTATAATGATGATCAACAGTCAATGCTTATTTACAAAAAAATTTCTTTGTTCAAGCCAACAAACAGTACTACGAAACACTACCTTCAATGGATTATCGCCCAATGGTTCTTCACTAATATTGATCACTTCTTAAACGGTGCCCCGAAACCATACTTTGTTTTAAAGATTAACTTTTAAATTTGCCCCTTACTAAACATCAATCGTTTCACAGACTGAATATAAAGGCACAAAAAAATTTTGTTAGTCTAGTTTAGTCGTTTAGTTTAGTCGATGGTCAACACACGGCAAAGGGTGAACCATAAGTGCCCGTTCTTCCCAACTCAAACCCGAGTCGGAAAAAACCGCTCAGTACACGAACTCTGCGAGGATCCTGAAATACTTTTGGTAGATTTTTAACTCGAATTTTGCCCGGGCAGCGCCGTTAGGCTACTCTTTTTTCGATTTCCAACTGCCAAGGGATTTTTTACTGTTGCGCAACCAATACAGACGGACGCCCAATCACACTACCCAGAGGAACAGGGAAATTTTCTTACCTTGAAGTCCACGAGAAAACATCCAGGTCACCCCAGGGGCTTGAACCCGCGGACCTCCAGCACTCGAGGCGGACACCATACCTCGAGACCACGCAGCCCCCTTGATAATTAACACCCAATGGTTCCATTTTTTTTTTTTTTTTTGGCATATCCTTTACAGGACATTGCTGTCAACAAAAGCATCTTTCAGCTGTATGTTGATTTCTTGGCAAGATTACGCTCAGTAGTTTTCCATTGCTCTCTGAGCGGCCGGCTCACATACCCCGTAAGTTACCGATGCGATTCGAACCACTGCTGATTCTCACCGTCATCACGTTACCCACGAGAGTATACGAGAATACGGAGAAAAGTCATAACCTCTAAGCCAATGGTTCCATTACTAGAAGTAAATAAGCTTCTTTAATAACAATATAAAAGTACCAAGAATGCTCTGCTCTTTCAATGATAATTAACCACTTTTCAAATCTTCAATCAGCTTTTTCAATATATATATATATATCATATATATCTATATATATATATATATATATATATATATATATATATATATATATATATATATATATAACTTTGGTAAGGATGACTCTCATGTCCTTTTCAGGACCCATCCCCCACTGGTCCAAGCCTGACACCCAGCTCGCGCCTGTGGCTCCTAGTGGCTGTCAGCATGCGACAGCGGCCACACCCACCCCCCGTTCAACAGCTGTGAGAGGCTGGCTAAACCAGGCGTGGGTAGCCGATTTGATGTCAAACCAAGCGGTGAACTAGGGTATGCCTACCCAGCATGTGAAGACAGGATCCGGCAGACTGCGCGGAAGAAATCATTCCTGATTCAACGGGCAAGACGGCGTTTACCTGCAAAGCGTTGTGGAATGTAATGAGCACGGCAAGGCATGTAGAGCGCCCTGGTCATCCACTGCACCTGTATTCGTCTCCAGTCGTCTTGACTTGTCTTGCCACTGGATTCAGATGGACTCAGGCGAGAGAGTGAGGTCGACGAATTTCGCAACTCTTCCTCACTAATCCAATTCATCGCGCAAGTCATTCTTCATCCAACGTCATATATCACCTTCAAGCCCTGTGGTGATGGGCGAGCGGCGAAGCGGCAAGCGTGGGTACGCTGGCAGCCGTAGTCGCAGACCTGCACACCGGCGGCTCAGGCCATATGGTCGTCTTCTACTGACGAAGCAGCAGTGGGATTCGGCAGCCCCCTGAGCGACTGAGCAGCCCTCTATAGGAACGCGCTCATCTATGATCACTCAGATAGCCCCGAAGTGCTCATCTATACAGATGGATCTGTTGTAAAGCAGCAGAGAAGTGCGTGGGCATTTACAGCCCGTTCAGCGGGCCGAACCGTTCAAGAATCCAGTGGTGCCCACTCTATGACCACGAGCAGCATGACGATGGAGGTGATGGCAGTTACACAGGCTTTCATATGGCTGGAATCACTGCATTATACCAACGTGTGTGTACTAAGTGATTCAATGAGCATGATTCAGAAGGTCGAAGCTGGATCTGTACGTAGACAGTGGACTGAGTCGCTGCAGAAGTCTGTTGTCCGCAAAGTCACCTTCATCTTCGTCCCGGGACATGCAGGAGTCGAGGGAAATGAACGAGCTGATAAACTGGCTGGCTCTGCACCCCCTGTAGATGGCCAGCCCATGGATCGTGCGGATGTTATTAACGCCCTTAAAGATATGGCGAGAACAGAGGATTTTGACGCCAGTGATTCCACATCGCTCTCCAGGATGAAAAGACCTGGGAGTAAGAATCGGCACAGCCAGACGCGAGAGGTACATCGGGAAAACAAAGCGCCTCGTCAACCAACACATAACTGGCACTATTAGCCACCGGACGCTGATGCATATGCTGGGGGGAGGATCTGAGCACCTATGGACATGTCCGGAGTGCAACGAAGATACCCCAACTGATAACTAACTAACTAACTAAGGAACACACTGCTCATCTGCATAGCATGAGGAAGGGGTTAGAAAAGGTGCCCTAAACATTGTCTGCTTCATCACTACCTAACCAGCTAGCCGCGGTTGGTGGGTACCCTTAACTGCGGTCGACATACAAACAAAGATAAGACAAGCAAAGCTAAAAGAGTAACCCATATTCCCTTAACAATTGGAACATGGAATGTACGCACCCTACATGACAGAGATGGCGCGTCGGGTCCAGAGAGACGAACAGCACTGATTGGGAGAGAGCTGGGCAGGTACAAAATCGACATTGCAGCCTTGAGCGAGACACGGCTTGCAGAAGAAGGCCAAATCTGTGAAATAGGTGCCGGCTACACATTTTTCTGGAGTGGTAGGAAAAGCTAGGAAAGACGCCAATCCGGTGTGGGATTTGCCATAGAGTCGGCCCTGGTCGGCAAACTAGCTGGATTTCCAAAGGCTATAAACGACAGGCTTATGACCATTAAATTGCCCCTTCTGAATGGAAGGAAGCATGCAACCATTGTGAGTGTCTACGCACCAACTATGACCAATGAAGATGATGTCAAGAACAAGTTCTATGAGGACCTGCAAAATGTATTAACATCTGTTCCCAAAGGAGACAAACTTATACTCCTTGGGGATTTCAATGCCAGAGTAAGCACGGACACCACCTCTTGGAGTGGCATTATTGAAAAGCATGGAGTCGGAAATTGTAACAGCAATGGACTCCGCCTCCTTCAGACATGTGCCGAACATGATCTCCTGATTACGAACACAATTTTCCGTCTTCCCATGAGAAATAGGACATCGTGGATGCACCCTCGCTCGAAACACTGGCACCTCATTGATTATGTCATTGTCAGGAGGAGTGACAAACAAGACGTTCGGGTGACAAAATCCATGTGTGGTGCCGACTGTTGGACAGACCATCGTCTCACTATCTCAAAAATAAACACACACATCAAACCACCACGGCGTCAGCAAGGGGTGAAAATGCCAAAAAAAAAAAAAAAAACTAAATGTCACCCGCCTAAACAGCAAGAAAATGCAGCTGTCGTTTGAAAATACGCTGGAAGTCCGCCTCAAGCCCAATGCTGCAGCTAAACAGGATACAGAAACAGAGTGGAGAGCTCTAAAGGACATAATTTACAACACTGCTATGGAAATCTTGGGTTCAACCCCCCGAAAGCATAAAGACAGGTTTGATGAAAATTCCGAAGCTCCTCAAGAAACATTTGAATGACCCGAAGTCAACATAAAAAAAGATGAATTCAAGAACATTCAGAGAGTAGTGCAGCAGAAACTTCTGCACATGCGGGACTGCTGGATGAGCAGCAAAGCTGATGAAATTCAAGGCTTTGCTGACAGACATGATATGAAAAACTTCTACGACTCACTGAAAGCCGTCTATGGTCCTATATCACCAGGCATAGTTCCCCTCCTCAGTGCAGATGGGGGAACATTGGTCACCGATAATAAAGAAATCGTTCAACGCTGGGCAGAACATTTCAGCAACATCTTAAATGCAACTTCCTTCTTCGATGATGAAACCATCAACTGCCTTCTTCAAGTTCCCAACAATGATACACTTGATGAGCTGTCAACCATAGTGGAAGTAAACAAAGCCATCCAGCAACTTTCCAGCGGCAAGGCACCTGGTCCTGACTCTATCCCGGCAGAGATATACAAGGCAGGTGGGCCGGTCCTAACAGAGCAGCTTCACCAAGTCTTTACAAACATATGGGTGAACGAGACCATGCCACAAGATTTCAAGGACGCGTCAACAGTCCACCTTTACTAACGTAAAGGAAACCGCCAATCCTGAGACAACCACCGAGGCATCTCCTTGCTTTCAATTGCAGGTAAGATACGCGCCAGAATTCTTCTAAATCGCCTCACGGCCTATCTCGATCAAGGTCTTCTTCCTGAGAGTCAATATGGCTTCAGAAAAGAACGTGGAACTGTTGACATGATTTTCGCTGCAAGAAGAGAAATGCCAGGAACAGAACTGCGAAATGTTCTCCACTTTCATTGACCTTACCAAGGCTTTTGATACAGTCAGCAGAGAAGGACTGTGGAAGATTATGGCAAAATATGGCTGTTCACGAAAGTTCATGATGGCGTGCAGGCAAGAGTACAGGAAAATGGTGAACTATCTAAGCCCTTTCCTGTCACCAATGGAGTGAAGCAAGGATGTGTCCTGGCACCAACACTGTTCAGCCTCATGTTTTCAGCTATGTTGACGAATGCCTTCGAGAATATCGACATTGGAATAGTCATCAACTACCGCATGGATGGAAAGTTATTCAATCTCAGAAGGCTGAAAGCTAAAACCAAAATTAACAGCGACACCGTCAGAGAGCTCCTGTTTGCTGATGATTGCGCTCTATACGCCAACTCAGAGGCGGACATGCAACATAATGTTTCAGCTTTCTCACCTGTGCCAACTTTGGGCTCAATATCAATTTGGAGAAGACTGTAGTTATGTACCAGCCAGTTCCAGGGAATAATCACACTGTGCCGAATATCAAAGTGAATGGTCATAGTCTAAGTGATTGTCGACAAATTCACCTATCTTGGCAGCACTGTGTCACAAGCTGCCACAATTGATGATGAAGTTAATGCAAGAATCTCCAAGGCCAGCGCGGCCTTTGGCAGACTGTACAAGAATGTATGGGACAGAAATGGAATAAGCCTGCAAACAAAGCTGAAAGTCTACAAAGCAGTTGTATTTTCCGCACTGCTATATGCTTGTGAAACCTGGACTGTTTATCAGCGACACGCTAGGAGATTAACCCACTTCCACAAAGTCTGCCTCAGGAAGTTACTGAAGATTAAATGGCAAGACAAGATCCCAGACACTGAAGTCCTAGAAAGAGCGTCCCATGCCCAGTATCCACACTCTACTAATGAAGAATCAGATTCGCTGGGCTGGTCACTTGACTCGCATGCCAGATCACAGGCTCCCTAAACGAATTTTTTACAGGCGAGTTGCGTTGTGGTAAACGCTCCCAAGGCGGCCAGAGGAAACGCTTTAAAGACACTGAAAATCTCACTGAATGCTTTTGGAATTCATCATGACACCTGGGAGACTGCAGCCAGAGACCGAAATTCGTGGCGTGCATCATTACGCAAGGGTGCAGTCACTTGTGAGGCAACCAGGACTGCAAGAGCTGTGAAGAAAAGACAGAACAGAAAAACCACTGCAGGAAATCCTCCTCCAGAAACGTCAAGCATTCTTTGTCCACATTGTCAAAGAACATTTCGAGCCAAAATAGGCCTTATCAGCCATCTTAGAACTCACGGCTCCATACTTTCAACCCCACTGGATGAAATGAATGGTCATCATCATTCTTGATGGACAAACAACAGATATATATATATATATATATATATATATATATATATATATATATATATATATATATTTATAAGTTCAAAGATTGAATCAATCTTTTAATGATAATTAACACCTTTAAAAAAACATCACTTAACACCCAATTTGTTCCTTACTAGATATCAACCAGCATTTATTTTAACAACATAAAAGTGCCAAGCATGGACTACTCGTTCAATGATAATTAACACTTTTTCAAAAACATCAATCAGCTTTTTCAAAAACAATATAAAAGTACAAAGATTGAATCCATCTTTTAACGATAATTAACAGCCAATGGTTTCCTCACTAACATTCGTCACTTCTGAAGAACCAAGCGTGCCCTGGGAGCAGCGATATACTAATGGCTGGACACTTCTCTACCTGCCCGGTAGTCATGTATGAAGAACAAAGTAATCGAACCAAGCGTGCACTGGGAGCAACGATAGACAAATAGCTGGACACTTCTTTATCTGTAAGTTATGTGTGAAGAACAATGTAATTGAACCAAGCGTACACTGGGAGCAACGATGCACTAATGGATGGACACTTCACTGCTAGCCCCGTGTTCCCGTGTTCGAGCCGGATTTTAAAAATTGGCCTGTGCTGGCAGGTCAACCTACCAAATAATCGGTATCAGGAAATGACTTGGGAAGTGAAGGTTTCCGGTGTGAACTTGACCATGCCACCTACAAGTGCCGATTACACCACACAACTGTGGAGATAATACCACATGCCCAATATGATTTATTGCGCATAAATTGATTCCTTGACATTATTTATAAGAATGCACTTTACATGCAATGCCGGCGATTGTGGCTTAGGCGTTAGTGAAAGCAGTCTCGCAATAATTCGAAATAGTAAGTCGTGTGTTTGACATTAGCTGCAGATTGCATTGTGTTGATTTTAATGGCATGAGGCGACGCCTGTTCTGAAAATAATAGAAAACTCCCGAACGTAAACCTCCCTAGTAAATCATAAACAGCCAATACATGATGGGATTGATTGCAACCACCGGTCAAAGCAAAGCAACTAAATTTTGAACTTTTCAAAATGTGATTAACAGACATTATTTTGAGTCCTCTAATATTGATCTCTTCCTAAGAAGAATAATCACATTGAAATGCCTTTCTCCATAAAATCACCTACATGAAAGACCTGGTGTCAAAAACCAGTAGGAGGACAACGTCGTATCAACCTTTATTGGCAATCGATACCAGAAGCGTACACACAAGGCATAACAACGAGTCGGCGAATACATATTGATCTTGGCGATACTGCACGCAACATGCCCGGTGCTCTGCATATGAAAACAGTCTCCAGTTGTTTTGATTCCAGATATCATTTTATTGTTATCGAATTTCTAGAAGTGTTTATTCTTGTTAGAAGATGATTTTATACCTGGCAAGTTTATATTTGTTACAATATTATTTTATACCTGGCAAGTTAATATTTGTTACACGATTAATTCACACCTGGCATGTTTATATTTGTTAGAAGATAATTTTATACCTAGGAAGTTTATATTTGTGGTTAGATCATTTTATACCTGGCAAGTTTACATTTGTTACAAGATTATTTAATATATGGCAAGTTAATATTTGTTTGAAGATTATTTTATACACAGCAAGTAATCACTGGTACCATAAAGGCTAATAGACTACAATGGCTGGGGCATATAGATAGAATGGAAGATAATAGGGAAACACAACTAGCTTACACTCAGGAAATAAATGACCGTAGACCCCGAGGTAGACCAAGAAGGCGGTGGAGAGATAATACATGTACAGACCTACAAGCACTTGGAATCAGCGACTGGCAAGAGAAGGTCAACCAGAGAGACGAATGGAGACGACTTGTATCTGCAGCAAAGAACCTCAATGGCTCTGAACGCTGCTGAAGAAGAAGAAGAAGAAGAAGAAGAAGAAGAAGAAGAAGAAGAAGAAGAAGAAGAAGAAGAAGAAGAAGAAGAAGAAGAAGAAGTTTATATTTTTGTTTGAACATCATTTTATACCTTGTTAATTTATATTGTTGTGTAGACCGTTTTATCCCTTGCAAGTTTATATTTCCTTGAAGATTATTTTATGCCAAGCAATGGGAGATGGCATTTATCTAAAGTTTTAAACATCCAACAACAAAACACTGAAAATATCACGTTCGCAGATTGCACAGTATTGTCAGCTCAAGACTCGAACCACAACTACTGAATGTGATTGACAGAGTAAATAATACAAGTTCAACAGGACGGTTTTCTTCCTTTCTTCCATCTCTCCTTCTTCCTTCCTTCCGTCATTCCTTTCTACTTCCTTCCGTCATTCCTTCTTCCCCCTCCCTTTCCCCTTCTCTTTATTCGTTCCTTCCTTCGTTCGTTCCTACCTTCCGCCATTCATTATTCCTTTCTTCCGTCATTCCTTCTTCAGCCTCCCTCCCTTTCTTTCCCCCTCCCTTCCCTCACACCCTTCCTTTTCCTTATTTCCTTTCTTCCTTCCGTTATTCCTTCCTCCTTCCGTCCGTCATGCCTTCTTCCCCCCTCCCTCCTCTCCTTCCATTCCATCTTTCCCCTTCCTTCCCTTCGTTACTTCCATCTTTCCTTCCTGCATTCCCTTCCCTACCTCCATCCTTCCGTTATTCCTTTCCTCCCTCTCTTTGTCACTTCCATCCCCTTCTTTCGTCTGTCCCTCTTCGTCTTCTTCTTCTGTTTTCATCTCTCAGTGAAACACAGGCTTTCAACCAACTCAGGCAAACGCTGTGTAGAAGAATTATTCAAGATTAGTTGGAGTTTGCAGCTTTAATATTTTACTGGATGAGGCAGCCAGTGCCAAACCACCCCTGATTTGTCGCCTCTCAGAACATGGATGGTCGGCTTCAGTGTTACAAACTGGTGCTTCCCTTTTGGGTTCTTCGTACCCCGTGGGGGACTACGCTATCTGGAAATTACTAGAAAAACACCAGCAAGATGGCATCGCTTAAGCAGACGAAAGATGTATTAAGGAAGATGTTTTAAGGCAGATGTGGTCAGGCAGATGTATTACGGCAGATGTATTAAGTTAGATGCATTAAAGTAGATATATTAAAGCAAATGCATTATGGAAGATAGGTGTATTAAGGTAGATGTCTCATCTCATCTCATCTCGTCTCATCATGTTCCTCTTGTACCTTGCGGTGTCGAGGTGAAGTATAAACTTCGTGAGAGTGCCCCATTATGGGCTTCATATATCGATATTCCCATGGATTCTGTTATTCCCTCCGTCCAACGTTTACGTGGTCGGCCTCTTCCTCTGTTTCCATCTGGTCTGTACATCATTGCTTTTTGTGGTATGCTGTTGACTGGTAACCTGCTTGCATGGCCAAACCATTTGACTTGCTGCTTTCTAATAAGGTAGATTTATTGAAGCAAAAGTACTAAGGCACATGTATTTAGGAAGATGTATTAAGGGAGGTGCCTTAAGGAAGATAAATAGCTCAAGCAAAGACAGGCATTTAACAAGATAATGAATATTCCCTGCAATATATCTTTGTGAATCCGGGTGAGAGACAGATTCAGGGAATACTATATCGAGGGAATCCTGATCTCACGAATATATCATGGACAATAAGCAGACTAGTCCGTAATTAAGCTGCATATTTTTTTTTAAATGCATACGGATAATAAAAAAAAACATAATGAACGGATAAAAAGTATACTGAAAATATTTGACAAAAAGCTTAAACACAAATAGAATGGTTTCTCGCAACAGAAGAAGACAGTCCTCATTGTAGGGCACTTCGTGGAAACGGAAAAGTGGGAATACGTCATGTCAGGGGACCCTCAGAGGGGAGGAGAAGCAGGGGGAGAACAAGAACAAAGACGCTGGACAGTCTGACATTATGGACTGGAGAGCATCAATATTAGAAATGATTGGCAGTACTCGAGACATGAAGGCAGACATGATCACCAACGACAATCATCATGGACTATAAGAAGAAAATTATAAAGATGGTAAATTACAACAAGAACATGAATTCATAAAGTTGATGTCAACATAAGTAATAAAGGATTGGTAATGGTTCAAACTACATATACATTAGCGAAACAATCATAGAATGTCAGATGTGACACGAAAATTACGGCACGAACCGAAATGGCAGCGTATGCTTTCAACAACATGAAACATATACTTGTCTCGGAAGAAATATCACAGACACTGTAATAGAGGCTAATCACGTGCTAAGTGGTTTCAAGACTGCTACTTGGGTTGAAGATATGCACTGTGAGAGAGAGGAGAGAGAGAGAGGGGGGGGGGGGGGAGGAGGAGATAAAAATGGCTGTAAGTAGAATGACGCAGAAAAAATGAGGAGGGGTAGGAGAAAGAGGAGGAAGCGAAACAAGAGTGGTCTTGATGAAAGGTGGGGGGAGGAGGAGAAGGAGTAGGAGGAGGAGGAGGAGGAAGGGGAGGAGGAGGAGAAGAAGGAAAATAAGAAAAATAAGAAGAGAAGAAGAATTAAGACAATGAGGGAGAGATTTATGTGAAGGAAGAGGAAACAATAAAGAGTTTGAGGATAAGGAACACAAAGAAGAAGAACAAGAAAAACAACATTACATCCCCTTACTCCCTTTGCAGGCACGAAACTATTGGATGCCATAATATTGTACTTTAATTCACTGAGTCCGTATGTCCTGTCCTGGCCAGCAGAACAGACACTGAGATCCGACAAACCAATCTTAAAACTATAATACAGATTATATATTAGTCTAGCGTTAATTAGATGTAAGGAGATTTTCGTGCACATTATGAGGTGAAATAAACATGAAACCTTGGCGACACCAGGCAAAACTGAACGGAAAAGAGCAAAAGAAAGCAAAGAGATAAACCCCTGGATAGCTTGGCCATATAGCATCACAGGATTAAGATCACAGACCTCATTAGGTGCTGGTAATCATGTGAGATTGGGGACCGTGACCACCCACGAATGCCAACAGAATGGCACAAGATGATGATGAGTATGTCCTATTCGTTAAAGAAAAATTTAACCTGATTTCTTTCTTGAAAGTTGACAATACGTATGTCATTTGGTCACTATGATATGTTCTGTTGTCAATGTTTCCCTGAAAGATGCGTCGTTTGGTGATTGTCCCGTTTAATACGTTTTTGATGTAATTGTTTTGCTGCGGGAATTAATGCGAATTGATGAAGACATTGTCGGATCGGTTGATCTTTAGTCCAGGTTGGTGAGGAAAACAGGGTTCAGTAGGTAAGGAACGTGTGACAGATCTAGCAAACCGGTAAGGAATTTACTTAATCTTAGAAAACTTAAGCTCATATGAATCATGGAGGTAATTAGAGGAAAGGCGCTAGTCACAAACACTGGAACTTCAAAAACCCACTTTAATGAGAAAATAGCAAAATATATACAGCGTTATACAAGGTACAATTACTCTCTGAAAAATCATGGTGTGTAGTCATTAGTCGCGGTTCCACCTTCACGGCAACGGGTTGTCCCCATTATGCTCCGTTCCTGTGCCAGTGAATATCACACAAAGTGCTCCTAGCTGCCCTGTGTGAACAATGGAATAGACAGGAGTCTCGACAAGCCAACAGCCCGCACAGGTACATTGTGCATAATGCCGCCGTCAGAATGCCAATACAAAAGCCCTCTACGGAAAATACAGATCATCGTCGATGGAAGCGGCAGTCACTAGAAAACCAGCAGCCACACATTACTGCATTAAAAGTCGAGAGGATCGACTTCATTGCCCCGGGATTTATCCCATATGGCTCGGTCCCTCTCTTTAGGGTGGCCCTCTGAAAGCATCGCACAAAGCACGAACACCGTAGCTCCAGCGACGACTCCCATGAGTCCCCGAGAGAAATGCACTCGTGAACCGAAAAAGGCAATCCAGTCAATTCTGCGACAGGCGACCGCCATCATTCCGAACATGCAGTTCAAACTATAACAACCGCGGACAGATGTAAAAACATTCCAAACGAAATTCACAAGCTCACGTGTCGCGCCACACACTTAACTCAGAGGCAGGACGACGGAACCATGCACTACCAGTCCATTGTGAGGAAAATGAGGACTGCAAACCATAGCCACAAGCATAAACATTCCAGAGGCTTAACTGTTAAAATGCCTACCCGCCATGTTGGGGACCGGAAGTGTGTTGTCTGGGAAAGCAAGTCTACGTACGTCTTGTGCACACCGGTGCTCCTAGTTTGCCACGTTTATCAGAGAAGTCTAGGCGTTTGTTTTACAACGTCTGGATCGGCTGGGATGGGGGAAGAATAAAACCATCATTACCGTGTGGTAGATTTTCTCAGTATGATGCAATTCTTCGAAATGCCGCTCCTTACATGTTTTTTTTCTTTAAACATGCAGCCATCTTATGAAGCATCTTTTGGTGCCGCCTGATGCGGCCGCCTCTCTGTATCATAAATAAACACACGGAGTGTTGTTTGGCGCTCACAGAAGGAGCCTCTGTATCATAGCACGGCACGACCCTGAACAACATCTTCATTATCTAGCAGCTTGTCCTATGCAGAACTTTTCCAAAACGCCTGAAAATCCACTTCAGGACGCTGCCATCATTCCCAGCATATATTTGCTTTTTGTGATATAGACCAATTCAGTTCTTTTGTTTACCACTGCTTTCTGAACGGTCGACGTCTTTATAGCACGGAAATCAACGCAAAGCGGCCATCATACAAATAATTCACGGCTAATTTCTAACCTTCGACTGGGTATGTCAGTGGCATACAAGCGTGACTAAAGCTCTCACTCTTATCACGGTTAAAAGAGCAGATTGTCGTGTGCGAGAAGCACGTTTTCGACAGTGTTCAGGAGAGCGAGAGGTCTATCCTAACCCGGAGATTTAGCGAATGACCGTGGTCGCAGGAAGACAGGAAGACCGGTCGAGTTTGCGCCCGTTGTAGGCAATGGCGACGTTTGTGTCGCAACTATCTAGTTAACTCCCTTTGTTGCGTTTAGCAACAAGCAGTTTGGACAACAACCGTCAGCTAACCTGACCCACGGTATCTCATTTTACACCAGGCTGGACTCTAACCCAATACCAACCAATGACATCTCTCTCTCTCTCCTCTCTCTCTTCCTCTCTCTCTCTCTCTCTCTCTCTCTCTCTCTCTCTCTCTCTCTCTCTCTCTCTCTCTCTCTACTCTCTCTCTCCTCTCTCTCTTCTCCTCTCTATGTGTATATATATATATATATATATATATATATATATATATATATATATATATATATATATATATATATATATATATATATAGTGGATAATACAACTATATATATAACCAATAAAAAGATGTCAATTGAAACGAGAAAAAGAGTGTTGAGGGGATACATAGAGCCTGTTCTTTTGTATGGATGTGAAACTTGGACAATGGGCAGTCAAGCTGAAAAACATCTGATGGCTGCAGAAATGTGGTTTCTGAGGAAAATACAAAGAATACCATGGACAGACAGAAAAACCAATGACCAAGTACTACAGGAGACAAATGAACATCGTAAACTGATTAGAGAAATTAGACGTAGACAGTCAAAATTCTTTGGACATGTTATGAGAAGAAATGGATTGGAGAACTTGGTGACAACTGGCAAGATCGAAGGAAACAGACCAAGAGGCAGACCGAGAGGAAAATACCTGGATGGCTTGGCCACATGGCATGGACGAGACAGGAACACTGAGCTGATCCACGACACTGGTGATCGAGTGAAATGGCGAGTCATTTATGAGCTTAATGGTATAAGTATCCTACATGAGTGCATACCAATCGTTAACACACCTGAAGTGATGGATGTTCAGCCCATGTGGAACTAGATCAGTAGGAACTGATGTTCACATTAGATGAAACCAAACATTGAAGTGTAGTTGTTCCACGTATCAAGGAAATCAGAACTTTCAGACTATATCTAGTGAATAAAGCAAGCCAATTTTGTCTAGACACATTGACTGTTTAAGAGTGAAAATACAGAACTAATAGGAACCGTTGTGTTAGGAACAATAATAGTATTTTCCACGGATTATATATTTACATGGGATTCAGATCGCATGGTCATCAGAGCTCCTGGAGGAGGACATGTCTGGAGAGAAGGATACGACTTCGGTGAGGTCTATTGTACTGACTCGTGTGATGTCGTGTAATCCTTGCCATGATGTGTGCACTATGATCCTGAACTTTGAAGGCTGACATATACATTTATATTAAAATACACGACACACATTTTCTTCGCATACACGTCTCATATACGTTACACTTTTCTTTTAATAAATTAATCTTTATTAATTTTTAGAAGCAAGAGTTGTTGAGTATGTTGCGTTGGGGAAGTATGAGAGGGGGCATAGTACGACAGTGAGAGAGTGATAGGAATAGGTGTCCACGGGCTGATGGAGTGTGTTGGACGGAAGCTGGTGTATTCTCCAGGATATTGATAGGAAAGAAAAATATTATAATGTGGGTGTTGACTCTCCTCACTCCAGGGACGACACTTTAAAGGAGGACACGACATTATTGGGGGCTCGTCCGGGATCTTTGGACAGCGGGATCTCTCGTAAACGTGATCTTTGGACAGCGGGATCTCCCGTAAACGGAATCCTTGGACAGCGAGATCTCCTGCAAGTGGGATCCTTTGACAGTGGGATCTTCTGACAACGGGGTCTTTTGACACGGGATCCTTAGTTCTAAGACGGAGATATCATATTGAAGAATCCAGCTAGAGTGAATGTGGATAGGGGTTAGGACAAATATCTTACCTGTTCACAATTCACAAGTCTGCATAGGTCTGTGGTCCTGATTCTACTCTTGTCACTGAGTGAATGTGCTGTGTGTGGTAATATCTAGATTTATAGTACTTGTTCATATATCTGTATAGTAATTTGCAGTTATATTGTACTCGACCTGCTAGCTTACCTCTCTGTAAAATGGCCACCCCTAAACTAAGCACAGCAGAATTAAGGGCAAAGGGGGAAGACATGGGATTGTCGGGGTCTGCTCTAACGGATTACATACAGGAAGTGGAGAGAGAGTATCGTCAAGCAGAAAGGGAAGATCGAAAGGCCAAGTTGGAATTGAGAAGGATGAAGTTGGAACAAGAAGCGAGGAAATTGGAAGCTGAGCAAGCAGCTAGGAAATTGGAAGCTGAGCAAGCAGCTAGGAAATTGGAAGCTCAGCAGGCAGCTAGGAAACGTGAAGTTGAGGAAACTGCTAGGAAACGGGAAGCGGAGCAGGAGGCTCAGAAAAGGGAGCACGAGTACCGGATGAGGAACTCGAGTTGAAGAGTCAATCTAATGGGGAAACTGAGGGAGCAGTTGGAGGTGCCTCCATCCCAGACTCAACACCAGTAGGTGGACATGGGTACCATGCTATGAAGTTTCCTTTAGCGGTCTACGAGGAGGACAAAGAGAAGATTGACCAGTACCTTCAACGCTTCGAGGCTATGTCAGTTGCTATGGGTCTGGAGCATAACAAATGGAATCTCAAGCTATCCCAGGGATTACGCGGGACCGGCTACGAGGTTTATTCTCGCCTGCCACTAGGACATGAGAACAATTATGACGAGTTAAAGACGGCTCTGCTGAAACGATTCGAGGTTACGTCACATACCTACCGGTAAAAATTTCGAGCAGCGAAACGAGAACCGGGGGAGTTTTTTGCCGCCTACAGTTTGCGTCTAAAATCTTATCTCCATAAGTGGATGGATTTGGCTGGGTTCGCACATGACTATGAGAGTCTGGAAGAGCTCATGGTGGTCGACCAGTTGAAGAAGCAAATGTCTAAACCTCTCAGGACGTTCCTGGGAGAACAAGGAGCGGAACGTATTGACCTCGTGACACAATTAGCAGAACGTTCGTCGAGGTACATGGGGAGGCAGGGGAAAACCTTTCCGCCAACACCAAAAGTCAGGAGAAGCATGATAAGAAGAAAGCCAAAAACTCAGGAACAAAAAAGTGGGAACCTTATGGGCAAAAATCAGAGGATAGTTCAGAGAAGAAGAAGGAGGGAAGCAAGAGCACTTCAAGCTCTACACCAAAACGACCGTGGTCGGAGAAGTGGTGTTCAATTTGTAAGTCACCCTCTCACAATACGAGGGACTGCAAATCAAAGGCTAAGAACCCTCACTTCGCAGCATGTCAAGTGACTTCCAAGGAGGTTGTCACGGAAAAGGCCAAGGTCAACAAGGAAGCTCGCCACCAGGAGAGCTCACTCAAGTCCGGCACTAGAAAATCTAGGACAGGGAAATGGTGCAACCAATGCAAGTCGAATACGCACAATGCTATTGACTGCAGGGGAAAGTCAGGAGACACTCAATTCGTCGTGTGCCCCGGGAAACCTAAGGTGGAGCCCACCGAACAGGTCGAGGCCGAGGAAGAGACTCCAGACCAGGAAAAACCACCTGTAGTGGAATTGGTAGAGGTTAACGGTCGTCAAGTGGAGTGTTTATACGACACAGGACTGGACGGGGAGGCCGTGATTTCTGCGGATCTGGTACATCCAGAACAATTCACAGGTGAAACCATGGAGATACAGCCTGCACAGAAGAGTGCTGTAGTCATGAAGTTGCCCATTGCTAACGTGGAGATTCGGTCAAGGTACGTCACCGGCACCATCAAGGCCGCTGTATTGACCGATCCCATTTTTCCAGTAATTCTAGGTTGCCGGTATGTCTTTCTGGGAATGCCCAGGGAGCCAATCCATATGGGGGCAATGCAGACTCGCTCTCAGACGAAACCGGAAGAGGCAGACGCAATTGTGACTAACCCAATGCCGGGGGAGCTACGAACTGCCCAGAGTGAAGATGCTACTTTACGTCCTTGCTACAGAAAGCTGCAGAAAAGTGCTGATCCACCAGGACGGGGGCAGTACTACATGAAGAATAGGATACTCTACAGGAGAGCAGGAAGGGGAGACAACCTATACGGTCAGTTGGTCGTCCCGAAAGCTCACCGGTCCCAGATTCTTCATATGGGGCATACCATCTCCTTTAGTGGACACATGGGTATTGCCGCCACCATGCAGCGGATTTCCTGCCATTACTATTGGCCGGGAATGACAGATGATGTGCGTCGGTATGTGAAGTCGTGCCAGAGGGTGGCACCGAAACACTGGACAGCACCGGTGGTGTTGGGTGAGATGCCCATCATGAACTCTCCTTTCGAGAGGGTAGCCATCGATATCGTGGGTCCACTTCCTAGGACTAGGAAGAGGAACATGTATATACTCACAATGGTGGATTGCTGTACAATGTGGGGTGAGGCCATACCGTTGACCACGATTGACTCGAAAAGAGTGGCGGACGCACTGATGGAGGCCTTTACCAGATTAGGCTTTCCGGATCAAATTCTGACGGACAATGGGTCTCAGTTTTGTGGAAAACTCATGGAGGAGGTATTTAGGGTGTTTCACTCTAACCACATACATACCAGCCCTACCACCCTCAAGCCAATGGACAAGTAGAGCGTTTCAACGGCACGTTGATGACAATGCTCAGGAAACTAGCGCAGGAAAAACCTGATAGGTGGGATGCATATATCCCAGCAGCACTCTTTGCCTATCGGGAAGTTCCTCATGGCTCAACCGGACTACCACCCGCTACGTTGCTGTTTGGTCGTCCAATCAAAGGACCGTTGGAAGCCATGTTGAGGAGTTGGACGGAAGAGGGGACGTCAGAAGAAGTGATCTCATCCTATAAATACGTGGAGGAACTGAAGAAAAAACTCCACAAGGGATGGACTCTGGCAAATCAAAACTTGAAAAAGGCCAGGAAAAGACATGCGGCTTACTACAACCGTAGGTCTAAAGAAAGATCTCTAGAGGTGGGAGACAAAGTCTTGTTGCTACTCCCTACGGGAAACAACAAACTGGAGATAGGTTGGCAAGGACCATTTCCCGTGGAAAGGGTGATATCCAGAACCAACTATCAGATCCGGATCCGGGGAAAGTCGAAGATTTTCCATATCAATCTCTTGCGCAAATACGAAGAGAGACCCGGAGGACAAGGCAGCTCACCTCATGGCAATGGCAGTTGCAGTGGAGACTGAAGTGGAACCAGCGAGGGCAGGGAATATCCCTTTGGTCCACCAGGAAACTATAGGGATGTGCAAGTGGAACCCTGATCTGACCTCCACGAGAGGGAAAGGATAACCCAGGTTCTCAAGTCTCATAAGGAGATACTGACTGATAAACCAGGACGAACGAGGTTGGTTGAGTTCGAGATGACATTGACCACACAGGAGCCTGTTCGCCAAAAGATTTACCCAGTGCCAATTCTCTAAAGAAAAGGCCCTGGAGGAGGAAATACAAAAACTGCTGGAGGATGACGTGATTGCACCATCCACATCCCCCATACATGCAGGGGTAGTTTTGTTACGGAAACCAAGTGGAGAACACCGGTTGTGTATAGACTACCGACTTCTGAACAGTCACACACAATTTCAGGTGGAACCTTTGCCGAATCCAACTCAGTTATTCGCTAGGCTCCATAAGGCTCGGTACTTTTCAAAGGTGGATCTGAGTCGGGGGTACTATCAGATACCAGTCAAACCGGAGATTCGACCACTGTTGGCTTCAGTACACCCAGTAGACACTACGAATTCAAAGGTCATGCCCTTTGGACTCAGTAATGCACCTAGTGTGTTTACACGCATGATGAGGACTTTACTAGATCCGTTACAGGATCCATCCGTCATCTCATTCATGGATGATATTCTGATTTCCAGTGACAGCTTGGATGACCACTTGCAATCCTTGCAGAGAGTGTTTAATAGACTCAAGGAAGCGGGGCTTACCGCTCGTCCAACCAAGGGCATGATTGGTTACCAGACTCTGGAATTTCTAGGTCACACCATCACTCCAGGACACATTGTCCCAGAAGAGAAGAACCTGGAGAAAATCAGAAATGCACACGGCCAAAAACGAAGAAGGATGTGCGATCCTTTTCTCTCGTTGTGTGGGTTCTACCACAAATTTATCCCACATTTCACTGAACTGGGAGCTCCCATTGACGGAAACCTTGAAAAAGGGATTCCCGGACCAATAATTTGGACACCAGAATGTGAGAATGCCTATAGTCAGTTAAATGAGGCCTTGGTCAGCAAACCTGTATTACAGCTCCCCTGAACTTTCCAAACCATTTGTGTTGAGAACAGATGCGAGTGGGATTGGGATTGGGCAGCCTTGTTACAGGAAGGAAAAGACGATGCTTCGGTTTTGAAACCTGTAGCATCGCAAGTAAGAAACTTCTACAGGCGGAGAGGATTTATTCAACCGTCGCGAGAGAGTGCTTGTCCCTTGTATGGGCAGTGCAAAAATTCCAGCCATATTTGTATGGATTAAGTTTCGAGTCCAGTTTGGAAACATCCCTGATTTC
>JACEFZ010010342.1:0-19569 GCA_014155875.1 Cepaea nemoralis | reverse complement strand
GTGCTGATGTTCATCCTTCTCCTCCATCTCTGTTTTCCATTTGCAGCGACATAATTAATCCTTCATTTGCGAGGGCGCTTCCTTGCTGTGATTCCATTGTGCTTGAAGTTCCAGAGTTCTCTGTAGGGCACTATCTCATGAGATTTGTTTTACTCTATTAAACTATCAGATCACCTGTATTCTAATTGTTAACTTTATATTATACAGTTTAACATATTATGTCAGAATGCAATTAAAACAGCATTATATTCACACACAATTTTCATGCAAATCATTGTTGTCTTAATGAGACAAAGGAATTAATAATTATCCCAGAGGATCTGGCCAACACTCAAAACTCTAGAGGAAATGCTACTGGTACCATCAGTATTGGGACTCTTTGCTGGCTGTTGCAGGTGAGGATGGAGAACTGTTTAGGGAATATCCAAGTGCTGTGATATCAGTTTTTGACTTAACTCACTCAAGAAAACGATGATAATGCAATGATTTCATGCCACATTTACTCAGTCCAAAAACGGACTTAATTTGCAGTTGTTGACAGGTCTGACATGTGCTGACCATATGCATGGGTCTTCCTATATTTATCAGCATTCACAGAGAAGACTGGGACCAACATAAGACAGAAAGGAAATTATCAGGCAGCACAAAAATAACCTTACCCGACAAACAGAGTGGACCCAGTAAAATCAGTATGAATTAGGACTAACAGTCCACACAACCATTGATCTCAACAATAACCAAAGCTGAGGAGGCAGGTTTAACGAGACCGAATTTTGAATTTTTTTTTGGAAAAGTGGAATTGGAGAAGACTGGGAAGCATCCGATCCATTGTTACATTCTGTTAGTAAATGTCTGGCTCAAATGTAGCTAAGAAATAACAGAATGAGACGGAAGGATGATCAGTTCTGGGCTACATTGTATGGTTCACAAGTGCAATTTTCTTGGGGGTAATCACTGGAGGTACGAAGTCGTGCTTTGTGCGACGCTTTCGGCAGGCCACTTTACAGAAAGAGGCCGAGCCAAATTAGATAAAACCCGGTACAATTAGGTCATTCCACTTGCCTTTTAAACCCCTTTTTAAAATGTCCTTTATAGCTAGAGGGAAATATTTTCCCCTCCAACATAGGTGAAAGTTTTGTTTTCCTCATAAATTTAAAGCCAGGTTGCAGCCATTATCAATTTGAAACAACGGTGAAATAAAGCAGCAAATTGTTTCAGACAGATTTCTGTAGAGGTTTATTCAGAATAATATTGATTGACATTTGTGCTTCAGATTTCCCCCAGAGGCTTCATCTTTCATCTTGCAACAGTTCTCTCAGTATGGGACAATTATCAAACATATAGTAAGCTGATCGATAGTTTCAGAATTTGGTTTGTGTCAGTTTGTTAGTTTATGAACTTGATACTTGAGACTTATAGTTTCAAAATGTGGTTTGACATGAGTTTCTTACAGTTTATGAAATTGTTTCTTGTGACCTGTAGTTTCAGAATGTGGTTTGTTTCAGTTTGTTAGTTTATGAAATTGTTTATTGTAACCTGTAGTTTCAGAATTTGGTTTGAAATGAGTTTCTTACAGTTTATGAAATTGTTTCTTGTGACCTGTAGTTTTAGAATTTAGTGTGTGTTGGTTTGTTAGTTTATGAAATTGTTTCTTGTAACCTTTAGTTTCAGAATTTGGGTTGACATAAGTTTCTTACAGTTTATGAAATTGTTTCTTGTGACCTGTAGTTTCAGAATTTGGGTTGTGACAGTTTGTTAGTTTATAAAATTGTTTTTTGTGACCTGTAGTTTCAGAATTTGGTTGGCATCAGTTCAGTTTGTTATAACTGATGACATTGTTTCTTCAACTAATAAAGATCTAGAAGCCTGTATGTCAGGTTGATATTTCCAAGATCTCATGCCACTGCGTAGGGCTGTATCTTGTATCACACTTAGGTATTCCTACAGTCTCCATGGGGAAGCAATCAAGCCGTCTCATCACGCTCTGAAGAGTTTATTTTCAGACTGCATCGCTGAGACAGCGAGTGCAGTTTTTTGTGGAGACATCTGGGGATCATTTCTGAAGCTACAGAGTTCATGGTTTCTTTGATGGTCTTGGCCAGCAGTTTGCTTTTCTGTGTAGTGACTGCATGCCAGATGGGATAAAACCCTTCGCAGTGACGTTAATCCTCTTAACTTTAGCCTTTTTAAACCTTTAAATGTCACTAAATCCTGGTTATATTTGTAAATGAATCTGGTGATCACTACAAATAAATGGTTGTTAAGCTTTAGTAATAAATGAAAAACTCAGAGAGAGGAAGACACTTAATCAGGCGTGACCCAGTTGTCATGTCCTTAGAGAGTTCAAATATTCTGTATTTATTCAGTTAATATATTACAGAAGACAGGGAGGTCAGCATGGCTAAATGGATAAGAGCACTCGCTTCTAAACTTCCAGTGTGCTGATGCCGAGGTAGCAGCTTCAACCCCCTACACTGGTCAGTTGGATTAAAATGTTGACATTTTGTCTTTAACTTGGGAAGAACGTAAATTACAAGTACCTCTGAAGTGGGTTTGCCTGATGGCGGAGGACACTGATAATAGGAAAAGTTATCCCAAACGCTAAAATCCGTCCAACGTGGACTACGGTCGAGCTCAAATCGAGCGAACCAATAAAATAAAGAGTCAGCTAAGCTGAATATTCACTATATTTTAAAAAGTCTAATTCTAGATCACTCACTAAATCCGTAAGCAAAGGACAAATGAAATTTATTGGGCATATCAACATAAGAGATGAAATAGAGAAATATGTTTTATGTGGAAAAAACACTAGGCGAGAGAGGTAAAGAAAAACCGAAAGATGTATATCGAAAGGTTAAGCAGCTTAGCAACAAATAATAAATGCAACAAGAAGCTGATTAAAGTTCAGTTGAATCAAGAACTGTTGTCACAGCACTCAAGACATTCCAATACATGCTCCATCCTCATTGTCTACTGCCAGCAAAGAGTCCCAATACTAAATGCATCAGTATCATTGGCACCTTGCCGTCTTTACAGACGATAGTTTGTGGTTTAAAAAGGTATAATAACTTTTACCTATGGCGGTAGCGAGTGTGACTGATAGGCCAATTCACGCTGTAAATGTCCGTTCACAGTGGGTGCATTTGAACACGTGGTCATTTCCACCATCATGCACCATCTTACGTCTCACACGCTCGGTGTGTGACTTATCTGCAATAATTTTCTCCTTTGTCTTTATTCCATTTCTGATGTTTGCCCTCCATGCAACACATTCAGCGGCGACTTGCTCCCAATGTGCATTATCAATGCCTGTATCAATCATGTCCCGCTTACACACATCTTTGTATCGTAGTAGAGGTCGACCCTGAGATCTCTTACCCATCTGTAATTCGCCAAAAAAGGTGTCCTTTGGTATTCTACCATCATCGATCCTCCTAAGATGTCCTATCCATCCAAGTCTACGAAGACTAAGCATGGAATAAACCGCCACACAACCTGATCTTTCCAATACTTCTGTATTTGTGATTTTGTCTTGCCACTTAGTACCAAGAATTCTTCGCAGACACCGCATATGAAAGCTGTTTAAACGTTTCTTTTGGTGTGAGTAAGTTGTCCAGGCTTCACTGCCATAAAGAAGAGTACTAAGGACACAGGCTTGATAGACAAGGACTTTTGTTTTGGCAGTAAGCTTTCTGTTCTCCCAGACTCTTTTTTTTAAAACCTGTTCATTGTTGTTGCTGCCTTACCAATCCGGATGTTGATTTCCTGATCTAGGGATAATTTGCTATTTACCACTGATCCTAGATATGTAAAATGGTCTACCATCTCTAGTTCAGCATCGTCAATAAAGATTGATGGTACCCCATGTGCACCCTGTGACATAATCTGTGTCTTCTTTTTGCTAATTGTTAAACCAAATTCAGAAGAAGCATTGGAGAATGCAGATAGTAGGCATTGCAATTCTTCCTCAGAGTGGGTCGTAACTGCAGCATCATCTGCAAAAAGCAACTCTCTGATCAGTACCCTCCTAATTTTGGTCTTGGCCTTCAATCTCTGAGCATTGTAGAGGCCGTCATCTGAGCGTGAATGAATGTACATACCACCATCCTGATCACGAAAGGCATATTTCAGTAGAAGTGAAAAGTATATTCCAAAGAGGGTGGGAGCTAGTACACAACCTTGCTTAACTCCACTCTTGATTTCAGACTCTTCTGAAGTTGCACCATCAAACTTGATTATACCCTTCATGCCTGTGTGGAACGATTCCACAATGGACAGAAGAGTTGGTGGGCAGCCAATCTTCTTTAGTGCCTTGAACAGACCCTCACGACTGACCAGATCAAATGCCTTTGTGAGGTCGATGAAGGCAATAAACAGTGGTTGATTCTGTTCACGGCATTTTTCTTGCATTCTCTCTATAGCACAAAGCCTGGGCTAAAATATAGAGATCATGTGTTGCCCATGCAGCATGATCCCTCTCTTGGCCTGCCTAGTTCACTCCAGAGGAAAGGTAACACCCCTACATCTGGAACAAGACAAGCTGCAGAAGCTGCCGGATCAGCAAAGCAATGCTCTAACTGTCCGCCTGTCGGAGCTTCGATCCTAGACCAGTCGCCAACCAAGGATTAGAGCCTGGTCTGCCCTGCCATGACATTTTGTCTTTAGGTTGCATTTCCTCGCACCAGGGTAAGGCTTGTACCCTCCCAATTGCGCTCTTCCGCCTGAAGCCGTTGGCACAATGTGGGGTGTCGGGTTTGGTTAGCGCTGCCCAACGTTTGGCGCTAACAGAAAGCAGGTAGTACCGTCTACTGTTATACGGTAGCTCAGTCATATCTGACTAAGACCTGACACCTTAATGCATCAGTAGCAGACTCATTATATGTCCATCTGGCATTTTCCTGTGGTCATTCCCTGCAGCATCATTCTCTCTCAGCACCATTCTCTCTCAGCATCATTCTCTCTCAGCATCATTCTCTCTCAGCACCATTCTCTCTCAGCACCATTCTCTCTCAGCACCATTCTCTCTCAGCATCATTCCCTGCAGCATCATTCTCTCTCAGCATCATTCTCTCTCAGCACCATTCTCTCTCAGCACCATTCTCTCTCAGCATCATTCTCTCTCAGCATCATTCTCTCTCAGCACCATTCTCTCTCAGCACCATTCTCTCAGCACCATTCTCTCTCAGCACCATTCTCTCTCAGCATCATTCCCTGCAGCATCATTCTCTCTCAGCACCATTCTCTCTCAGCATCATTCTCTCTCAGCACCATTCTCTCTCAGCACCATTCTCTCTCAGCACCATTCTCTCTCAGCACCATTCTCTCTCAGCACCATTCTCTCTCAGCATCATTCCCTGCAGCATCATTCTCTCTCAGCATCATTCTCTCTCAGCACCATTCTCTCCAGGCTGTGGTGATCTATCTGTTCTTCTGCCCAATAATCATGGTTCCAAAGGACCCCAACCGCATTTGCCTTATTTAAAGTTTAGATGACAAAGTGGAGTGGAGAATGATGATTGTTGATGTTTGCTTCAGAACAGGTAGGTGAAGAAGAAGATGATGCTGTAACATATGTAATTTCAGATCATATCAGAATGCAACTGGATGCACATCCATTACATGACCAAAATTCAGGCAAAGGTAGCCCTCAGTAAAGATGGCCGGATATTTGGAAGATGTATGAAGATTGGCGTTGTGCCATGTACAGAGAAGGTAATCCTTGATTGATCACTATTTTGATTTTTTGGTGTCGTGCCATGTACAGAGAAGTTAATCCTTGAGTGGTCACTGTTAGTGATTTGTTGGTGTTGTGATGTGTACAGACAAGATAATCCTTGAGTGGTCACGGTTAGTGATTTGTTGGTGTTGTGCTGTGTACAGAGAAGGTAATCCTTGAGTGGTTAATGTTAGTGGTTTGTTGGTGTTGTGCTGTGTACTGACAAGATAATCCTTGAGTGAACATTGTTAGTGATTTGTTGGTGTTGTGCTTTGTACGGAGAAGGTAATCCTTGAGTGGTTAATGTTAGTGGTTTGTTGGTATTGTGCTGTGTACAGACAAGTTAATCCTTGAGTGAACATTGTTAGTGATTTGTTGGTGTTGTGCTGTGTACAGAGAAGGAAATCCTTGAGTGGTCACGGTTAGTGATTTGCTGGTGTTGTGCTGTGTACAGATAAGGTAATCCTTGAGTGAACATTGTTAGTTATTTGTTGGTGTTGTGCTGTGTACAGATAAGGTAATCCTTGAGTGGTCACTGTTAGTGATTTGCTGGTGGTGTGCTGTGTACAGATAATTAATCCTTGAGTGAACATTGTTAGTAATTTGTCGGTGTTGTGCTGTGTATAGAGAAGGTAATCCTTGAGTGGTCACTGTTAGTGATTTGTTGATGTATGTGCAGTAGTCTAGCTAACTCTTAATATGAACTATCTGAGTATATTGAAAAAAGATAAGATAATCATATGGCAATACTACTTCCCAGAGATTGAGTGATTGGTTGGATTCAAGGACCATATTTATTACACTACTTCCATCCCTTCCTACAGGACACACTAGAAGTGTTTCAGCTCAGTGTATGAACTGTAACACGGATGAGGATTTCAATGCATACACACCAGAATCCACACATGCTGAAACACGGATGAGGATTTCAATGCATACACACCAGAATCCACACATGCTGTAACACGCTAGTATGTTGGTAAATAAAAACAAAGTCAAATTAAACCATTCAGGAGTCACATGAATACTGTGATTTTAAAACAGATTCCATAATCAGTATATTGCATGGTATATTTCGCTGCATCTCATCAGGTGCATACTGCAGAGTTATTTATCATGTGAAGTGAATAGTTAAGTTTGTTGCATATCCTTTACAGAACGTTGCAGTCAACTCCAACATTTTTTGGCTGATTGTGATTTCTTGGCAAGTTTATGTTTAGTAGGTTAATGTTGCTTTCGCAACAACCAAAACACACACTATTTTATAAAAAGCAGCGCAAGGCGGTTTGCTGCTAAATCGCTCGTAGCTGTGTTTCGAACACAGTATGCGGGATTACAAACTTCATCCGTAAATCTTGCACCACAAAGCTGGCGACGTGAATATATGAATCACATTATGGCTGACGTGCTGACTGAAAGTTTTTATGGTGACTCTACAGTTACCGTGGGGATAACATTGCTCCACATATATATGTGTGTCCGCCCGTGTGTTGCCGGGGCCCATACGGGGGAAGCAAAGAATAGTAACACTGTTGCCTACCATGCATGTCATAAGAGGCAACTAAGGAGGCTATGGTTCCGTCGCCCTGCTACTGAGTGTGTGCGTGGCGCGACACTGTGAGCTGTGAATTTCACATGGAATGCTTTTTAGCACAAGCAAAACAGAGGTAATGACTATAACTAAAGAAGAACAAACAGCAACAATTCACCTAAATGAACATCCCTTGAAACAAGTAAAGAGCTTCAAGTAGGAAGTATAATATCATCAAATGGCAGATCAGAAGACGAGATCGAAAATAGGTGCAATAAGGCAAATCAACTCATTGGACAAATGGCACCAATACTAAAGAACAAACATGTATCAATAACTACTAAGAAAGCACTTTACAACACAATCTTCCTACCAACTCTGTGCTACCAATGCCAAACCTGGACAATGACAGAAAAAGAGAAAAGAAAAATCACAACAACAGAAATGAGGTTCCTGAGAAGAATACTCAACGTATCAAGAAGAGATAAGATCAGAAATGAAGAAATCAGGACTAAAGTGGGGGTTAAAGCTGCTCTAGATTTTATTAGAAAGCAGAAGTCAAATGGTTTGGCCATGCAAGTAGGTTACCAGTCAACAGCATGCCACAACAAGCAATGATGTACAGACCAGATGGAAACAGAGGAAGAGGCCGACCACGTAAACGTTGGACGGAGGGAATAATAGAATCCATGGGAATGTCGATATACGAAGCCCATAACCGGGCACTCTCACGAAGTTTATACTTCACCTCGACACCGCAAGGTACAAGAGGAACATGATGAGATGAGATGCTTTTACATCTGTTCGCAGTTTGTAGCGTGAACTGCATGTTCGGATCGATGGCGGCCGGCTGTTGTTGAATTGAGTGGTTTGCCTTTTCGGTTCACGAGTGCATTTTTCAGGAGACTCCTTGGAGTCGTAGCTGGAGCTACGGAGTTCGTGCTTTGTGCGGCGCTTTCGGCTGGTCGCCCTGCGGAAGGAGACCGAGCCATATGGGATAAAACCCGGGTAAATGAAGTCTTTCTGGTGACTTCCATGGTCTTCCATGATAATGAACTGTATTTCTCGTGGAGGACTTTTATGTTGGCATTCTGGCGGCGGCATTATGCACAGTGTACCTGTACGGGCTGTTGCCTTGCCGATACTCCTGTCTATTCCATTGTTCACATAGGGCATTGAGAAGTATTTTGTGTGATATTCACTGGCACAGGAACGGAGCATAATGGGGACGACGTGTTGCCGTGAAGCTGGAGCCGCGACTAACTAACTAACTAACTAACTAACTAACTAACTAACTAACTAACTAACTAACTAACTAACTAACTAACTAACTAACTAACTAACTAATAACATATGTGTGTCATGTGTTTCGGTTGCCAAGGCAGTTGTCTTGCTACCTACCCTCGTGATAAAGGGTATTCAATCAAATCAGTGGTTCCCACCTCTTACTCCAGCTCTAACTACACTGACACAGCTTCACTCTGTTGGTTAACTTATTTGGTACCAAACAAAAGGTAGATTTAGACCAAATATGGTACACAATCAAGTGAAGTATTATAATGTCAATTTCCATTTACTGAGCGTTGAAATTGTGAAAGATGCTACAAAACAAAACAACTAACATGGTGATATATAGGGATATATCATCCTTCTGTCCAAATGGGAGGTCACATGTGACGATATATATTATCCTGCGACACTGAATCAGTTCAAATTAAGACTAGCAGTTACACTTCAACTCCATGTGTAAGCCATTGGAGAGAGAGAGAGACACACACACACATGCACTCGCGCGAGAGAGAGAGAGAGAGAGATAGGCAGGCAGGCAGGCAGACAGACAGACATGGATATTCGTCCATCATGAATGATGAGGACCATTCATTCTTTCCATCTTTGATTTGATGAAGGACGAATGACTTGAGCTTTACTTTGGATTATAGTGAGGAAGTGGTTGCGCAACTCCGTCGACCTCATTCTCTCGTCTGCGTCCATCTGGTTCCAGTGGCGAGCATGGCAAGACGACTGGAAACGGACACAGATGCAGTGAAGTTAGGCTGCCACGGCCAGTAATCCCTGTATGCATGCATGCATGCATGCAATCATACAGACTGACTGACTGACTGACAGACAGACAAGGGACCTGTTGTTGGTTGGTTTTCTCATTTTGAATTGTTGCCAAGGCAGTGCTCATGCAACCTGCATTTTACTATTATTTTCAAGTGCCACGGAATTGTAATGAAACGTGTCGTGTATGACGTGTTTACACATTTGTAAACACAAGAGTTGGTCTAAAGAAGGCTACTCTGGCTGTAAGGACATATAGAATAGTGTTATTTCTAATAGTAATGTTCATGAACCTGTCTCCAAGGCGAAGGGTTATGGACTCGATTCGTAATTTCGTTTACCCGTGTTTGAAACACAGCTGCACACGATTTGGCAGCTGACCGCTTTGCGTTGGTATTGGGGCCGGTTGTTCAGAAAGCAATGGCAAACTCATTCATTCATTCAGTAGCATGTCCTTTGCAGAACCTCGCTCCCATAACAACCTTCCGGAAAACCTCTCGATCATAAGCAAGATGTCCCGCGTCTGATACACCCATCTGGTGATCATCCGCCACATCCTGCACCCATCTTCTCTTTGGCCTTCCTCTTCCTTTCTTCCCAGGCATATACCCCTCCATTATTGTTCTTTCCAAACTTTCGTGATGTTTCAAGTGACCAAAATATTTCAATTTTCTTTGTTTTATCGTCTTTAATAGCCAACCTTCTTCAATATTCAACTCTTGAAGTATTGATGCATTTGTTCTTTTCTTTACCCAAGATATTCTTAGAACTCGTCTATAACATTTATATTCAAAGGCATTTATGGGCGGCTCAGCTTGTTTAGTAAGTGTCCATGTCTCACCGGCGTATGTTGCAATGGGAAAGATGCATGCTCTTAAAAATCTAATTTTTGTATTTCTATCTGTCCCACTCCATAATTTATTCAGCTGTTTTAGTCTTTGAAGAGCAATTGATAGTCGCCATTTAATTTCTTTCATTGTGTCACCGTTGTTGGTAATCAATGAACCAAGATATTCAAAATTTTCCACTACCGCCAATTTTTCCCCATTAATGTATATTTCTTTCTCAATAGTAGTTTTAGCTGTATGCATTATCTTTGTTTTTGCTATGTTAAGATATAAGTTGTGATTTTCGCTATTCAATTGGGTTGAAGCTATTAGGTTTTCTATGCCATTCTGTGTTGTGGATAGTAATACTGTATCATCAGCATATCGAATCTCCGGTATGTCATGACCGTCAATATTTAGGACATCATATAGCTCCCTGTTTATATCATCTCTTACATTTCTCATTATATTTTCGGCGTAGAGGTTAAACAAATAGGGTGACAGCACGCAGCCCTGACGGACTCCTTGTTTGATGTCAAACCAATCTGATGCCTCACCATCTATTCTAACTGCTGCTTGTTGGTCTAGATAGAGCATTTTTATGAGTTGTACTACATGTGATGGAAAGCCCATATTCCTCATTATATGTGATCTCTTGTTCCTCTTCCTTGTCTAAATCCAGCTTGAACCACGTTAATCTCTTCTTCCATTTTCTTACGAAGTCTTCGCATTATGACTTTTAGTAGAATTTTACTTGCATGACTGATCAGGGCAACAGTTTTATAGTTGGTGCATAATTTCAGGTTGCCCTTTTTTGGTATTGGAATGAAGATAGTTCTCTTCCAATCTTTTGGCCATATACCATATTTCCAAATCTTTGTGCATAATGCATGATATATGTGTATGCTTTCTTCTCCTCCCGCTTTAATTAGTTCAGCTGGTATCTCATCACATCCAGGTGATTTACCATTCTTCAGGTTCTTTATAGCCCAAGCAATTTTATCTAATGAGGGTTCAGGTTCTGTCTCTGCTGCCATTGGTTCATGTATCTCATTCATATCCTCACTGTCACTCATATCATACATTCCACTGCAGTACTCCCGCCGTCTTTCTAGAATTTGTCTAGATTCTGTTAAGGTATTTCCCATCTTGTCACAGGTAACATTCAATTGAGGTTGAACATTTCTTGTCAATAACTTCATTTGTTTGAACATTTCATAATCTCTTCCAGCCTTATGATATTGCTCTATTCTGGTACAGAAATCTTGTATATATTGATTTTTGTCTTTTCTTGTGTTCTTTCTTATTTCTCGAGTTAAAGATTTATACTTCATCCTGCTGTTATCGGATTCACCTCCTTCCTGTTTAAGTTCCCTTCGTTGTTTTATTAATTCTAATGTGTCTGATGTAATCCATGGCTTAAGTTGCTTTTTCTTGGTCGGAATTATATCTTTGGCTGCAGTTATCAAGATATCTCTAGCTTGTACTGCCAGTTCATCAGGTGACATATCTTCTTGTACAGACATCAAGACCCCAAAGCGATTCCTAACTTCTACAGTGTATGCATCCGGTAGTTTTGTGAGATCAAACGAAGTGGCCTTGGTCCTCGGATAAGCTTTTTGAGTTTTAATTTCAGATCTGCTTCTAATAACTGATGATCTGTATCACAGTCTGCACTACGCAGGGTTTTGCAGATGTTATGCTTGATCTCCATCTTCTTTGTATTAAATATAATCTATCTGATTTTGGTAATATTGTCTGGAGACTTCCATGTGAAGAGTCTTCTTGGATGTTGTTTAAAAAGCGTGTTGGCTATCGTTAACCTCATTTCTGTGCAAAATTCAATAATTTGTCACCTGCATCATTTCTATTTCCTAATCCAAATTTCCTAAAACGTGTCTCTCATTTTCAGCTCTTCCTGCACCAACTTTTGCATTGAAATCTCCCGTTATTATTGTTATATCATTATGACCAACCTTATTTAATGTGTCTTGTAGTGTGTTGTAAAAATCTTCAATTTCGTCCTCCTCTGCTGTTGAAGTAGGTGCATATATCTGTATGAGAGTTGTGTTTTTTTTGGACGGCCTTTAAGTCTAATAATGAGGATTCTATCACTAACTGGATTATATCCCATTAAAGATTTTGCAGTTGTCTTATCTAAACAAAATGCCACTCCACTCTGGCCTCCGGCGTCTCTACCAGAATAAATGAAAATACTTCCATTTTCAGTTGTAAAATGTCCCTTGCCGCTCCAGCGATGTTCACTAATTCCTAAAATTTGAATGTTTAACCTCTCAATCTCATCACACACTACTTAAGCTTTCCTCATACAGACTTCTCACATTCCACGTTGCTATTCTCACTCTGTTTCTTAGTCTGACACAGGGGATTTCCTTGGTAACACAGTCAGGATTAACTCCGTAATCACGATTACTAGTACTGGTCCCTGTGTCACACTCTTCCCCAGTGTTATCTGATCTGCCTGGCCTGGGGGACTCGCCACCAGATCTCTTTCTTATTATGTTTTCTTTCATGGTTGCTATGGTTTCTTGGCAAGTTTTGCAGAAGGTAGTTTGTCATTGCTTTCCTTCTGGGCAGTGACTGTATTAGTCGGTGGCCATAGCCATTGTCTCTACTGATGAGATCATCTGCCTATCGCCGCAGAGTGCAAGACCATAACCAACAACAATCTATCGGCTGCTATCACACTCCATTCACCACCTGCACCCATGACTTCACGTAACCCTGATCGGGGGGCTAAACGGGTACTCCACCTTGCCCAAGGGTGTCCCGTAGAGTAACGGAGGAAAGGAGGCGTCTTACATCTCATTTGATAGCAAACAACTGAATGTAAACTTGCCAAGAGTTCACAGCGGCAGAAATGCTGGCATTGACTGTGATGTTCTGTAAAAACAGGATATGCAAAAAACAAGTGCTCATGATGTCTGATAAAGATGTGTGCTGAAGACGAATGACAACTGGTGTTGAAGACTAATCACTTGTCTAGTTGCCTGGAGTTTGGCGACTTTAGTTCCAAAGGGGAAGAGGACGCAAGGCAAGAGCATCAATTTCATTGCACCATGTTCTACCACATATGGCTCTGTCTTTTTTCACCCACAGACTGCCTTGTCAGAAATGTCGCACAGAGCACGAACTCTGTACCTCCAGCGACAACAGCCATAGGTCACTGAAAACAGCTGCACTGCTGAAGCGAATGGTTTGAGTCCAAAAATGAACCTACGATCTTTATAGCACTAGACTGGTGGCCTAACCACTTCGCTGTGGAGACCTTCCGGCCTTCTTTTTATTCTTATAGTCCATGCCGTGTAGCGTTGGTGATCATGTCTGTTCACAGCCTTCTGTCTCGTGTACTGCCAATCTTCTTATAGTCCATACCGTGTAGCGTTGGTGATCATGTCTGTCCACAGCCTTCTGTCTCTTGTGCTGCCAATCTTCTTATAGTCCATGCCGTGTGGCGTTGGTGATCATGTCTGTCCACAGCCTTCTGTCTCGTGTAATGCCAATCTTATAGTCCATGCCGTGTAGCGTTGATGATCATGTCTGTCCATAGTCTTCTGTCAGTTGTGTTGCGAATCATTTCTGATACCAATGTTCTTCCATGCCATGATGTTAAACTGTCCAGCATCTTCTCTCTTGATCTGTCCCTGCCTCTTGTCACCCCCAGCCTTCCCCTGTTGACTACATACTCCAGCTTTCCCCTTCTCATGACATGCCCAAAGAATGCGGACTGTCTTCTTCTGATGTGAGTAACCAGTTCTCTTTGTGAGTTAATTTATTTCTGGATATCTTCGTCTATCTGCCCAGTGTTCTCATCATTCTTCTACTGTATAAAGCCACATCTCCGAAGCTTCCACATCATTTCTAACTTAGTCGTTAAGAGATTCAGTGCCAGACAAAAAGTAGCATTGGATATAAAAATGGATGATAGAAAATGGGAAATAGGGGTTGTGTCACAGTTATGACTTAAAAGTTGTTCATATGGTAGCAAATATGAATCAAATTAAAGGGGGTTGCATAAGGAAAACTACCGTATATAAGCCCATGGCAGATACGGGAAGTTGTTTACTACGATTAATCATCCCATGCACTGAATCAGTGAATTGTCTAAGATTCGCTTCTATACATCACGATTGGTTCAATGTAGCTCTTAAGAACTCCTTTCCTAACCTAGATTGACAGAGATCAATTGCAGAGAATATTCTTCCACCTTCCCCTCACCCCATATAGCCTTAGTTCTGTAAACAAGAAGCTTTTATTCGATTATACTTAGAGTGTAATGGAAGAGAGGAGCCGCCATTTGCTAGATGCAACATCCACATCGACGTCTGATACAGGATTCGGCTCTCACACACCGCTGCGACCACTGACAGCTGCCTATGTTGCTACAAGAAGCGACTATGAGGTTTGTCTTCGCTGCTGATGCTGTCCACTGTATTATGACTGGCACCTCGCCGTCTTGATAGACAATAGTTTGTAGAATGGAGTTATAGCTGTTGTCAGCACAAAACCGGGGTTGAATTTAGAGACCATGTGTTATCTGTGCAGCATGATCCCTCTCTCGGCCTGCCTAGTTTTCTCCAGAGGAAAGGTAACGCCAATACACCAGGAACAAGACAAGCTGCAGAAGCTGTCGGATCAGCATAGGAATGCACAAACTGTCCGCCTGTTGGAGCTTCATTATTAGGGTAAGGCTTATACCCTCTCAAATGCGCTCCCCAGCCTGAAGCTGTTAGCACAATGTGGGGTTGTCGGGTTTGGTAAGCGCCGCCCAACATTCGGTGCTAACAGAAAGCAGGTTGTACCATCTACTATCATATCTGACTAAGAGAACTATATTATAACAGACACAAAACGGTCATATCCAACTGGCGTAGCTTGAGAGGATTAATCTATTTAACAAATGTTCTGCTGTAAACTAGCACAGTACAATTACTGTCCAATCAGATTTTATGGGGCAGCCACGGTAGCGCATTGGCTTGCCTGCTGGCGGGGTGGTCAAGGTTTCGAATTTGCATCAAGACAGATTTTAAAAATTTAGCAGGGTTTCCATGTCGATTCAACCTAAAATGGGTACCAGAATATATAATGGTGAGAACATGTGGCCAGGGTGATATGCTCCATATCATCACATGAGTGCCCATTGGTCTGTCTGTAACAATATGGGGTTAGCATCTGATGCCCAGTGAAGGGCAAAGGATACTTGTGTACATAAAGTGTTATATGTTAGACTGTTATAAACTAGGTTATGACTAAACAAGGTAAGTGACTAGCTCCATTCCTCGCTGCTTGTCCTTCCTAGAGAAATGTCTGTGCAGACCAACTAGAGTTTCCATCTCTCTCTCTCTCTCTCTCTCTCTCTCTCTCTCTCTCTCTCTCTCTCTCTCTCTCTCTCTCTCTCTCTCTCTTCTCTCTCTCTCTCTCTCTCTATGTATGTATCTCTGTTTCTCTGTCTCTCTCCCCTCTTCTCCTTTCTGTGTCTTCCTCTCTCTTCCCCTGTCTCTGTCTGTCTGTCTCTCCGTCTCTCTCTCCCTCCCTCTCCCTCCCAACATAGACATGGAATAGTAACAAGAAGACAAGTTTTACAGATACATATGTTATTACTATGTTAGACACATTCTACCAGTGATTCCCAAACGTAAATCTCCGAGGGCCTTGATCGTGGTAGGAAAATATGTACACCCCATACATATTATTGATAGGACTAAATGTTGTATTTTTCAATTAGTCTATATTTCATGGTTTATGGTTCAGGTGGGCGTTAGACCTAGCTAATGACGACATCTGTTTGAGGGTGTCGAGTTTGTCATGCCTCGAAGTACACGTGTTCCTGCATTGAGGCGATGTCATCACTCGAGAACAAGAAGTTAGAATCCCGATATGGCAAATATAGCTTTCTATTTTAGTGTTTTTCATGTGCCATGCCGATAAGCGTGGGCGGTCATGTTTCGCCATCTTACACGATCACCAAAGTCGTGGATCAGCTGTGTCTTTGTCTATACTATACCACGTGGCAAAGACATCTAGGTATTCACTTCTATGCCTTCCCCTTGTTCTTTTCCCCTCAGTCTTGCCAGTTGTCAAGAAGGTCTCCAATTTATTGCTTCTCATAACGTGTCCACAAATAGTTTTTTCTAGTGTGTCCTTTATTCTACTTCTATGAATGCTAATCAATGCTTGCGAATTTGTTGATGTTTTATCTCAATGACTCCCCTGCAAATGATATTTCTGAACAAACACAAAAGAACGGCAACTGACCAAACACACATGTGAACATACACATTTTCGCAGGAGAGACATTACAGACCGTCAGCAGGTTTAAATGTCAAAGTTCTCTGCTGATGGGCGATGGGAATGTGATGATAGAAATCATCACAAGAACAAACACTGCTGTACAAAGAGTTAAAAAACCTTTATGAAATGGAATAGATAGAACCACACCCCCCCCCCCCCCCCCCCCCAAAAAAAAATAAAATAAAAATGTCAGATTACTAAGAGCATACATCTTTCCTGTGGCAGCATGAGTTGAGTCAAGTACCAAAATCACAGCACTATGGACATTGCTATATGTGCTCCTTCCTCATCTACAACAGCCAGCGAAGAGTGCCAATACTAATGATACTAGTAGCAGTTTGATTATATGTGCATGTGATCTTTTCTCAGAGTCCTGAGTGTGGGCAAGATCTTCTGGTCATCCTCTGCTGCACCACTCTCTCTAGGTCGTGGTGATACGTTTTTGTGCACTGCACACATGACTCCAAGAGCCATGACCACGTACTTCCTTATCATGCACCAATACACAACCGAGCTGTTTAAACCCAACCAATCTCTCTGCCTGCTCGTTTTCCACGATACCAGCATGTCCTGGGGGGGGGGGGGGGGCGTTTAATAAATGAGCTTATCTTTTACATGACGCCGTTGTCAACCCTGGCATTTTTTGGCTGTTTGTGAATTCTTGGCAAGTTTACGTTCAGTAGTTTGCAATTGCATTCTGAACGACCGACACGCATACCATTGTATGAAAACCAGTGCAGGAACGGTCTGTTTCCAAATCGCCCGCAGCTGTGTTTAGAACGTGGAATGCGGGATTACAAATTTCATCCGTAACCCCTTCTCCACAAAACCGACTGAAAAGCACATACATAATTCACCTCTTAATATAATTATTACAGAAGAGAACTACATATTTATTTAACAAAATAAGAGAACAAACAGATCTATCCAGCAAGAACTCATTATTGAAGAAGATTGTTTATTAAGACAAATACAATTGAGGAAAATTAAATACAGTGTTGTGGACATGTAGAAAGGCATGAAAGTCTTCAAAGGATAATTATGGTAGTAGGTGTACTGGGTAAGTTGAGATGAGGGAGGTGTATTCAAGGATAATTATGGTAGTAGGTGTACTGGGTAAGCTGAGATGAGGGAGGTGTATTCAAGGATAATTATGGTAGTAGGGTTACTGGGTAAGCTGAGGATGAGGGAGGTGTATTCAGGATAATTATGTAGTAGGTGTACTGGGTAAGTTGAGATGAGGGAGGTGTATTCAAGGATAATTATGGTAGTAGGTGTACTTGGGTAAGTTTGAGATGAGGGAGGTGTATTCAAGGATAATTATGGTAGTAGGTGTACTGGGTAAGCTGAGATGAGGGAGGTGTATTCAAGGATAAGTAGGGTAGTAGGTGACTGGGTAAGTTGAGATAGGGAGGTGTATTCAAGGATAATTATGGGTAGTAGGTGTACTGGGTAAGCTGAGATGAGGGAGGTGATTCAAGGAAATTATGGTAGTAGGTGTACTGGTAAAGCTGAGATGAGGGAGGTGGTATTCAAGGATAATTATGGTAGTAGGTGTACTGGGTAAGCTGAGATGAGGGAGGTGTTTTAAGGAAATTATGGTAGTAGGTGACTGGGAAAGTGAGATGAGGGAGGTGTATTCAAGGAAAATTTATGGTAGTAGGTGTACGGGAAAGCGAGATGAGGGAGGTGTATTCAAGGAAAATTAATATGGGGTGGGGTAGGGGTGTATGGTTTTTTTTTTGGTAAGTTGAGATGAGGGAGGTGTATTCAAGGATAATTATGGTAGTAGGTGTACGGGTAAGCTGAGATGAGGGAGGGTATTCAAGGATAATTATGTAGTAGGTGTACTGGGTAAGTTGAGATGAGGGAGGTGTATTCAAGGATAATTAGGGTAGTAGGTGTATGGGTAAGCTGAGATGAGGGGGTGTATTCAAGGATAATTATGGTAGTGGTGTATGGGTAAGCTGAGATGAGGAGGTGTATTCAAGGAATTATGGTAGTAGGTGTACTGGGTAAGTTGAGATGGGGGAGGTGTATTCAAGGATAATTATGGTAGTAGGTGTACTGGGTAAGTGAGATGAGGGAGGTGTATTCAAGGATAATTATGGTAGTAGGTGTACTGGGTAAGCTGAGATGAGGGAGGTGTATTCAAGGATAATTATGGTAGTAGGTGTACTGGGTAAGCTGAGATGAGGGAGGTGTATTCAAGGATAATTATGGTAGTAGGTGTACTGGGTAAGCTGAGATGAGGGAGGTGTATTCAAGGATAATTATGGTAGTAGGTGTACTGGGTAAGCTGAGATGAGGGAGGTGTATTCAAGGATAATTATGGTAGTAGGTGTACTGGGTAAGTTGAGATGAGGGAGGTGTATTCAAGGATAATTATGGTAGTAGGTGTACTGGGTAAGCTGAGATGAGGGAGGTGTATTCAAGATGAGATAGATAATTTACACATGACAGTGACAGAGATGTAATATCCGGCTTATTATTATCATCATCATCATCTTTCACTTTTGCCGTCAAGTGTCGTGGAGAGGAATAATTGACGTTCCAGCGCCCGAAGGGTGGCACTGGATAGTGTCATTCCGTGGGACTGTACAATGAATTTGATGTTGTCAATCCATTTTCTTCTCGGATGTCCTATAGCTCTAGTAGCAGATCTTTATTGATGTAGTGTCAGTGCTGGTAGTTGATGGTGTTACATTCTAACAAGATGGCTAAACCATTTGATCTTCTATCCTTCGACATATGTGGCACAAGGTGTTGATTCCATTGTCTGCTGATAACATCATTTCTTACTCGGTCTCGGACAGTTCAGTTATCTGGCTTATGATAGAGTGAAATATGGGAAGACATGAGACCAAAGTTATACACAGTACAAGACACTTGTTGATGATGAATGCATTAAAACAATCTGCATTGGATAGTCTGGAAAACAAAATTACACGTGGAAGAAAAAGTACGTACAATGTGCAATTGTGATAAAAGGAAAACTACAAAGATATGGTAGCCTTTATTTAAGCTGAAATCTATTCAAGTTCATGACCTCTAGCAACGTACTTGATCAAGTCTGTCGTAGTCTCCCAGAATGCCTCGGTGCCCTGGCTTAAAACTGC
>JACEFZ010010341.1:7500-28153 GCA_014155875.1 Cepaea nemoralis | reverse complement strand
ATGCTCTGTCCCATGTCCTGTAACTATATATTATGTCCCATATTCTGTAACTGTATGCTCTGTCCCATGTCCTGTAACTGTATGTTCTGTCCCATGTCCTGTAACTGTTTGTTTTGTCACATGTCCTGTAACATTATGCTCTGTCCCATGTCCTGTAACATTATGCTCTGTCCCATGTCCTGCATCTGTTTGTTCTGTCCCATGTCCTATAACATTATGCTCTGTCCCATGTCCTATAACATTATGCTCTGTCCCATGTCCTGTAACTGTATGTTTTGTCCCATGTCCTGTAAATGTATGTTTTGTCCCATGTCCTATAACATTATGCTCTGCCCCATGTCCTGTAACATTATGCTCTGTCCCATGTCCTGTAACTGTTTGTTCTTTCCCATGTCCTGTAACAGTTTGTTTTGTCTCATGTCCTGTAACATTATGCTCTGTCCCATGTCCTGTAACATTATGCTCTGTCCCATGTCCTATAACATTATGCTCTGTCCCATGTCCTATAACATTACGCTCTGTCCCATGTCCTTTAACATTATGCTCTGTCCCATGTCCTATAACATTATGCTCTGTCCCATGTCCTGTAACTGTATGTTCTGTCCCATGTCCTGTAACAGTATGCTCTGTCCCATGCCTATAACATTATGCTCTGTCCCATGTCCTGTAACTGTTTGTTCTGTCCCATGTCCTATAACATTATGCTCTGTCCCATGTCCTATAACATTATGCTCTGTCCCATGTCCTGTAAATGTATGTTCTGTCCCATATCCTGTAAATGTATGTTCTGTCCCATGTTCTGTAACTGTATGTTCTGTCCCATGTCCTGTAACTGTATGTTCTGTTCCATGTCCTGTAACTGTTTGTTCTGTTCCATTTCCTGTAACTATATGTTCTGTCCCATGTCCTGTAACTGTATGTTCTGTTCCATGTCCTGTAACTGTATGTTCTGTCCCAAGTCCTGTAACTGTATGTTCTGTCCCATGTCCTGTAAATGTATGTTCTGTCCCATGTCCTGTAAATGTATGTTCTGTCCCATGTCCTGTAACTGTATGTTCTGTTCCATGTCCTGTAACTGTATGTTCTGTCCCATATCCTATAAATGTATGTTCTGTTCCATGTCCTGTAACTGTATGTTCTGTCCCATGTCCATGTAACTGTATGTTCTGTTCCATGTCCTGTAACTGTATGTTCTGTCTCATGTCCATGCAACTGTATGTTATGTCCCATGTCCTGTAAATGTATGTTCTGTCCCATGTCCTGTAACTGTATGTTCTGTCCCATGTCCTGTACCTGTATGCTCTGTCCCATGTCCTGTAACTATATATTCTGTCCCATATCCTGTAACTGTATGCTCTGTCCCATGTCCTGTAACTGTATGTTCTGTCCCATGTCCTGTAACTGTATGTTCTGTCCCATGTCCTGTAACTGTATGTTCTGTCCCATGTCCTGTAACTGTATGTTCTGTCCCATGTCCTGTAACTGTATGTTCTGTCCTATGTTCTGTAACTGTATATGCAACATAAATAATTATATAATTTCTCTCTGTGCATGATTTATATTCTTCTGTATATACAACATAAAAAACCTCTCTCAATATTTACAATATTTATATGTGTCTATCAAATCAACATACCATTTTTTAGACTGCATTTACTGCGCTGCACAGCTCAATATGTTTACAGAGTTGATCAAGTCCCGGTGACTTTCTGTAAAAGTGCTCTATTACATTTTTACACATGTAAATGTTGTCCGCTGGCAAAGAGTTCATTAAATTACATTCGGTTTCTTCCATTCGTGAAATAATGCATTTCAACAGTAAATCAAGTAAAATATTAATTTCATATCTGAGAATGAATTTTGCATGAAGATTGTATAAGTGTGATGGGATTTGAAGTAACAAACATCAAGATGTTTAAAGTGAAGTGGAGACCAGGGCAAGAGTTAACAGTGTTGGATCAGGTGAAGTGGAGACAAGGCAAGAGTTAACTGTGATGGTTATAGTGAAATGGAGACAAGGGCAAGAGTAACTGGTAAAAATGGCTCTCAAGTGAATTCAAACCGCTGGTGTATGGGTGTGACTAAAAGGAGATGTGATGGTGTCCAAGTTTGTGACGGTGCATGGTGGCATTGTGAAGTAGACATGTAGATAAATGTGACGGTGAATGGTGGCATTGTGTAGTAGACATGTAGATAAATGTGACGGTGAATGGTGGCATTGTGTAGTAGACATGTAGATAAATGTGACGGTGAATGGTGGCATTGTCTAGTAGACATGTAGATAAATGTGACGGTGAATGGTGGTATTGTGTAGTAGACATATTGATAAATGTGACGGTGAATGGTGGCATTGTGTAGTAGACATGTAGATAAATGTGACGGTGAATGGTGGCATTGTGTAGTAGACATATTGATCAATGTGACGGTGAATGGTGGCAGTGTATGGTAGACATGTAGACAAATATTGTAATGACGGTGAATGGTGGCATTGTATAGTAGACATGTAGATAACTGTGACGGTTAATGGTGGCACTATGTAGTAGACATGTAGATAAATGTGACGGTGAATGGTGGCATTGTATAGTAGACATGTAGATAAATGTGACGGTGAATGGTGGCATTGTATAGTGGACATATAGAGATATATAACGGTTGAATGGTGGCACTATGTAGTAGACATGTAGATAAATGTGACGGTTAATGGTGGCATTGTATAGTAGACATGTAGATGCATGTGACGGTTTATGGTGGCATTGTTTAGTAGACATGTAGATAAATGTGACGGTGAATAGTGGCATTGTGTAGTGGACACATAGAGATATATAACGGTTGAATGGTGGCACTATGTAGTAGACATGTAGATAGATGTGACGGTGAATAGTGGCATTGTGTAGTGGACATATAGAGATATATAACGGTTGAATGGTGGCACTATGTAGTAGACATGTAGATAGATGTGATGGTGAATAGTGGCATTGTGTAGTGGACATATAGAGATATATAACGGTTGAATGGTGGCACTATGTAGTAGACATGTAGATAGATGTGACGGGGAATGGTGGCATTGTTTAGTAGACATACAGAGATATATAACGGTTGAATGGTGGCACTATGTAGTAGACATGTAGATAGATGTGACGGGGAATGGTGGCATTGTTTAGTAGACATACAGAGATATATAACGGTTGAATGGTGGCACTATGTAGTAGACATGTAGATAGATGTGACGGTGAATAGTGGCATTGTGTAGTGGACATATAGAGATATATAACGGTTGAATGGTGGCACTATGTAGTAGACATGTAGATAAATGTGACGGTGAATGGTGGCAGTGTTTAGTAGACATACAGAGATATATAACGGTTGAATGGTGGCACTATGTAGTAGACATGTAGATAGATGTGACGGGGAATGGTGGCATTGTTTAGTAGACATACAGAGATATATAACGGTTGAATGGTGGCACTATGTAGTAGACATGTAGATAGATGTGACGGTGAATAGTGGCATTGTGTAGTGGACATATAGAGATATATAACGGTTGAATGGTGGCACTATGTAGTAGACATGTAGATAAATGTGACGGTTAATGGTGGCATTGTGTAGTGGACATATAGAGATACATAACGGTTGAATGGTGGCACTATGTAGTAGACATGTAGATAAATGTGGCATTGTGTAGTGGACATATAGAGATATATAACGGTTGAATGGTGGCACTATGTAGTAGACATGGTGGCATTGTGTAGTGGACATATAGAGATATATAACGGTTGAATGGTGGCACTATGTAGTAGACATGTAGATAAATGTGACGGTTAATGGTGGCATTGTGTAGTGGACATATAGAGATATATAACGGTTGAATGGTGGCACTATGTAGTAGACATGTAGATAAATGTGACGGTTAATGGTGGCATTGTGTAGTGGACATATAGAGATATATAACGGTTGAATGGTGGCACTATGTAGTAGACAAGTAGATAGATGTGACGGGGAATGGTGACATTGTTTAGTAGACATACAGAGATATATAACGGTTGAATGGTGGCACTATGTAGTAGACAAGTAGATAGATGTGACGGGGAATGGTGACATTGTTTAGTAGACATACAGAGATATATAACGGTTGAATGGTGGCACTATGTAGTAGACAAGTAGATAGATGTGACGGGGAATGGTGACATTGTTTAGTAGACATGTAGATAGATGAACGGGGCCATCAATGGAGCATCTAGCCACTATCTGGTCTTAGGTAGCCACTGTTAGATGACAGTAAGTGTTTGAGATAAACCAGGCATGTTGACATGGCAGTAAATGTCTGCGACAACCAAGTGTGTTGATATGACAGCAGATGGACACACTTAGCTGGTGTGTTGACAAGAAAAATATCGCATGATGCCATCCGAGGTTCACAAACCTGCCAGTGACGTAGATATTTATCACGTTTGTTTAGTTGTTATCTCATGTAGATGGTCGGATGTTGAGATATCGCTATCCATAAATTGGGCCGTCTGTACTAGCGATTACAAGATCATACAAGAAATGTCTTGGATTCATTTGATGATTCTAAAAGATTGAATCTTCAATGAAAATAAGCACGAGACACGCTGTGTGAGTACATAATTTGAAACTGAAATGAAGCGAGAGCAATTGAAAATTGGAACTCACAAACGGTAAAGATAACAGACACACTTCAGTTGAAGAAAGTGCAGGATTTGTGAACGATAGCCTCGATGTTGTACATCGAGAGCTGAATGCACGTTTAATCGTCGCAAAGATGAACTTTAAGTTGTGCCGTCCCTCAGCTCTTACACATATATCTTCGATAAAGATGGACTTAAAGTTGTGTTGTCCCTTAGCTCTCATACATATATCCATAAAGGTGGGCGTAAAGTTCTGTTATCCCTTAGCTCTTACACATATACCCATAATGGTGGACTTAAAAGTGTGTTGTCCCTGAGCTCTTACACACATACCCATTATAGATAGACTTAACGTTGTGTCGTCCCTTAGCTCTCACACATATCTTCGATAAAGATGGACTTAAATTTTTGTCGTCCTTTAGCGCTTACTCGATAAAGATGGACGTACAGTTGTGTTGTCTCCTAGCTCTTACACATATCCTCGATAAAGATGAAAAGGAAAGAGACGCGTGACAAAAAAATAATACCACGTCTGGTGATCTATGCAGGTCAGTGTCGATAACACCATGTGAATGTGAGCAGTGACGGCTGCTGTATGGTGCTCCTGGCCAGTGCCGGTGTCGATAACACCATGTGTAGGTGAGCAGTGACGGCTGCTGTATGGTGCTCCTGGCCAGTGCCGGTGTCGATAACACCATGTGTAGGTGAGCAGTGACGGCTGCTGTATGGTGCTCCTGGCCAGTGCCGGTGTCGATAACACCATGTGTAGGTGAGCAGTGACGGCTGCTGTATGGATGCTCCTGGCCAGTGCCGGTGTCGATAACACCATGTGTAGGTGAGCAGTGACGGCTGCTGTATGGTGCTCCTGGCCAGTGCCGGTGTCGATAACACCATGTGTAGGTGAGCAGTGACGGCTGCTGTATGGTGCTCCTGGCCAGTGCCGGTGTCGATAACACCATGTGTAGGTGAGCAGTGACGGCTGCTGTATGGTGCTCCTGGCCAGTGCCGGTGTCGATAACACCATGTGTAGGTGAGCAGTGACGGCTGCTGTATGGTGCTCCTGGCCAGTGCCGGTGTCGATAACACCATGTGTAGGTGAGCAGTGACGGCTGCTGTATGATGCTCCTGGCCAGTGCCGGTGTCGATAACACCATGTGTAGGTGAGCAGTGACGGCTGCTGTATGATGCTCCTGGCCAGTGCCGGTGTCGATAACACCATGTGTAGGTGAGCAGTGACGGCTGCTGTATGGTGCTCCTGGCCAGTGCCGGTGTCGATAACACCATGTGTAGGTGAGCAGTGACGGCTGCTGTATGATGCTCCTGGCCAGTGCCGGTGTCGATAACACCATGTGTAGGTGAGCAGTGACGGCTGCTGTATGGTGCTCCTGGCCAGTGCCGGTGTCGATAACACCATGTGTAGGTGAGCAGTGACGGCTGCTGTATGATGCTCCTGGCCAGTGCCGGTGTCGATAACACCATGTGTAGGTGAGCAGTGACGGCTGCTGTTTTGTTCTCCTGGCTAGAGGTGACTGGATACCAAAGTCACCGGGGACCGAAGTCTGATATGTTCACCAAGACCTCTGTCAAATGTGTGGAGGTCACCTTAAGTGATATTAACAATATCAACAGCTCTGAGCGGTCATGCCGTCCATTTAAGTTACTTTTTTTTCATATTCATAAACTTCCGGGAGATGGAGGAGAGATCAGATAACCTGGCACTCATCGGATCAGGAAATCTCAAACCAGATCGAATTATTTAACTGAAAGGACAGACCAGTTGGAGGTTATGGGAGATAAATAAGGTATTGTTTACCTTTAAGAAGGTTGTATACTTTTGTTTTTGCTGTTTGTGATTCCCGGAAAATTTTCTGTTTAGTAGTTTGCCATTGCTTTCTGAACGTCCGGCACTTATATCATTCCATGTAAACCAACGTTAGGCGGTCTGCTACCGAATCGTCCGCAGCTGTGTTTCGGACGCGGTATGCGGGATAACGATTTCCATTCGTTACCATTCGTCATAGAGCCGGCGAAATTCTTACATTAGTACTTAGAGTAACAGTTATGTCACCAATCCATGTAGTGTTGTGGCACACACACACACATAAACACACACACACACACACACACACACACCCACAGACACACACACATGCATACACAATCACACAGAGACACACAAAGACACACACAGAGACACACAAAGACACACACACACATATATACATACATACTGATACATGCACCCAACTATACACACACACACACATATGGAGGGTATGCATGTCAACAAACCCTACCCCCTGCTGGAAAACACGGGGGAGACAATCAGCTACGTCACTCTGGGTGTACACTATACACTAATCTCGCAGCTCCACAGTAAGAGTCAGTAAGCTGGAGCAATTGCGCTATAAAACAACGTGGTATAACCATATGTTGACCAGCTCTCTTGCCATGTAAGGGCCGGCTTTTGGCGATGTTTCTCTTGCTCCCTGTCGACAATCACCATAGACACGTTGGTCACCCGTCCTGAGAACTCGTGTTGACCCCATCACTCTCGCACTCTCATACCGTCGTCCGCGAGTGTCGCCTTGTAGAAAAGCAACTCGTGTCCCAGAAGACGTGGACATCGTCCGCTTGCAGGGACATGCCGTGGGAAATTGTGTGTCCAGTTTAACGCAGTTAGCGGCTTGTCCTCTCGCCGGACACGACCCAACAGTGGACGCATCTCCAATCAGTGTCCACTCGTCCCAGTTTATTGACCTGTGCCGCGGGCAAACAATGACCCGTCGCTCAGACCACTCTAGTCCGTCAACTGTGTGACGTAATTTGTCCAGCACGGGTCGGCAGGAAATTACATTAGCGCATGAGTTTGGGAAATCACGTAAATGGCTGAAGATAGTAGTCGAAGGGTTAAAAGGTTAATGAAATCACGTAAATGGCTGAAGATAGTAGTCGAAGAGTTAAAGGTTTAATAAAATCACGTAAATGGCTGAAGATAGTAGTCGAATAGTTAAAGGGTTAATGAAATCACGTAAATGGCTGAAGATAGTAGTCGAAGGGTTAAAAGATTAATGAAATCTCGTAAATGGTTGAAGATAGTAGTAGAAGCGCTAAAGGATTAATGAAATTAAGTAAATGGCTGTAGATACCCACGTACATATTAAAGAGCTAGGTAGATCACTTAAATGATTCATGATATATAGACGGCAGGACCAAAGTCTTTGACACAGCAGCATACCACGTGATTGTCAGCCATACGAGGTTGACGGCGTGTGATCACCGCTGGGTTGTGTCGGATGGTTGGCCTGTCCGCTGTGTACGGCTGATGATCGTAATACCTTTCTCTGCTGTGTGAGTTGACTTCTATCCAGAAATCTTCATTGCTCTTTCTCTCTTTCTTTTTCTCCAGCCATTGTGTTGTCAAACAACACGTCTCCACAACTTCCAGATTAATCCTCCCTATCTGCTAATTGTCGATGGTTGGCTTTTGTATAAACGCATTTAGAAAACATTAAATTAAACACAAGTAGACCTTTCGTGGGGCAGGTGACAGTCAACTATGAAACACCCGGAGACAGTTGGGGAAATGTAAGGACAAAGCTTCCTTCACACATCATCTAGCAGGACGTCGCCCCCATGACCTGCCGAGAAGATCTCCCAACTCTGCTGGATCCCCCGCCTCGTGAACTGCCAAACCCAGGCTGTCTCTAGTGTCCTGTGTCCATCCTGAAGACGTTAGAATCCAGCCTCTTCTCCTGTGGATCAGCTTCCCAGCACTTCCCTACCCATACACACCGGCATGTGCCATTTGTGTGTCAATAAACATTCCAGTTTACGATAAGTGTTTATGTTTATGATCTAGCTTTCTTCGCTGTTGACATGTTGCGAAATGTCCGTGTTTTTCTTCTTCTTGGTCCACCTATTCTAAGAAATGTTCTGCAACTTCTCAGTTTTAAATCCCCTCGGTTTCTTTTTGGCTGGTTGCGAAATGGCCCGTGATTCACAGCAGTGTGTCGCAACCAGCCGCATGTTCTCTGACCGTGGACCTTAGCTTGTCTGCTCGGGCAGTGCCGTCGAGTCCAAGTGCTGTGTCATTGAGTCCAAGTACTGTGTCATCGTTTTATTACTGTGATCAGCTTCCGTCTAACGCCTTTTGTACAGTTCCTGTTATTGATTATATATTCAGAACTGTGAGACTTGTACTGTCTGAGTTGGTGATTGTGGCTTGTGGTTGACATGTGGTTCTCACTGTGTGAGATTGTACTTTCTGTGTTTTGTGATTGTGGCTTGTCGTTGACATGTGGTTTTCACTGTGTGAGATTGTACTTTCTGTGTTGATTATTGTGGCTTGTGGTTAACATGTGGTTCTCATTGTGTGAAATTGTACTTTCTGTGTTGGCGATTGTGGCTTGTGCTTGACATGAGGTTCTCACTGTGTAAGATTTGCACTTTCTGTCTTGGTGATTGCGGCTTGTGGTTGACATATTGTTCTCACTGTGTGAAATTGTACTTTCTGTGTTGGTGATTGTCGTGTGTGGTTGACATGTGATTCTGTGTGAGACTGTAACTTCTGTGTTAGTGAGCGTGGCTTGCGGTTGACATGTGGTTCTCACTGTGTGAAATTGTACTTTCTGTGTTGGTGATTGCGGCTTGTGATTACATGTGGTTCTCACTGTGTGAGATTATACTTTCTGTGTTGGTGATTGTGGTTTGTGGTTGACATGTGATTCTGTGTGAGATTGAACCTTCTGTGTTAGTGATTGTGGCTTGTGGTTAACATGTGGTTCGCACTGTGTGAGATTGTACTTGTGTTGGTGATTGTCGTTTGTGGTTGACATGTGGTTCTCACTGTGTGAGATTGTACTATCTGTGTTAGTGATTGTGGCTTGTGGTTGACATGTGGTTTTCACTGTGTGAGATTGTACTTTCTGTGTTGGTGATCGTGGCTTGTGATTGACATGTGGTTCTCACTGTGTGAGATTTGTACTTTCTGTGTTGGTGATTGTCGTTTGTGGTTGACATGTGATTCTGTGTGAGATTGTAACTTCTGTGTTGGTGATTGTGGCTTGTGGTTGACATATTGTTTTCACTGTGTGAAATGGTACTTTTTGTGTTGGTGATTGTGGCTTGTGCCTGACATGTGGTTCTCACTGTGTCTTGTGCCACTCAGTTCTGACATTATCGACACTGGTACTGGTCTCATCATGTAGGACGTGTTTCTGTCCAGTTATGCCCAGTTCTGCCTAATTCTGCTCTGTTCTACCCAGTTCTACTCAGTTCTGCCCAGACAGTGAACCAGCGGTGAGTGGAAGTGCAGCGCTGTCTAGATCCTGGCTTCATCTCACGCCAGTTTGATTCTACATTTGTCAGAACATATAGATTGTGGGTTGCACCTCCTACCTCGTCCTAAGCGCACGGAGGTTTAAGAGCGAGCATTATTATCTCTTATGCCACATCGTCTGCTGACATATAACAGTGACAGTATAAAACACGGTAGTTCCTGACATACAACAGCCGCAATATGAAACACGGTACTTCCAGAGCATCACTTAAATTTCGAGAACTGCCTGTACATAAAATTAATGGAAGAAACATAAACAATCTTAGGTATGCTGACAGTACCGTGTAAATAGCAGACAGCGAGCAAGAATTACACTACCAAGTGGAATAAGAAAATAGGCACAGTTCAGAATGTGGCTTAGATATTAATATCAGAAAATAAATTCACGAAAACTATGATAATAAGCAGTGGAATAGAGAGGCCATCAATGAACATCACGGTAAACGGGGAGATACGAGAACACATAACAACTTTCTCATGTCTTGGGCGTGTAATAATAAATAATGGCAGAAGTGAAATAGACATCGAAAAGTGAATAGGAATGGCCAAAAATGTCTCAATAACATGAAATCAGTATTAACATCTAGAGACAACGCATTAAAAATGAGAATGGTCAAATTCTATGCATATTCAACACTACTATATGGCGCGGAAGCCTGGACAAAGAAAAAGCAATTAAAATCTCGAATAGTGGCCATTGAGATGTGTATATATAGAAGCATATATCTTCTTTCATTGGAAACAAAAACAATCAACTACAGACATTATAGAAAAGCTGGGAATGAACAGAGAGTTGATGAAAGGAATAATAAAGAAGCAAGTGGAATATTTTGACCGCTTTAATAGACATACCACGCTTATAAACACCATACTGGAGGGTAAGGCTGAAGGCAAGCGATACAAGTAGGAAGATAACATCAAGAGATGGACGAAAAGCAGTGTGACAGAATGTACAGTCAGGGAGAGAGAGAGAGAGAGAGAGAGAGAGAGAGAGAGAGAGAGAGAGAGAGAGAGAGAGAGAGAGAGAGAGAGTTGGAGATCCATTGCAACCAACCGTCATTGTGGAGACGGCACCTGATTGATTGAAAGCCAGATCACAGATGCTGAAATCTAAGCTGGAACAATCTGTCAGCGACAATATTTCGACGGCTGAGTGATTAAGTGGACAATAGGGGAACCCAACAACCGGCGTCGTTTGAATGGACCGAGCAACAATGCTACAGGACAGTAGCATGGCAGTTAAATATGACAGGCGCAGAATGGAAGCGGCATTTCAATAGTGAATTAATTTACTGGAAAATGATTGGTCCCGTGGCTTAGATAATAATAAATATTCCGGAAGCGGAAACAAACACAGATGACGTTGAGAACAATAGTACACACGAAGTCCGTGTTTGTTGCACCAGTGGACGTGAATGTGGCGAAAACACTCGCTCTGACGCGAAACAACGCAATCACAAACCGGACGTGTGGACAGTTGTGGAGACAACAATACAATCACAACACCGACGTTTTGGAAATTGTCGTCCATGCTGAGCTGTGGAGAAAACACTCTCACTGACGGGAAACAACGCAGTCATAACACGGACGTGTGGACAGTGGACGCCCATGCTGAGTTGTGGAGACGTGTATTACTGTAACATCATTCATGCGTGCATCTCTAGCAACTGTCTTTGTGGAGTGTAGATCAATGATCAAGTTCCACCGTCACCGTTGTACGGGATTCCTTTCTTCATCCGCTGTTGTAGCTGCTGTTGCATCTGCTGTTGTATCTGTTGTTGTATCTATTGTTGTATCTGCTATTGCATCTGCTGTTGTATTTGTTGTTGTATCTATTGTTGTATCTGCTGTTGCATCTGCTGTTGTAGCTGCTGTTGTATCTACTGTTGTATCTGCTGTTGTGACTGCTTTTGTATCTGCTTTTGTATCTTGCTAAAGCGTGGGTCTGGTCGAGAGGCTAGGGTAACCAACTCAGACGGCAGCTGGTTCGAATCCCTACCTAGGGCTGGCCATGTTTACAAGAGCGATTGGTTAGGTCTTGTCAACAGGACGTCATTGGTATAGCCACACATACTTGATCCTAGAGTCTGGTGACCTGAGACGGCCCGCACATATCGGCATGGTACACGATAATGATTCGTTTCTAACGATAGCGCATGCCTCACAAAGCCCAGGTTTTAGATAGTGAGAGTTGAAAAGTATCCTCCTCTGATGAGGGCGACAAACCTATGTTCTAATGTGTGCCCTTTAAACATCCCACGTACATCACAGTGATTAGTCTAACCAGACAAACATTGTTGGGAAGACGAGGAAGAATCCGCTACACTGGATGGGCTCTAACTACAGGAAATACACTTGACACTGTATGCTTGTCTGCCTGCCTGTCTGTCTATCCGCCTGCCTGTCGATATATATATATATATATATATATATATTATATATATATATATATATATATATATATATATATATATATATATATATATATATATATATATATATATATATAAACTAGCCGCATGGATGGACAATTGGGGCTTCAATATCAACACCAATAAAACAGTAAGTATATTATTTAGTAACAAGAGGTAGATAAATTCTAACAAGAACTATAAAATACAGATAAAAGTGAAAACTATTAATAGAAGAAGCAGCACAGTCTTCCTAGGAATGACTTTAGATGAACAGATGAACTGGACAAAACGCATATGTCAGACATTGGAAAAATGCAAGAACGCAAGCAACCTACTGCGGGTGATAAAAAGGAATCGGTTGGGGAGCCCACGCCAAAACAATGCTGATGTTCTACATAGCATTTATCAGAGGCAAGCTAGAATACGCCGCAATGTGTACGACTCAGCATCAAAAGCCAACAAGAGGAGGTTAGACACCATACAGACCCAAGCTTTAAACACCATTCTTGGAGCTGGAAAAGGGACATCCAAAGAAGCCATGGGGGTAACACTGGGAGCACTACCACTGAGTCTGAGGCTTAAACAGCTGACGTTTAACTACTGGGTAAAGGTAGCACAAGGCGAAGACCACCCAGCATACCAAACATTAAGATACAACCGCAGCAAATGGGGTGGCATCCCAATAGTAAAACTGCAAAGATCGGCAAGATGGGAAGCAGCAGAAAAGATGAAGGAAGAGAACGAGCTAGCAGAAATCCTGAAACAGACAAGACAGTACAAGCCAACAATCCCACCATGGGAACTAACAGTCCCATTCACAGACACGAGCCTAGCAAAGACCATCACCAAGGACACGGAGGACACAGACGCAAGAGACGCGATCGAGGCGTACATAGAAGAAATCAGCAAGGACAACCTCATAATATATACACAGACGGGTCCAAGACCGAACAGGGAGACGTGGGGGCAGGAGTAGTGGTCCTAGACTGGAAGCTGAAGAAACAGCAGTATACACGTGTTGAAACTATGTATCTAGACAGACCCCCTGTCCTCTGTACAAACGCTCGGATACTTCACTAGAGGAAACAGACCCGACATAAAAGAAGCGATATTAGCAACAATCACCAACCTCAGGTACATGGGATGCCAAGTCACCATCGGATGGATACCAGCTCACAGGGGTATCCCGGGAAACGAACAAGCAGACAGAGCAGCGAAACGAGGACTAACCAGCAGTAATAAAATCAGCACAGACCTAGGTAAAGTAGAGGGAAAGAGTATCATCAAAAACTAACATACTCCAGGAATGGAGGAAACAGTGGCGAGACAACGCTAGAGGCCGACATGCATACCAGGTGCTGGGTGAACCCAGCTACAAACCACAAGCCAAATCCAACATGAAAGCACCGGCAAACAGACAGCTGTGGAAAATCAGACTTGGAAACTGGAAAGACGCAAGAGAAACCCATTCTGCAGAGCATGCCTAGCAGACAACACCATTGAACATTACCTATTAACATGCAACGAGTACAATAGTGAGCGAAGGGATCTAAGAGACTACTTCGTCAAAACTAAGACTCCAATGACAATGACGGAGTGCCTGCACACAAACAGCAACCCGAGAATACAGCGGCTGGTCAGGCAGTTCATATGAAGAACAGTAAAGGACATATAACTTTTCTATCTTCTTGTTAAATATATAATTTCTTTTTTAAAGTATATATATCAAAACAAAACCAAACAAAAAAAAATAAATAAATAAATATATAAAATAAAATAAAAATCCATCTATCTCGCCGGGGATGGATGGCCTGGATGTCCTGAGAGAGACTGCGGGGTGAGTGACAGGATGGTGGGTTGGCTCTTCCCGAAGGGCTACTGAACAAGGCTGACAGGGAGATCGGGTTGTCTTGTTGCTGCACCAACCCATACACCGATGATAAAAACGAGAAAGCAAATGTAGAGGAGTACGGACAGCTGACCGGGGGAATAACTTGAGACTGCACTTGAATTCTCTGCCTTTGCCTACATAGAGTCCCTATGAGGACTGGACATGACCGGGACCAGCCCCGGTGAGGACAACACAAGAAACAACAGACACGTAGTGGTGCTAATAGAGAAAGAAACCAACAAACGAAAGAATGCGGAACCTAGTAGGCCCGACCAAGGACCGGTATTTATCATTACCAACATAAGACAGAAAGGAAATTACCAGGCAGCACAAAAATAACCTTATCCGACAAGCAGAGCAGACCCAATAAAACCAGTATGAATTAGGACTAACAGTCCACACAACCATGGATCTCCAAAAAAAAAAAAAAAACATAGCTGAGGAGGCAGGTGTAACGAGACTGAAATTGGAAATTTTAAAACAAAATTGGAATTGGAATATATATATATATATATATTGGTACCTTGCCGTCTTGACAGACGATAGTTTGTGCTTCAGAAAGGCATAATAACTATTATCCATGGCGGTAGCGAATGTGACTGATAAGGCCAATTCGTGCTGTAAATGTTTGTCCACAGTAGGTGCATGTGAACACATGGTCATTTCCACCATCATGCACCATCTTAGTCTCACACGCTCGGTGTGTGACTTATCTGCAATAATTTTCTCCTTTGCCTTTATTCCATTTCTTATGTTTGCACGCCATGCAACACATTCAGCGGCGACTTGCTCCCAATGTGCATTATCAATGCCTGTATCAATCCTGGCCCGCTTACACACATCTTTGTATCGTAGTAGAGGCCGACCCTGAGATCTATAACCCATCTGTAATTCACCAAAAAAGATGTCCTTTAGTATTCTACCATCATCCATCCTCCTAAGATGTCCTATCCATCTAAGTCTACGAAGTCTGAGCATGGAATAAACCGTCACACAACCTGATCTTTCCAATACTTCAGTATTTGTGATTTTGTCTTGCCACTTAATACCAAGAATTCTTGCAGACACCGCATATGAAAGCTGTTTAAACGTTTCTCTTGGTGTGAGTAATGTTGTCCAGGCTTCACTGCCATAAAGAGGAGTACTAAAGACACAGGCTTGATAGACAAGAGCTATTGTTTTGGCAGTAAGCTTCCTGTTCTCCCAGACTCTTTTTCTTAACCTGTTCATTGTTGTTGGTGCCTTACAAATCCCTATGTTGATTTCCTGATCTAGGGATAATTTGCTATTTACCACTGATCCCCGGTGCAGATAACATCACAACAGAAATGATTAAAGCTTTAGAAGAATTTGGACTAGAGAAAGTCACTAGACTGCTGAACACATTATATGATACTGGAGATATACCTTCTGAATTATGTAATTCTGTATTTATTGCAATCCCAAAGAAATCAGGAACCTTAGAATGTGATCAACATAGAACAATTAGTATAATGAGTCACATCACAAAGATTTTGTTACGAATTATCATGCAAAGAGTGAGGAAGAAAATACAACCTGAAATAGGGGAAGAACAATGTGGGTTTGTAGAAGGAAAGGGTACAGTAAATGCTGTGTATATGCTGCGAACAGTTATTGAACGTGCTTTAGAAGTAAACAAGGATATACATCTTTGCTTTATTGACTACACAAAGGCTTTTGATAGAGTTAGACATGTCAACATGGTGGATATGCTTGCAGATCTACAAATTGATGGGAAAGACATTAGACTTATAAAAAACATATATTGGAAACAACAAGCTGCCATAAGGATTGATAATGAAGTGGGACAATATCAACCTATTAAGAGAGGTGTTAGGCAGGGATGTGTAATGTCTCCAGATCTTTTTCCCTATACAGTGAAAATATTTTCAGAAATGTAGAAGACCTAAATGGAATCAGCATTGGAGGACGAAACATAAATAGACATTAGATATGCAGATGATACAGTATTGATTGCAGACATGCACAGGATCTGCAACAATTAGTAGACTGCGGTTGTTGTACACAGTGAGCAGCTGGGGTTGGAATTAAATTGTAAGGAAGACACAGGTTATGGTCGTCACTAGGAAGAACGAAGTACCACAATGTAATATACAAGTAAATGGGAATATTCTTCAACAAGTGAATCGGTACAATTATCTCGGAACAGTCATAACATCTGATGGGAGATGCCTTGAAGAGATTAGAACAAGAATCGCCATGGCGAAAGTAGCCTTTAGCAAGATGAAAAACATTCTGACCAATAAAAAGATGTCAATTGAAACGAGAAAAAGAGTGTTGAGGGGATACATAGAGCCTGTTCTTTTGTATGGATGTGAAACTTGGACAATGTGCAGTCAAGCTGAAAAACATCTGATGGCTGCAGAAATGTGGTTTCTGAGGAAAATGCAAAGAATACCATGGACAGATAGAAAAACCAATGACCAAGTACTACAGAGACAAATGAAAATCGTAGATTGATTAGAGAAATTAGACGTAGACAGTCACAAATTTTTGGACATGTTATGAGAAGAAATGGACTGGAGAACTTAGTGACAGCTGGCAAGATCGAAGGGAACAGACCAAGATGAAGACCGAGAGGAAAATACCTGGATGGCTTGGCCACATGGCATGGACGAGACAGGAACACTGAGCTGATCCACGACTCTGGTGATCGAGTGAAATGGCGAATCATGACCGCCCACGCTTTCCGGCATGGCACATGATTGATTGATTGACTGATCCTAGATATGTAAAATGGTCTACCATCTCGAGTTCAGCGAAGTCAATAAAGATTGATAGTACCCCATGTGCACCTTATGGCATAATCTGCGTCTTCTTTTTTGCTAATTGTTAAACCAAATTCAGAACAAGCATTGGAGAATGCAGATAGTAGACATTGTAATTCTTCCTTAGAGTGGGTCGTAACTGCAGCATCATCTGCAAAATGCAACTCTCTGATCATTATCCTCCTAATTTTGGTCGTGGCCCTCAATCTCTGAGCATTGTAGAGGCAGCCATCTGAGCGTGAGTGAATGAATGTATGTACCACCATCCTGATTACGAAAGGCATGTTTCAGTAGAAGTGAAAAATATATTCCAAAGAGGGTGGGAGCTAGTGCACAACCTTGTTTAACTGTGGGATGTGGATTTTAATTCCTGAGAATGATTCGTTAAAATGTCTAGGGGGTTTATTCATTCTCTGGTCACTGGTTAGAATGCAGGGTGATCAGGAATATTTACCACAAATCCCAGGAGAAAAGAGTTCAATCCTTGAAACAATGGCATCTGTGTGTAGGTTTTCCCTTCCCCACTTCATCACCCTTTACATTGTCTATAGTGCTAGAAGGATATTGATTGCTCACAACATATAAACACCATTGTTGGACACCACATTTACTTGATGTACACAACACTTTGGACAAACAGTTAAGGTATTAACTCAAGATCTGCATTTACATATATATGTGTAATAATCACTATGCATTTTCAGACAGGCATGGGAATGATGTGCAGTATTACAACATAGTACCCAGTGACCCCCAAAAAAACAACAATGTTATTACAAACAACACAGCAACCACAAATTGGTCTACTTTCATTTTCCCTCATAATTAAGGCAAATAAAGATATTAAATAGAACCCAACATAACATGTTTCTGACACCTTTTACCATTCTCTCATTGTTAAAAATAATGAGTTGGTGTCAACATACTATACCATCTATACCATTGGAAAAAAACTACTGACCTGTTACCTTCAGAAAAAAATTACCAACACATTAAACAGCATTTTTGTACTAATTAATTAATTAATCGAGTCTATCTACTGGTGTGCGGTTATGGTTCACCTTTGCTGTCGATATAGATCCTTTTCCCCATTATCTGGGGTACCGAATTAATGCACTCAGTTATGTTTCTTACTATTTAGTCACTGGTAATTGGCTGGTGCAAATCATACTTTATAATCCAAAATAGAAATATACACACAATCACAAATCCCTCAGCGGGCTACAATATTCGAGTACTCTGTTGCAGTAGGCTCGGTGTCTTTTTTGAAATTTGGGGCCTCAGGTTGGTCTAAACTTTCCGGAAGTTTCCACTTAAGCTCTGCAGAAGGTACTTTACCATCTCACCATACAATGGTGCCAAGTAGACGTCCATTCAGCTGCTCTGCTTTTAATATCAGAGTCCCAAGTAGTTCAACAAAGATTTTACACCACCAAGTCGCGAGTCTATAACCCATGGCATTTGGTTGACATTGGACCAGCAAAGAGTTAGTCGTGGTTATCTAGTCCAGTGTAGAACTTTATATGACTGAGAGGCATCTCATGGTAGTATCTGTGTCTAGGGCCACAATTGATCTATACCTACATATATCCACAGATGAATAAATCCGGCACAGTAACAGGTTTGCAAACAATTGGATGATTCCTCTTGTTGCTGATGTAGAGACATTTAGCTGCTTTCATATGGTCTTTTATCTGATGGGGTTCAGGGTTTGGAACCTTGAGGTAATCTGGTTTCGTAGTTATGTTTCAGATGATATTAAGTTTGTACCTTGGTTGTATTGGCTTATGTGGTTCATGTCTTCTCCCCATTTGGTTGAGCCAGAACTTAGTGTTGAATAGCTGAATTCCATGTTTGACTGTTGCAGCTGTGAGACATTCTTTCGAAGACTTATCCATTGTTGGATATTAACTTGGGAACCCAACCAACAGTTGAAGGGCTTTCACTGTTGCTAGTTTTAGTAACTTGTAGGATTGTTCCATAGTTTCACTGATTTTGCTGAGTGATAAGGCTTATAGGTGATACTTCTCAGACGTAAAGCAGACGATACACTGTTGTCAGTTACTCTGTTGATCTTCATCTTTGTAGATTATTAGATCTTGAAGTCCATCCTGGATATTCCTACTAAAATAGGACTTAATCACCTCACCCAGTCAGTTGTCTTCTAATTTATCTGTTGCTCGCTATGGAGCTATGAGCGCAGCAGTCCATGGGTATTTCTAGATGCAGGACTATGGTTAGGACATTCACTTTCTGGCTGTTGACCCAGGATCCAGATTTAGTGATATAGTCCCACCACATTCAACCACCACCTGCTTCTCTTCTATAGAAAAGGGATGACAAAGAATACAACACGGGCATTAACCTACTGTGTTATGGTAAAAGGTTTACAACACAATTACAAACACAAATACAAAACACAAAGGGGAGAAGGGGAAAGGAGTGGGTGTCCACGTTCCACTGTCCCTCATTGCTGAGTAGAGCCATTCTGACTCTTCATAGTGAGATAAGGTATTTTCTCACTTATATTTTGTGTTCTGTTGTTACTGGGACTATTAGAGGAGTGAAGTCATTCTGTCCATCCAACATGTTGATATTGTATCTCTCATTCTTGAAGAGAATAGCCTATACAGAATCTCTGTGGTTTCTAATGCCGCGTCTTCCTTTTGGCACTATAATCATCATTAGGTCAAGATTATTCAACCTTGGCTTCTAAGTACTGACATACACATGGATTCTTACATCAACATCCTCTAATCCCAAGGTGCAACATTAAAATGTATATTCCCACAGTAAAAAGTAACAATCAGAACAAGGAACATTCTCATACCAGGAAAAAAAACATACATGTCCATTGTTCTGATATCAAGTACATGATAATCCTACATAATAATTAATCATAATGCTGATGCAGGGAGCCTTTGTTTTTGGATTTTCTCAGGGGTTAATCCATAACTAAAACATACATTGTTTTCCCCCACTGCGTACCGCAGATGATGATAGTAGCCGCTGTGATATATTTTGTCAATGGACTGCTATTATTCGGAGGGTATTTATAAGAATAATTATGCCGCATGGTCCAGTCTTCTGAATATTGCAAGCAATTTATTCACATCAATCTTCGCTTCTGTTTCCTACTACGGTGAGGCGATGGGGATTGAATCCTATCCGAACATGCATTTACATCACGCGTTTACTTAATTGTTCAGGAATTTATATTCAAACATGGCATGTCCCTAACACTATTTATGAAATGATTATATGTTCACCCTCATATGGAGTGGTTTACTAAATCTGTTAACAAAAAGGATGGTACTAAAATTTAACACTATAGTTCCAAGTTACAGATTAATGATGTGGCGAAGTATTTTATCCCCTGACTAAGGGTCAGGAATACGCGTAATCATTTGTAATGTCCCCGCATGGATAAAACACCTTTCTATAGTGCATAGATTATTTGCAGATTTCTAAGCATAAATAGTGATATATTGTTCACGAGTGCCTAGAAGTTTAACATAGGAATATGAAATTGACAGAAACGAGTTTTCTTC
>JACEFZ010010341.1:0-2500 GCA_014155875.1 Cepaea nemoralis | reverse complement strand
CCATCAATTTATCCATCCATCCACCCATCCATCCATCCACCCATCCATCCATCCATACATCCACTCTTCCAACGATCCATCCATCGATCGATCCATCCATCCATCCATCCATCCATCCATCCAACCATCCATTCATCTATCCATCATCCATCTATCCATCCATAAATCCATCCACCCATTCATCCACACATCCATCTATCTATCCATTCACCCACCCATCCACCCGTCCATCTATGTATCCACCCATCTATCCAGCCATCCATCTATCTATCCACCTATCCATTTAACGATAAAACTAATCATCCATCCATGCATCCATCCACCCGCCCAACAACCCACTCATCCACCTACACATCCATCCACGAATCCATCCATCCATCCACCCACCCACCCATCTGTCCTTCTACCCATCCTCCAACAATCCATCCATCCACCCAATCCTCCCAGACGCCCATCCACCCACTTATCCATCCATCTAACCACCAGCCCATACAGCCAGCCAGCCACCACCCAACCACCCATGGATTCACTCATCCATGAATTCGAACACCCACCCACCCATCCGTCCATAATAGATTCTTACATCCATCAATCCATAAATCAATCCATCCACCCACCCACACATCTATCCATCCATCTATTAATACATATCCATCTATCCTTCAATTAATTCACCCATTCACACACCCACCAATCCACACACCCACCCATCCACATATCCATTTATCCATCCATCCATCCATCCATTTATACATCCATCCATCGATTCATCGATCGATCCAACCATCCATCTATCCATCCGTCCATCCATCCTTCACCCACACACCCATCTACCCATCCATCCATCCAGCCACCCACACATCCATCCACCCATCCATCCATCCACCCATCCATCCAACCATCCATCTATTCATCCACCCATCCATCTATCGATCGATCAATCCACTCATCCATCCATTCATCCACCTGCATCGACCCCTCCATCCATCCATCTAACTGCCCATCCACCTATACACCCATCCATCCATCCACCCATCCTTCCATTCACCCACCTATCCAACCACTCATTCATCCACCCACCAAACATCCATTAGTCCATCCATCCACCCATCCATCAACCCATCCATCCATCCACCCAATTATCCATCCATCCATCCACCCAGACACTCATCCACCTACCTATCCATCCATCTAACAACCCACCAATCCAGCCACCCTCCTCCCACCCATCCACCATCCACCCATAAGTCCATCCACTCTCCCATCATTCCATTCACCCAATCATCTATCCATCCATCCACCCAGACACCCACCCATCCACCCATCTAACAACTCACCCTTCCAGCCACCTACCCAACCACCCACCCATCCATCCAGTCATCCATCCATTCAACCACCCACCCACCCATCCGTCCATAATCCATCCATAAATCCATCCATCCATAAATATAAAATATATATTTTAAAAAAAAAATATATAAAATATTCATACACTTACATAAATCCTTCAATTCATCCACCCCCCCCCCCTCCATACACCCACCCATCCATCCATCCATCCATCCATTCATCCATATATCCATCCATCCATCCGCGTACTCATCCATCCGCGTACTCATCCATCCTCCCGCTCATCCATCCACACGTCTATCAGTCCATCCATTCACCCACCCATACATCAACCAGCCATTCAGTCATCCTTTAAACTTTCCATCCACCCACACATCCTTCCATCCATCCGTCAATACACCCACCCATTCATCCATCTATCCGTAAACCATCCAACCATACACCTATCCATCCACCCACCCACCCATTAATCCATCCGCCCACAAATCCATCCATCCAGCCATATATCCATCCACTCATCCATCAATCCCTTCATCTATCAACCCACCCACTCACCCATCAATCTACCCATCCATTCATCCACCATTCACACATCCATCCATCCACCCACCCATCCATCCATCCACCCATCCACTCATCGTTTCATCAATGCTTCCATACATCTACCCACCCAACCGCGTAGCTACCCTTCCATCCATCTATCCATCCATCCATCCATCCATCCATCCACCCATCCACCCATTTACCCATCCATACATCCATGCATCCACCCATCTACCCACCCATCTATTAATGCATCCATACATCCAACCACCCACCAACGCACCCATCCATCCATCCGTCTCCGGCGTTGTGAATATAGTGCTATCTCTAGGAATACGATCACGTGCCCGTGGACAAGTCCTCATCTGAAGCTATAAATCTGCTTCGGGTGCAAGCACTGCTGGAGGTGCGATTGCTTTGGTCAGTGGATGTGACCTGTTTCCTGTGGGCAGTGCATGTGACCTGTTCCCCTTGGTCAGTAGATATGACCTGTTCCCCGTGATCAACGCGTGTGTCCTGTTCCCCGTGATCAATGCGTGTGTCCTGTTCCCTGTGGTGTGACCGGTTCCATGTGGTCAGCTGCGTGTGTCCTGTTTCCGGGGTGGGT
>JACEFZ010010340.1:0-18726 GCA_014155875.1 Cepaea nemoralis | reverse complement strand
GCTAATTTTTCCCCAAACTCCCCAAGAAAAGGGCAGTGCGTTTAATTAATGGTGAAAAGCTTACCGACAATTCTAACCTATATAAACGTCTCCGGTTACTGCCACTCCACAAGCGCCTGCTTTTTTAATAAGACCAAACTAATTCACAAAATCCTATTTCAAAATGCTCCAAGCTACCTTTGGCCATTGTTTAAATATAACGCTAGACATAGCGAACGACTAAATATACTTCATGTCCCTAAACCTAGGATAGAATTATATAAAACAAGCTTAGCATACTCTGCCGCTCAGTTGTGGAACAATCTTCCACAAGAAATCAAAGACACCACCAATCATGATACATACATTCGCAACCTGTTTGAACACTACCTTAGTACAGACTACATGCCCCCATAACAAATAACACAAAAAAGACAATAATGGTAACTTATCTCAAACGACAACTAGCCAAAAAACATTCCCTTATGTATGGCACGTTACACCCTCCTTAGGTATTTATAATGCCCATGTTAAACACTGCCTCAGTGAGTCATTTGTTATTGATTATTTTTAATGCGTTTTAATGTTCTTTTGTTGTCAAAAGTTGCTTCATAAGTGATGTTGAATGAAAGAATGTATGAGAGGAAATAGAGAAGAAGGGCAGAATGTCAGACGGGCCTGCGTGCCCAATTCTTACCCCTTTGAAAATAAAGACTTATTATTATTATTATTATTATTATAATTGTTAAACCAAATTCAGAACAAGCAATGAAGAATGCACATAGTAGTTGTTGTAACTCTTCCTCAGAGTGGGTAGTAATTGCAGCATCATCCGCAAAAAGCAACTCTCTGATTAGTACCCTCCTAATTTTGGTCTTGGCCTTCAATCTCTGAGCATTATAGAGGCCACCATCTGAGCGTGAGTGAATGTATATACCAGCATCCTGATCACGAAAGGCATATTTCAGTAGAAGTGAAAAGTATATCCCAAAGAGGGTGGGGGATAGTACACAACCTTGCTTAAATCCACTCTTGATTTCAAACTCTTCTGAAGTTGCGCCGTCAAACTTGATTGCTGTGTGGAACGATTCCACAATGGACAGAAGAGTGCGTGGGCAGCCAATATTCTTTAGTGCTTTGAACAGACCCTCACGACTGACCAAATTGAATGCCTTTGTGGTGTCGATTGTGTTCCCGGCATTTTTCTTGCAGTTGTCGCAATGAGAATATCATATCAATGGTAGACCGGTTCTGTCGGAAGCCGTACTGTGATTCGGAGTAGACTTGATCTCCCAGGACTTGAAGTATGCGCAGAAAAATGCTGGCAAATACTTTCCCAACATTACACAGCAGTGAGATACCCCTATAGTTGTTACAGTCGCTCCGATCGCCCTTGTTCTTGTACAACGGTATGATGCTTGATTCTTTGAAATCCTGTGGGACTTGTCCTTCTCGCTAGCATAGCTCTATTAGCTAGTGGATCTGTAGAGTAAGTGTGTCTTGCCCACTCCTGATCACATCTATTGGAATCCCATCCTTGCCTGGAGCCTTGCCAGATACAAGTTCATTTATAGCACACTTAATTTCTGTTATGGTGGGAAGTGTGTCCAGGTGGTTAAGAGTTGGCAGGGCCTCTAGGGCGTTGAGGGCATCATCCGCTAGTTTGGTCTTACTTGATTAAAGCTCTAAATAGTCTTCTACCCATCTATCCATCTGCTGTTTCTTATCAGTGATGATTCCTACAGTCAAGGTTTTCAGTGGTACACTTCTTTTGATCATTGGACCACAGGCTTTCTTTATCCCTTCATACATGCTTCTGATGTTTCCCTTATCACTTGCGATTTGAATGGACTCACATAGCTTGATCCAATAGTCATTCGCACACTGCCTGGCAGTCTTTTGCACATCCTTCCTTGCTTGCTTCAGCTCACTCAGAGTATTACGCGTTGTTCTTTCCTTGTTTTTTAAGAGAGCTATCTTCTTTTTATCAATAAAGGGCTGCAGTATCTGGTTGTTTGCCGCAAACCAGTCCTGCCTCTTATGATCCACAGTGCCGTAAACCCCCACCGCTGTTTTATAAATAGTTTCCTTAAGTTTACTCCATTTATCATTTATTATACAATTTTCTGATGTATTAGTGAAAGCGTCTTCAAGCTGCTGTTGAAATTCAAAGCGCTTTCCAGGATCGTGAGTGTTAATAATATTAATACTGGGGCTAGATTTGTGTTTAGCTGTGTAGAGTCTCTTTGGTCTCAGTTTAACCTTTGCAACAACCAAAGAATGATCCGTATTGCAGTCAGCACTGTGGTAACTTCGAGTTAATGATGTATGGTTCAGATGTCGTCTCCGTGTGATAATGAAGTCCAACTGATGCCAATGGCCGGATCTTGGATGTTTCAATGTGACCTTATGCAGCTCTTTTGTTTTTAAAAAAGGAGTTTGTAATGCATAGGTCATTTCTAGTGCAATTCCAGCAACTCCAGCAGAAATTTCCCATTTTTATTCATGCGGCCGATGTATTTTCCAAGGCACACTTGCCATATCTCGAGTCCTTGCCCACACGAGCATTTAAATCACGGAGCATATAAATGTAGTCGGATTTTGGAACTGCCCTGATCACAGAATCTAGCTCCTCATAGAACGTATAATTCACATCATCAGGTGAAGCGAGTGTCGGTGCATATGCAGTGATAATGGTGGCAAATCCACAAGAGGTTGCCAAGTGCAGGGATAATAGTCTTTCATTACCTCCAGTTAGGATATCATCATTCCCCGTTGCAAATTCTTCACTGCAAAGCCCACACAATGTTGCCTTTTATCTGCCTGCTCTCTACCCTTCCAAAAAAAAGGTATAATTAGTTTCCCTGAGTGACCCTTCCTCAGCGAGCGGGTCTCCTGCAGGCCAGCAATATCAATGTTAAGACGATTGAGTTCAGCATCAATCACAGCCGTTTTTCTCACGTCGTCAATATTTGTCAAATCAGTGGAAAATCCTGGACACATGTTTCTTACGTTCCAGGTTACAAGCCGTAGCTTGAGGTTTCTATTATTCTTTTTTTTTATTAGTAACTGGTGCATTGTTTTACAGCCTTCGATTCAGATGTTGTCCTAGCCCCAAACACCAGTTGAAGCAGGCAGACTATGGCGGATCAGCACCCAATTGGCCGGGGGCTGCCCAGCTTGAGGCGGGCTGTAGCTGATCAGTGACAACTAAAGGTGTCTCCCACCGTCAGTGGCAACGCCTGGTGCCCCATGTCTACGCCAATTGACAAGGACTTATAACCCGTAACAGTTACCTCTCGTTTTGATTCCGAGACCGATAAGACCGGGGATGGAGTTATTGCCCCTGCATAGCACAAAGCCTGGGCTAAAATAAAGAAACCATGTGTTGCCCATGCAACATGATCCCTCTCTCAGCCTGCCTAGTTCACTCCAGAGGAAAGTTAACACCTCTACATCTGGAACAAGACAAGCTGCAGAAGCTGCCGGATCAGCAAAGCAATGCTCTAACTGTCCGCCTGTCGGAACTTCGATCCTAGACCAGCTGCCAACCAAGGCTTAAGGCCTGGTCTGCCCTGCCATGACTATTTTGTCTTTGGGTTGCATTTCCTCGAACCGGGATAAGGCTTGCACCCTCCCAATTGCGCTCTTCCGCCCGAAGCCGTTGGCACAATGTGGGGTGTCGGGTTTGGTAAGCGCCGCCCAACATTCGGCGCTGACAGAAATCAGGTAGTACCGTCTACTGTCATACGGTAGCTCAGTCATATATATATATATATATATATATATATATATATATATATATATATATATATATATATATATATATATATATATATATATATATATATATATCACGGATGCTTATTAAAAAACAAACCATAATGCCAATAAAGTTACAAATGCCAGGAAATGTGGTCTCATTATTACGTTATCCGCTTAACTTAAAGTGTAAAATATGTCAGAAAGCCACACACAATATGTAAAGTGGCTAGCTTCTACAAGATGTGATGGCTCTGTCATATCACAGTCTTAGCAGGTTTTAAGTATGGTACAGCTGCAGGCGATTTGGAAGCAGATCGCCTTGCGTAGATTCCCATTCAAAAGTATGAGTGCCGGTGGTTTAGAAAGCAACGGCCTGTAAAGGATATGCAACTAAAATTTTAAGGAGCTGAGGTGCTTGCGCGTGCACGCGTGCGTGTGTGTGTGTGCGTGTGTGTGTGTGTGTGTGTGTGTGTGTGTGCGCGCGCGCGCGCGCGCGAAAAAACAAACATCAGAAAAAGACCATCGACATTTCGGTCTTGTTATAAGCAGTCAAAACCTGGACAGACTAGAGAGTGTGGCTTTAAGTGGTTCCAGGAAGGAGGATGACAGTATGAGGGAGCCTAATGGACATTCTTAAGACCTGTATGTTATAGAAACCATCACCTTAATCCTCTGCCCGAGGTGAACCTGGCTTGTGTTTTTCTTGAGCGCTATGGTGTCGATTGTTCATCCCTTCTTTCTTTTTTTCTTTTTTTTTGCGGTTAACGTTTGCTATGTTCAATAAAGGCAAGAGGGTCGCCTTAATTGCACCGGGTTTTATTCCATGTGACTGTCTCTTTACGCGAACGGAGGGTGGGGGTGTGGGGAGTGGAGCTGCTGAAAGCTTCGCACAAAGCACGAACTGCATAGCTCCAGTAACGACCGCCAGGAGTCTCCGAGAAAACTCCACTCGTGAACCGATCGACGTAGACCCGAATCGAACCCACAACCTTCACAGGGGGTTGCGGACGGCAAGGTAGTGGCCATGTGTACTGCAAGCCATCAATTGTAATGCATAGCTGTCCACTTTATAGCCCCGTCCCACTTAGGTCAACTTCTTTCGACTTTGACAATTGAGATTTCATTTTGTATTCCCCCTCACGTAGAAATATTACCTTCTCGGGCTTCTGGGCCTTGCATATCCATTACAAGACATTTTCAGTCAATGTTGTTTTTTTTTGCTGTTGTTGATGTCATGGCAAGTTTACGATCAGTAATGTGCCACTGCTTTCTGACGGACTTTCACCCATAACATTTCTAAAAATCCAGCGCAACGCAATTTGCTGCCAAATCGGGCGAAGCTGTGTTTTCAACGCTGGTATGCGGGATCACGAACCGCGTCCGTAATTCCTTCGCTACGGAGACGGCTTTTTGGACCCTGCCTGCCCATAAATTAAAACCTAGAACCAAGTGTTAAATTACATGCCTCATACAATTGAATCTCTGATATTTCACTTACTGTTTATGGGTCCCATTTTTGCGGCATTTATGTACCAGATTGGCTTATCTGTAGAATTTTCGCCGCTAACAGATGTGGCTTCACAGTTAAAGCTGGCTTCTTCTCCTTGTAATACAGTCTTATCAGGAGGCGGACCGTGAGTGAAGACGGGTGCGGCTGAACGGTAAGACGAAAAGTTGATCGTTAAACGAAGTTTGTAATGGTTTGTAACCGGCTCCGTGGCGAAGACTTTACGGGCGCAGTTCGTAAGCCCGCATACCCGCTTTCGAAACACAACTGTTTCGGTATGTTGTTTTTTTTTTGAAATGGTATTGGTGCCTGTCGCTCAGAAAGCAATGGCAAATTACTGAACGTAAACTTGCCCAGAATCACGAACAGCCAAAAATGCTGGGGTTGACTCCTACGTCCTGTAAAGGTTATGTAGCTAACATTTTTGTTTTTGAATGGTTTGTAAATTTATATCTCTCTAATTGTACTATTTGCTTTGTAGAAAATTTACAACAATGCATTCACCCCCGGAACATTTCGGAGAAGGAGGGGTGAAATATTAAACATCTTAGAGGTCAACATCGCCGAATAGATATGAGCGTTAGCTCTTAAACTTCTGGTGCGCTGATGCCGAGGTAGCGGGTTCAATTCCTACACCGGTCAATTGGACTACAATGTTGACTTCTTGTCCTTGACTTTGGGGACGTCAAATACAAGTACCTCAGAAGTCGGAGTGGGTTCACCTGACGCTGATAAGGAAAGCTAATCCACACCCAAAAGTCAGTCCAGAGCACTAGAAGTAGTAACACATGCATGACTAAGTTTGTATTCCAAGCCAGCGAGTGCAATAAATATGTAAACATTCATATATGTATGTGTGTGTTTGTGTGTGTGTGTGTGTGTGTGTGCGTGTGTGTGCGTGTGTGTAATACTAAAGAAAGAAAGAAAGAAAGAAAGAAAGAAAGAAAGAAAGAAAGAAAGAAAGAAAGAAAGAAAGAAAGAAAGAAAGAAAGAAAGAAAGAAAGAAAGAAAGAAAGAACAAAGTCTTCAGTAAAAGAGTGCGCACACACGTACATGTGACATTGAGAAATACTCTGGCACTCTCCGAATCGTAGTGGTTGGACACCCAACAGGTGTAGTACATCTCATCAGCAAATGTCACGTTCATTATAGTCAGTCTTCTCCCGGAGGAATGGAATTCGTATTTTGCACTCTGCCGGATTAGTTTGCCAGAAGGTAGATTCCACTTTGTGGTCTCAAACTGACGACTTGCGCCGTCGCTATGACAGTAAATAGCATATTATTAGGTTTGGAACGTATATACCACACTGTTAAAGTGTTGGACAGGACATAGTTAGGACAAGGGACAGAAGAGGGGTAAGGACAGAGATAGGACGTAGATAAGGACCTCTACAAGGGAGTAGATAGAGTAGAGACAGAACGAAAGCTATAACTTAGAACAGTTATAAGACAGGACTAATACGGGAACACGGACGTGTCATATCTAGGACATAGCAGGACCAACCCCGAGGATAGGGCGGGGGACGCTAGTTCACGGGACAACACCCGTAAACAGACTAAGCAGTAGTACAACCCAAGGTTAGCATGAACAAGACTACTGTACTACGTGACGAATAGAACAGCACGGAGTTTTGCTGACCGCACGGGATTTAGGACGACCAGGCCAGCGAGCCGAGTAAACTCAGGCAGACGGGACAGGACAGTCTTCCAGACAGGACATGTGTGATTTTTCCGAGAGCCAATATGTAGTTTACGAGGGCGCAAGTTACAGATAGCGAGAGTTGAGTTTGTATCTGATTGTGTATGAGTATTGTGAAGAAAGGCGACCACTGTATATTTAGACAGGCAGTCACCGCCTGGTCATGATTGTATAAATATATCAGGTTCGCCTGAATAACACTATATAAATTCCATCCACGCAACTAACGTGTTTTTGAAGTGTGGATGAAGTAGCGAGAGTGCCTGCATGCAATATAAGATGTTTACAGGCAGCTATATGTGGTGTCAGAAGTTCGAATGAACCCATAACCTACAAGAATGTTTGAACGTAGTGTCAGATAGTTTTGAGGTTATTGACTGAATGAATTCACTGCCTGCGTGAGTGTGTAAGACCGGATTGGCAGTTAAACGTGGTGTCAGCGTTCGAATGAATTCACAGCCTACAGGAATGTTTAAATATGAATGTGTAAGATCAGAACGTAAGTTGGAGAAGTGAGTGTAAATGTAAAATATCTAATCGTGCTGAATGTATAGTATATACCAGTGGAAGTAAGACATTCGAGAGTATATAAATTGTTGAAACTTATTGAATTGTGATAACAATGATATACAAAATGTTTTCACAAGAACGTTTCAGTTGATGCCCAAGCCAGTGAAGACTACATGACATTTACAAAACGACAACAGACACGACGACAGACAGAATTAATAAAGAGATTCTGTATTCCAGTGTTCCTGTCTGAAGAAACGACTAGACAGACAAATTGTATATTGCATCATCAGTATCGTTGTTAAATATTAATTGTTGTTGCTCTACACAACAGAGTGGTGAAATAAAGTGTTACTAACATCCCGTGTAGCGTGACAGGGAAAAAGCAGAAGATAACTCCCGAGAACGGCGTGAAAAGCTGAAATTGTTAAAGCATCAGATAAGTACCCTAATTTTTGACTTTGTACAGTAAGGTAGAATCTTCTTGATTGTTTCTCAATGCTGTAAATTGCCAACTGTATTATTATTGAACATTGTAATATTTGCTTGTGTGTAAGATAACTGATAACAATGTCGACATTAAAAGAGTGTATAGAAGCTGGGAAAGACCTGGGTTTTAGTGGAGACAAATTAGAACAGTGGGAAAAGAAGGAGTATAGAGAACATACGGATAGAGTGGCAGGAATTGAGAAAGAGGAGAGAGATAGGAAAGCAACTGCAGAGAGAGAGAGAGAGAGAGAGAGAGAGAGAGAGAGAGAGAGAGAGAGAGAGAGAGAGAGAGAGAGAGTACAAGAACGTTTGCATAAAAAAGAGCTAGCAGAGTTAGTTGAAGCTACCAAACTTAAGGAGCTAGCGGATTCCACCAAACTGAAAGAGTTGGCTGAAGCTACCAAACCTAAACAGTTAGAAATTTAGGCACAAACCCAGTTAAAAATGAAGGAACTGGAGGTAGAGACCCATGTGCACATTGCAACTACGAAGTTGAAAAGTAACGAGGAGGAAAATAAGTATAATAAATACAAAGGGATAGTGAAACCATTCTGCCAAGGTGACTCAATTTCTGCTTGGTCCGAAATTGTAGAGTTTCAGTTAAAGTTCCAATAAATACCAAAAGAGCACTGGGCCATGATATATATGAAGAACTTGTCAGAGGAGCCTTTAAAAGTAATAGAGCCCATTCCCCAAGAACTAAGGAATGACTACGATTATATTCACCAACGTATTATGCAGCATTTCCTTTTAGATGCCCCAGGGTATCAAGTTCAGTTCTCCAAATTGAAACCCAAATATAATCAAACCTTCATTGACTACGTCTCTCACGTGCAGGACGTGTACAATAAGTGGCTGAACGCTGCAAAGATTAATAAGAACTACGAAAAACTTAGGGACTTAATGATTATGAACAAAATTATTTCAACCATCCCAAGTCCCTTTGCCAAATTCTTACAGCAAGCTGATGTAGATTCATTAGAACAGTTAGAGAAAAGAGGGTCAGCTTATTTTTCATCTAACAGGGACATATTTAAAGCTAACATCGAAGAGAGTGAGATAGTGGCAGCTGCCAGCAGTAAACCCCAAAAACCATTTAAATTTAGGGAGAGACAAAAACCTAATCCACCACAGTGTCCATACTGTAGATTTTCGTACGATCAGTTCGGAATGTGTGATCGTAATCCAAATTATCCATCTCATCTAGAGATGATGATAAAGAAACAGCAGAATAAGAGAGAAACCTGCAGACGTGCTGTCAAATGCTTCTTTTGCCATTCTTACGGGCATTATAGTTCACGTTGTAAAGGGCGCCAGAGACTGAGAGCGGTAAATGCTGTGCTTATTGACTCATTGAGTGAAAGTGAAAATGAGCCAGGAGAAATGCTAGAGAGTGGAGAAAATGTGGTAGCAGCTATTGATGTACTTAATTACGATAGATGTGCAACTTGTCATCAGTTTCATGAAGATGCGGTACTAGAGTGCGGGCATAAGATCCCTATTACTAATTAGAATGCCAATGCAGCAACGTCTGACATGGGAAAACTAACTTTCCACCAGGGGATTGTTAACCATAAACCGTGTCAATTTTTGCTTGATTCCGGCTGTACATTAATTGGTCTAAGAAAGGAGTTGGCCATCGAAGAAGATTACACAGGCGAGTTCATCAATTGCCGAACATTCTCAGGCAATGTCGAGAAATACCCTCTGGCCAGAGCTCGAATTCGTACAACCTTTCTTACAGATACATTCAAGTGTGCAATTCTTGATAACCCGTGTACAGATTTGATAATAGGGTGTCTACCGGACGTAAAGCACTGTACGCAAAAAGAAATTAGTGCATGGCAGAAAAGATATATGAAAAGAAAACCAGCATGATAAAATAACAACCACTAATAAAGAAATAAGCAACCAAGAACATCAACCCAAAAATTAGCTAAATCAAGGGACACAACTATTCATAACACAACAAAACACCACAGAAGGTTGCATAACCCATATTTTGTTCAGGCATAACTATTGTGACGTTGTACACAAAATTGATAAAGACCAAACGATTAAACCAGCAGAAAGTTTCATTACCAACAGAACAACATCACAAGACAACATTGACATGAACAGACAGGATATATAACAGACAACACATACATTAAACGCAAAACAAAACTCATATATCCACCAGTCGTATTCTAGCAGACAACACAATGCGCAACACACAAACAGTAACACAGTACACACTGACAGTTGTTTCAAGGGACACAATCAAAGTGGCATAGGGAAAACCGCAACCTGTTTACACGGCACACAAGTAGTTCCATCACAATTATAGCACTTATCTTGTTAAAGGTTTTATGGACAACATGGTGTGCTTACCAACTACACCCAACAACAAACATTCGTCCATGGGATGTGATAGTAATGTGGCTTACAAATGTTGGAATAGGGTATATTTATCCACCATTTTTGAATATTTTGAAAATTGTGATGTCATTTTACAATATATTAACATCTATATTTGCTGTGTATATTTTGATAATTAAGTTGTTTGGACTCACAGTCAAACCGACCAAAGTAGAGTTGGCATTGGAGGAAATAGTCTTCTTAGGCCATACCATATCAAAAGGCCACTTGAAAAGTGATGACAAAGTTGTAACCAAAATTTTGAATCTCACTATGCCAACAACCAAGAAGCAAGTGAGAAGTTTACTAGGCTTTGTAAATGACTACAACAAATTTATTCCTAATTTGGCTCAGATTACCAGTTTATTTTCTGATTTCTTGAAATCGAATGTAAAAATAAATGTACAAGATGCTACTTTAAATAATGCAATGTCAAAACCGCCTGATCATGACTGTATAAATATATCAGGTTGGCCTGAATAAAACTGTACAAATTCCATCCACGCAACTACCGTGTTTTTGAGGTGTGGATAAAGTAGCGAGAGTGCCTGTATGCAATATAAGATGTTGACACACACATATTTAACACATTTTTATTACCTTTATACCACACACACACACACACACACACACACACACACACATATATATATATATATATATATATATATATATATATATATATATATATATATATATATATATATATACTACATATGCATTTTGTTTTCTGTTGTTTTGTTTATACATCAATCAATCAATCAATCATGTGCCATGCCGGAAAGCGTGGGCGGTCATGATTCGCCATTTCACTCGATCACCAGAGTCGTGGATCAGCTCAGTGTTCCTGTCTCGTCCATGCCATGTGGCCAAGCCATCCAGGTATTTTCCTCTCGGTCTTCCTCTTGGTCTGTTCCCTTCGATCTTGCCAGCTGTCACTAAGTTCTCCAGTCCATTTCTTCTCATAACATGTAAAAAAATTGTGAATGTCTACGTCTAATTTCTCTAATCAATCTACGATTTTCATTTGTCTCTTGTAGTACTTGGTCATTGGTTTTTCTATCTGTCCATGGTATTCTTTGCATTTTCCTCAGAAACCACATTTCTGCAGCCATCAGATGTTTTTCAGCTTGACTGCACATTGTCCAAGTTTCACATCCATACAAAAGAACAGGCTCTATGTATCCCCTCAACACTCTTTTTCTCGTTTCAATTGACATCATTTTATTGGTCAGAATGTTTTTCATCTTGCTAAAGGCTACTTTCGCAATGGCGATTCTTGTTCTAATCTCTTCAAGGCATCTGCCATCAGATGTTATGACTGTTCCGAGATAATTTTATATGTTTATATATATATATATATATATATATATATATATATATATATATATATATATATATATATATATATATATATATATATATATATATATATATATATATATATATATATATATATGTTAAGACAATTGAGTTCAGCATCAATCACAAACCGTTTTTTCTTACATCGTCAATATTTGTCAAGTCAGTGGAAAATCCTGGACATATGGTTCTTACGTTCCAGGTTGCAAGCCGTAGCTTGAGGTTTCTGTTATTCATTTTTTTATTAGTACCTGGTGCATTGTTTTACAGCCTATCATTGAGGTTCTTTGCTGCAGATACAATCCGTCTCTATTCGTCTCTCTGGTGGACCTTCTCTTGCCAGTCGTTGATTCCAAGTGCTTGTAGGTCTGTATATGTATTATCTCTCCACCGCCTTCTTGGCCTACCTCGGGGTCTACGGTTATTTATTTCCTGAGTGTAAGCGAGTTTTGTTTCCCTATTATCTTCCATTCTTTCTATATGCCCCAGCCATTGTAGTCTATTAGCCTTCATGATACCAGTGATTAGCGGGGACTTAAAAACATCATAAATGTCTTTGTTACTTCTTCTTTTCCACTCTCCACTTTGTGTATCCCTAATGGGTCCAAAGTAGCAGCATAATGCCTGTCGTCTTTTCAAACTTCCGAAACATCCTATGGAGCGCGTCTAGTGTGCAACGCTCACACATCTCATATGGTTTCCTAACACCCTTCTCGTAGAATATGCACTCTTCTATCACCTCGCCCCGTTTTGCCTGCACATCGTGCCGCGAACAATAAAGGCCGATGCATGGGCGGCCGCAATGAAGTTCTGTGCCGAGGTTCGGCCATCACAGCCATAGGTCTCCATCTGTATGTGCCCAATAAGTCAACCTCTAATTCGACGCGCTGCCCGGCGCTCCCTAATATTTCTGGGAGGGGGTCCTGGCTGTTGCAATTTGTGTTGATGGTGCTCGACGAGAGAGCGTGCCCGCTCGCCGAGTGCTCCCGTTGTTATTCGCATATTTGTAGCGGTGCGCATCTTGATATGGCTGGTTGGTACCGCTCTAATTGTGTATCGCGGTATAGTCGCTCCTATAACAAAATATGGTTGCTCGCACTGGCGAGCCCTTTTGGCTATGAGTAATATATCGAGTCAGAATGATACTACCAAGGCGAGCCTCTCTTGCTGGGGTCGGTTCGGACCCCTATTCGAGCCCCCTTAGCCCCCCCCCCCTATTTGACCCCGAATCGGTCCAGCGCGCGAGTGTGGGGTGGTGGTAACAAGCTACTCCCAGATATACTACTTGTAGTAGTCATTATGCAAATCTGTACGAAATATATCACAACAGTTTACTACGCTGGACCTGATCACAATGCTTACCAGTTTTGCAACATAAATCTCTCTCATCGCCACGAACACATAAAGACAGAAGGGGGAGACATTCGTTATCTCCCTCTTTCATTCTCATGTGTTAAAGGTTGGCTGTAGATTAGAAGGAAGCAGTGGTCGGCACAGACGTTACAGCTTGTCTTTTCTAAACCAGGATCTTGCAAGAACTAAGAGGTTATAAGGTTTTATATTATGAACAGCATGAAAGTGTCCAGACTTGCCTCTTCCTACAGCTTAAGATTTAAGTCACAGCAATGCACTTCTCTGAAAGCTCGAAGATAAAGACGAAGCTAGATAACTTAGAACAGTGATGGCAGTTTCCGCGATTTGCAGCAGCAGGGACAAGCATGAGCGGCTATCTTAAAATTGAAAACACATACGTTTAAGTGCTGGAAAGTTATACACACATATCTCACAGAGACAAAGGTTTACCTGTACGCACACATCTTAATAAAATTATATATCCATCAGCAGAGGCTTTCTTACCATTGAATTGTGGGGGACGCCAAATTAAAATACTCGTTAAGAAAACTCAACCAGCTTCCACACAATATTAATTTGAATGTGAGCGTTTGGGCCTTTGGGCATTCCCAGAAAGCATTTCGGCACGCCGCAAAGGTTACCCTCCTCCAATCATCATCTGAGTTTCGAACGCTGACTGGCGTGTCACATGATGACATATCTATTCTTAGGGCTGATGTGATCATGTACGATGCGATAAAAGTGCGAGGCAAGTCTTATAGTCCCGTTTATGAGTTGAGGTGCAACTTTGGAGCGAATGATATGTGATAAAAATGTCACATAAATATCAACTGTTACTCCAAATGGCCTAGTATCTCTCCGCTCGACAAGTCATCACCCAAAGCGTGAAATCCATACCTCGGGCGATGACTCCAAGAAATCTGTGGGAAAATGTGTATACCTTGCGAATACCTTTAATTTCCCAGTGAACAGCTAAGTCGGTCAGCTAAGCTTACTTACTCATTTATGGATAAGCTAAGAGCTCTGATTGGTTGTCTAAGATCAATGATTGCACAAATTGGAAACAGCAACAAGTCCTCTTAGTCACCACAACATAAGCAAGCTGACCACGGACTGCGGGCAGCCGACGAGGAGAATACGTCTCTGTCTCGTTATGTAATAGTATATGTCCTGTCTATCCCGTAATTCACGTTCGATGCTGTTGCTCAAACATTCCATTATTATTATGATTCCTTTAATATACATTTATGTTGCAATGAGGGCAGGAGATCTGATAGATTTATTAATCTTCTGTCCTTCCTGCAAGGCCGGACCAAATGATTTAACGAGCTTTCAACGGCCCGAGGGCTGGACATAGAGAACAACAATTCAAGGAAAGGCAGCATTCCCTTAGATAAAGACAATTATATGGACCGTATTCCTTTTCTTGGAAGTTAAGAAACAAGGATTAGGATGTTATATATTTTTCGTGCAACTGTGCACCACATTGTCTGGAGAACTTTGCGACAACGGGAAAATATCGAGGGTATCAGATATTTGGGTAACAAAGTAAAAATACTGGTTAGGTTAAGAGAAGTGTCCACAAACCACAGAGGGCGCATATTGTGGACCAGCATGAAGGCCTGTGCCCACTGGCCTGGTATATGATTGTGGTGATGGTAAAATCGTGGTTTCTAGACTTGGACGTGTTCATCTACCCGTTATAATGCTTGTATATGGTTTTGCAGAATTTCTTTTCGTCATGTTTACCTTTAGATTTTACAGCTGCTTCAAACACACATTTCGGACTAGTCTGCCGTTTTAAATTCGCCCCCCACACGAACATGTGTACACGCGCACTTATTAGATAAAGGGGCTGAGTGATCTCGAGATATGGTGTCCGCCTCGAATGCTGGAGGTCCCTAGTTCAAGCCCCGGTGAGGATTGGGATTTTTTCACGTGGACTTCAAGTAACAAAATTTCCCCTGGTCTCTGAGTAGTGAGAACGGAAGCCCGTGTGTAATGTTGCGCATGTAAAAAAAAACCTTGTTAGTTGGAAATCGATAAAAAAAAAATAGCCTAACGGCGCTGCCCGGGCAAAATTTCAAGTAATAATCTACCCAAAGTATTTCAGGATCCTCGCCGGTGCTACGGAGTTCATGCACTGAGCTAAGATTCTCCTGATTCATGCTTGAGTTAGGCGTAGAACGGAGCAGTTATGGGTTACACCCGTGTGACGTGACGTTGATCCGTCGACTAAACTAAACTAAACTAACCTAAACTGCACTTACTAGAAAGAGATCATGCATTCCAGGACGGCGTTGGAATTTAGCCTGGCATTCACCGTAGGGCTAACGTAACGCACAACTGGTGGGGCTTCTGTGGGGCCTGGTATAGACAAGTACCCATAAAGGAGTGAGTGCTCCAATGGAAGGTCTTAGACAATCACATGCGTGTAGAATATGACATGCCTAGTAAGACCAATGACGGTTTCCGTAAGGTTTTATTCTACTTTTGCTTCTTCTTCTCCTCCTTTTCCTTCTCCTCCTCCCCTTCCATCTCCTCCTTCCCTCCCCTCCTCTCCCTCCCCCTACTCCCCCTCCCCCTCGTCCCCTCCCTCTCCCCCACTGCAGCTCCTCCTCCACTTCCTCCTTCCCCTCCTCCCCCCTCCGCCCTCCTACTCCCCCTCCGCCCCTCCTACTCCCCTCGCCCTCCTCCTCCCCTCCGCCCTCTGCTCCCTCCTCCGCTCCATTCCACTTCCTCCCCCTCAGCACCTCCCCTCTCCGCCCCTCCCCTCCCCCTTCTCTATCTCCCTTCCTCCCATCCCCCTCCCCTCCTCCTCCTTCTTCTTCATCTTCTTCTTCTTCTGGGAGATGGTGTATATTGGGGTGTGTGTGGGATGTGTGGGTTGGGGATGGGTGGATGGATGGATGGGGAAATGTATGTTCCTGTGGATATGTGTGTGGTTGGGTGCTGGATGTGTGTGGGGGACACGCGGGTGGATATGGGATGGGTGGGTGAGTGGATGTGTGGGTGGGGATTTGTCTCATAACATGGTAACATGCATTGTTTATGTTTACAACATTCATTTGACAATGTTGTTTCCTATGTAAACGCACTATGCACTGATGAACGAAAAATGAGTGATTGGAAGGGCCTATTGTAAGACGGGCCTGAGTTCCCAATTTGTTACCCTTTAAAAATAAAGTTCGTTCGTTCTCTTTTCTGCAGGTATAGTCTCGGATGATATGCATCCAGTCTACAACCTCCATTTCGGTCAGATCTAGTTCTTCTCTGTTGGTAGACTTTCCTGGAGTCTTCTCCCTCCCTCCCTCCCCTGCCTAGAATCTGCCCAGTACATGCCATGTGTGTGTGTGTTTGTCTGCATGATCTTAACAAGAAATCGATATATCCAACAATTGAATGAATCCTCTAATTGCAAGCTTTCAGCTAGGCTTTGTGCTTTTTTGTTTTCATTTGCATAATCAAATAATTTGTGTTTGCAAATACTATGTAACTATTTCTGCACTCAAATATACAAGTGGAAACCACAGGAAACGTAGATTGATATTCTTGACTGATTGATTGATTAATTGATTTAAGAACCGACGTCACAGTATTCGGGGCAATCCCATAAGCGCTCCGTCCCCATCCCCATCAGCCAGCGAAGAGTTCCAACACTAATAGTACCAGTAGCTGATGTTCTTGTATTATTGAAACGACGAATGCCAGCAATTTCATTGGATTTATCCAGTTTGTAAACTGGAGTTATAACTATCCATAATACAACGCCAGGGCTGATTTTAAAGACCATGTGTTGCCCATGCAGCATTATCCCTCTCTCGGCCTGCCCAGTTTACTCCAGAGTAAAGGTACCACCACCACTCCTGGAACATAATATGCTACAGAAGCAGCCAGATCAGCAAAGCAGTGCTTTAACAGTATGCTTGTCGCTGCTTCCACCCTAGACCAGTTGCAGACCAAGGCTTAGGGCCTGATCTGCCCTGCAATGACATTTAGTCTTTAGGCTGCAATTCCTCTCACTAGTGTAAGACCTGTACCCTCCGAATTGCGCTCCTTCGCCCGAATCCGTTGTCACAATGTGAAATGTCGGGTTTGGTAAGCGTCGCCCAAGATTCGGGCGATTATGGTAGATATCTTGATGACAACTGGCAAGATTGAGGGGGAAAGCAGAGAAGTAAATATCTGGACGGCTTGACCACAAGGCATGGAGAAAAACACAGAGCTGATCCACGACTCTGGTGATCGCGTAAGATGGCGAAACATGACAGCCCTCCCACACTTACCGGCACGGCACATTATGAACTACCATGCATTGCTTAAGAAGCGGTTATTTTCTTTGTGTTATCTTTTTGTTGCAATTATATATAAAATTTCATGTAACTGTTTCATTTCAGCCACTAGAATCATATTACCAACCTAACGCAGGATGCTCACAAACTGAACTAAATTAATCATACACACATTGAACGTGAAGGCTTTGTTTCAATCGTGGCATGTTCAGGAACTATCCGAGGCTTACTCTGCGTGATGTGATCAGTACGTAGATGGCCTCCTTGGCTGCCAGCTTGTTTTATAATACTCATTCTTTAAGGATGGGTCGAGCTTGGAGCCATGTCATCATCATCGTCATCATCAAGTGCCATGCCAGCTGGCGTAAGCGTTCATAACTCTCCACAGATCTCGGTCCTTGGTTTTCTGGATCAACTCTGCTGATGATATTCCTCCATACCACCGTCTCAATCCATCCAGCATCATTTCTCTTGGTCTGTCCCTGCCTCTCTTCCCCTCGATCTTTCCAGTTGTCACAATGTTCTCCAATGCCTCCCTTCTCATCACATGACCAAAGAAAGCTGTTTGTCTCTTTCTTATTGTTGTTAGTAATGTTCTATTTTCAATAGCCTCTTTTAGGCAACCGTTGTTAGTTACTTTGGCAGTCTAAAGAATTCGCAACATTCGTCTCAGGAGCCACATCTCTGTTGCTTCCAAAATTCTTCTTAATCGGTTCATTTACATCTCAAATTTCACTGCCATTCAGCAAAACAGGTTCTATGTAGCAATTTAGCACTCCCTTTCTTACATTCGATGATAGTGATTTATTTCTCTCTCTCTCTCTCTCTCTCTCTCTCTCTCTCTCTCTCTCTCTCTCTCTCTCTCTCTCTCTCTCTGTCTCTCTGTCTCTCTCAAAAATTGCTTCTCTATGCCTGCTATATCATGTGTCCACATGCCCTATGTGGCATATCACAGTAGCTATACCAACCTCTCTCTCTCCCTCTCTCTCTTTTCTCTCTCTCTCTCTCTCTCTCTCTCTCTCTCTCTCTCTCTCTCTCTCTCTCTCTCCTTACATGTACCTTGCACATGTCAATGTACACTATTATATGAATGTCTGTTGAGCGGTGTATATGTATGTATGTACGCTCCCGCATATCAGTCCACCCAGACTTTAGGGCTCGCCTCACAATAACATAAAGGAGTACATAATGTGGTTTTGGTTAGTACCACCATCATGCTTGGGTGCACACTCCATTGCTCTTCAATATTCGTCCACCGGGGCCAACCCATTCACTAGCACCCACTTATGCTTCGTTAGTACATCCACTGTGATTGCTCAGATATCATTATCAGACTACCATCACAGTCCTGCCTTCCTACCCCCCCTTTT